>CAUYUJ010012780.1:903736-971236 GCA_963575745.1 Prorocentrum cordatum
TCCTCCTCCTTTCCTTCTGTTCCGCTTCCCCCTCATCCTGCTTCTCCTGCCCTTGTTCCTGGTCTACTCGCCATCGTCCCCCACCTTCTTCTCAACCTCCGCCTATTTTTCCTCCCCACCTCCTCCTCTTCCTCATCCTCCTTCCGCCTACTTCTCATCGTCCTCCTTCTCTTCCTCCTCCCCGTTCCTATACCTCCTGCTTAACCTCCTCCTCCTCCTCCTCTTGTCCTCCTCCTCCTCCTAGACCTCATGTATAGCCCTCCGAGTCCTCCTCCTGTCCCTGTTCCTGATCCTCCCCCTCCTCCTCCACCTCCCCTCCCCCCGCCTCCTCCTCCTCTTCCTCCTCTCTCCCTCTCCTCCTCCTCCTCCTCCTCTTCCTCCTCCTCCTCCTCTCCTCTTCCTCCTCCTCCTCCTCCTCCTCCTCCTCCTCCTCCTGGTCCTCCTCCTGGTCCTCCTCCTGGTCCTCCTCCTGGTCCTCCTCCTGGTCCTCCTCCTGGTCCTTCTCCTGGCCCTCCTCCTCTTCTCCCTCCTCATCCTCCTCCTCCTCATCCCCCTCCTCCTCGAGAGTCTGGCCAGAATGCGCTCTGCAAAATCGCCGGAACTCCAGGGCGACGCGGCGGAGCAGAGCGCAGAGCATCGGCGGCCCCTCCTCCTGCACCTCCTCCGCCTACTCGTCATCCTCCTCCTCCCGCCTCCTCCTCCTCCTCCTCCTCCTCCTCCTCCTCCTCCTCCTTGTCATCGTCCTCCTCCTCCTCCTCCTTCTGCTCCTCCTCCTCTTACGATTCGCATCAATAGCATTAGTATTATCAGTATTAATATTAATATTGTGATACCAGAGAAAAACCCAATCATGATCTTTCTAGGGCTGTAGGGCTATAGGGTTATACAGGGCTATATGGGCTCTTGGGCGCTATATGGGCTATATGACTATATGGGTTATAGGGCTGCAGGGCTATGGGGCGATAGGGATATAGGACCATAAGGCTATAGGGCTACAGGGCACCGGGCACCCGGGCACCCGGCACTCGGCACCCGGGCACCCACCCGGGCACCCGTCACCCGGGCACCCGGGCACCCGGGCATCCGGGCATCCGGGCCCGGCCACCGAATCGGCGGCGAACCCGGGCACCCGGGCACCCGGGCACCCGGGCACCCGGGCCCGGCCACCGAATCGGCGGCGAACCCGGGCACCCGGGCACCCGGGCACCCGGGCACCCGAGCCCGGCCATCGAATCGGCGGCAAATCTCACCTACCCTTAAATCCGATAGGACCCCTACAGAGGCAAGCTCTGATTGGGGAATCAATAGTAGTTAGTGGCATTGGTATTACCACTACTATTTAAGTATCATGAGTAGTAACCTTTAGTGTTTGTATAATTGGTACGATCATTCATGATTAATATTGTCATCATTAAGATTGTTAGTTTTGTTGTTCATATTATACGTATTACTACGACTTCTCTTACTATTACTATTCTTTCTATTCGTAGAATTAGTATCATTTATTATTCATGATTATTACTACTAATAATGTTCTTATCATGATTGAGCTTGTTATTAGTATGATCCGTATTATCATCATTGCTATTCCTCCTCCTCCTCCTCCTCCTCCTCCTCCTCCTCCTCCACGTCCTCCTCATTATGTGCTCCCTGCGCCTACTCAACATCCTCGATCAACTCGTTATCATCCTTCTCCACTGCCTCCTCTTCTTCTTCCTCCACCTCCTCCTCCTCCTCCTCATCCCCCTCCTCCTTCCTCGTCTTCCTCCTCATTAACCTCCTCCTCCTCCTCCCCCCCGCCTACTTCTCCTCCTCCCCCTCCTCCTCCTCCTCCTCCTCCTCCTCCTCCTCCTCCTCCTCCTCCTCCTCCTCCCCCTCTGCGCCCTCCCTCTCCCTCCTCCTCCCTCCTCCTTCCTCCTCCGCCTTCTCCTCCGCCTTCTCCTCCTCATCCTCGACCTCGCCTTCCAAGTCTCCTCCTCCTCCTCCTCCTCCTCCTCCTCCTCCTCCTCCATGGCCTCCTCTGGTCCCCTCTCCTCCGCTCTAATTATGATCCTCCTCCAACGCGTTCTACCATAATCTTGCCGGAACGCGCTTTGCAGAATAACCAAGCCTATTCCGCTTGCCACCCTCCTCGTTCTGATCAACCCAACCTCCTTCGGGTCCAGGCATCCTCCCTCTCGTCCTCCCTCTGCTACGCGTCACATCCTCCCCCTAATCTTCCGCCTCCTCCTCCTCCTCCTTGTCCTGCCGCCCCCTTCCATGCAGAGCGTCTCTGGAGCGTCTTTGAGGCCTGTTAGGGGCCGCTTGGAGTGCTTTTGGAGCCGTGTTGGGCGCCTCTCGGCGGCCGTTTTGGAGCCATCGTGGGGCCTCTCGCGGGACTCTTGGGTCCTGGGAGCCTCTTGGGGCGGAAGCCTCGAATTTCGGTCCGTGCCCCCCCCCTCCCGTCGGGGGCCTCTCTTGGGACCGTCCTCGGGTCCTCTTGGGCCGTCTTGGGCCCTTCTTGGGCCGCCTTGGGGCCCTCTTGGGCTGGCGTGTTGGGGCCCTCTTGGGCCGTCTTGGGAGCCTCTTGGGCCGCCTTGGGGCGGTCTCGGGGGCCTCTCGGACCGTTTCGGAGCGTCGGAGACTTGAACGAGCGAAAAACCAAAAAACGTTGAAGAACCAACTGGACATCGATGTTTGATTTCCTGTTGAAGCCCTCTTGGGGACGGTCTTTGGGAGCTTTTTGAGCCGTTTGGAGGTCATCTCTAGCATTTTGAATGCATCGATTGACGTTTCTGGGGCCCTCTTGAGCGTCCTTGCGCCCTCTTGGGGCGGCCCTTTCCACCCGTTCAGGGGCCGACTTGGACCGTCACAAGGGGGTCTTGGAAGCAGTCCGGGGCCCCGGTCCTCCCATGGAGGGTCGAGGCAGCTGTGTTCGGGCCCCGGGCCTGTCCCCAGGGATGTGTATATATATATACATATATGTGCACACATACGTGTTTTGTTCTGTCTCTATACATATGTCTGTCTGTCTGTCTGTCTGTCTGCCTGCCTGCCTGCCTGCCTGTCTGTCTGTCTGTCTGTCTGTCTGTCTGTCTGTCTGTCTGTCTGTCTGTCTGTGTGCATGTATGTGTGTTTGCTTAGTTGTTTGCATGTATGTATGTATGTATGTATGTATGCATGCATGCATGCATGCATGCATGCATGCATGCATGCATGTATGTATGTATGTATGCATGCATGCATGCATGCATGGATGTATGTGTGTATGTATGTATGTATGTATGTATGTATGTATGTATGTATGTATGTATGTATGTATGTATGTATGTATGTATGTATGTATGTATGTATGTATGTATGTATGCGGGTAGGCAGGTAGGTAGGTAGGTGGGTAGGTAGGTAGGTAGGTAGGTAGATAAGTAAGTATGTGCGTGCACATATATATATATATGTATGTGTACATGTACATGTACATAAACATATACTGCTGGTGTCAAGGATGGCCCTTGTAAAGCACGGTGATTGCGCACTGTGTGCCCTCTGCGGAACCTCGGCGCCAGCGCCTCCCGAGCTGGCCGAGAGCGGCAGCAGGCGGCGCGAGCTGGACTGCAGCGGCGCGGAGCTCGCGGTGCGCGCAGGGGCGAGGGCTGGCGCCGGGGCTGCGCGGCCAAGCCTCTTGCGCGTCGCGACGTTCTGCCGCGCCAGGCCCAGGGGTCCCTGATCGAGCATCTGCAGCTGCGTGGAGAACCCGCCCTGCTTGCCAGGGGGGGGAGCAAAGGTCCATGCAGGGGGACGTGCCCTGGACTTGGGCTCCGTCATTGACAACGAGCGGGCCCCCGATCAAGCACTGAATTCTGGGTTGTCTGAGAAAATATCAAAACAACGATTGGATGGGGCGTGAAAAAAAGGGAGGTGCCCCAGAGGGGATGTGAGGAACATGTAGGATTGGGTGTAGACTGCACCGAGAACGAGGCGCTGTCCAGGAAATGTCGGGGCAATTCGTTGCACTGGCTTGCTTGCATGGGCCCGATGGGCCTCCCGTAACCGATCGCGATGATTATTATGCATGCCATCGGCACTTTGGGCCGAACGCGGATGTCCCAATCTCCCAGGACGCCTCACTATTTCATTTTGGCTTCTAACCCTCCAGGAATGGGCTCGAAATGTAATTAACCCTTGCGAGTCGGGGATTTATCCATATCCACCGCCTGGGAACCGACGTCCTGGTGGCCCAGCTGGCGGTGGACATGGATCTATTCTGGCCCCCGAGGGCCTGAACATATCCATATCCAACGCCTGTGGAGGTCCGCGAGGATCGACCCCCCAAGCGGTGGATCTGGATAAATCTCCGCCTCGGAACCCTGGCCCGGCAGGCTCAGGCCGGCCTGCACCGCCCGCTCGAAGTACGCCCTGCTCGCCGGCATGAAGCCGCTGTTCCGAGGAACGCCGGCCGAGACCACGGCGACTCTCCCCCCGGCCCGCCTCTCCGCTCAACATCTGTCCCCGGGCCTGGACCTCTCACGGGGTCCTCCCTGATGGACCTGTTTTCCACCACCCCCACCATAAGTTGGAGGGGGAAGGGGTCCTCCCCCTCCTCCTCCTCCTCCTCCTCCTCCTCCTCCTCCTCCTCTCCTCCTCCTCCTCCTCCTCCTCCTCCTCCTCCTCCTCCTCCTCCTCCTCCTCCTCCTCCTCCCCCCCCTCCTCCTCCCCCTCCTCCTGCTCCTCCTTCCCCCCTCCAACTGATGGTGGTGGTGGAAAGCGGGCCCATCATCGCTCCCTGTCCCGCCCTTCGCCGAGGGCCAAGCGGACCCCAGCGAGAGGCGCCGAGGAGCCCCGGCAGGAGGCCCGACCGGGGGACACGCGACGCCCGCGAGGGCCGCCGCAGCCTCGGCCGCCCCTCCTCCGAGCTGTCCGTCCTCGCCCCGCGCTCGGGCAGCTCGGCCCGGCGCACGGCGGGCTGGCGCTGGGCCGCCGACGGGACCTGCTCGAGCAGAGACCGACCGTCCCGGAATCCCTGCAAGCCTACCAGGAGCTGTTCTCAGAACAGAAGAATGTCCCGAGGGAGAGATCATGTTCTCAGAACAGAATGCCGACGTATGAAAGCCAGACGGTCTCGGTCAGCAAAAACTATGTTCTCAGAGCATGACGCCGATGTCTCATGAAGCCAGACGTTTTCGGCCAGAAATGCTCTAAGAACATCTCTGGGAAAACCACAGAAGGTTCTCAGAACACTCCTGGGTTGGCCCGTAGGTAAGCCAGGACGCTTCACCACTGCTCGGCCTGCGCCTCATCCGCCCGCCGCAGCTGCGGCAGCCGCCCGCAGCCCGTCTGCGCGCCACCTTCGGCGTCCCCGCAGGGTGCGGTTTGCAAAGGGTGTGGTTTGCAACCGGCACCCTGAGGGGCACCCCTGGGGGCTGGCGGGGACCTCGACAGAGCTCTCCGCCGCGCCGCGAGGAGGCCCGACGAGGACCGTGTCGTGCCCACGGGCCCCCATGGACGGTGCCAATCGCAAACCACACCCTGGCGTAACCACACCCTTTGCAGCCGACGACACCTGCGGGCAGCGCCGCAGCCGGCTGCCGGCTGCTCGCCGCTGGCGCGCTCCGGCTGGCGCCGTAGGCGGCGCCCACGTCGGCGCAGGCAGCGGCGGCGCGCCTTCGCGCGGGGCGCGCCGGCTTGCCGCGGGCGGCCCGGTCCAGCTTGCCCGCCCGCAGGTCTGGCAGCGAGGTCGACTGGGCCTGCAGCGCCGCACGGGGGAACAATCGGGCGAGGATGATGTCAGCTGGGGATCCCACGCCCCCTCCCCCTCCCCCTCCTCCGCCTCCTCCGCCTCCTCCTCCTTCCTTTCCTCCTCCTCCTCCTCCTCCCTTTCCTCCTCCTCCTCCTCCTCCTCCTCTTCCTCCTCCTCCTTCTCCTTCTCAGAGGATTAGTCAACGAGCGAAGATTCTAAGCTGGTGATAACTCAGAGCCTGCGGAGGGCCGTACGCTGTAAGAACGTTCCCGGGGCATCTTGTCTCCTCCATCCAAAACCCCGACATCCTGATTTGCTCATGAGGTCTCGACCCGTTCCCCAGGACCAATTTTTCTCATCCTGAGTCGTTTTTGTTGAGGGCCCCGAGGCCTGGAAAGGGCCCCCGGAAGCCGAAAACGGCGAGAAGCTCCCGTCCTGATTCTTTCGCGACATCCGCCGGTATGAGTTTGCTTAGTCTGCGGCCCCAGATGGTCCCGACCCCAAAGGTCCCGATATGGTTGTTCCGTCCCAGATCCGTTTTTGATGCCCCCCGGGCCCGAGAACGGGGCCTGGAGGCCGAACTCCAGGAACCAAACCGCCAGATTGGACAAAATCGGATCCGATCGGATCTCTGAATATCGTAACGACGCGAGCAGGCCTAGTATACGCCTGAGTATCGTGATCCCCATCCCCAGCGGCGTGGCCTGGGCCCCACTGGCCGAGTTACCCCCCCGAGATGGGGATGTAGGCCGTTCCCTGCGGGTTTCGAGGGGGGGTCATTTGGCGGCAGTCTCGGAGGGGATGGGGATGGGGACTGATCGGATTGGTTAAGCGATACCGAATGCTCCCCCCTGGGCCTGTGCCCGAGCCTGGCAGGCGGGCGGGCCGCCCAGCGCAGGCATCGAGCCCGGCGCTCCGCGGGGCAGCCCGCCGGCCATCACCGCGCGGGGGCGCCGCGCCCCGCGGGAGGGGCGGCTGACGGCCGCTGCGCCCCAGCCGACAAACGGTCGGCGCCTGAGCTTCGGCCGCGGGAGCGGCGGGCCACCATCGGGGCTCTCTGCTCGCACGGGGGGCGGCGGTGCGAGGTGCCCCATCCTCGACGATCTCTTCCTCTGCCTCGAAGTCCTCCCCCTTGTTTTTTCTTGTCTGCGCGATTGCTTCTTGTTCCTACTCCTCCGCCTCCTCTTCTCCCTCATATCCTCCTCCTCCTGCTCTTCGGGAACATGACTGAGCGACTGAAGCAGGCCTCGAGAGCGGTCTCGCGGCGACCGCGGGCGAACGCGGTGGCGCCCGACGCTCCCTCGCTCACAGAAGGGGTCGAAGAGCAACCATCCACTCCACACTGAAATCCTCGAACCTTTTTCTTCGTGGCAGAACCGACGAACGCGTTGACGCACACGGTCGGAGGTCCGCACGGTCTTCTTGGATCGGAACTGGACTCCCTCCCTGGCAAGCGGAGCGCGAAGGGGCACCGCCAGAGACGGCCTGAGGAAGGCTCAGCGCCGACCCAAGGAATCGGGAAGGTGCATGTGTTCCACATTTGTATGTTATCGACGTTCCGCTAGACTCGGGCTTACGCCCATGATGTCATAAACCCTTCAAAAACTCGCAAACGGATTCCCGCGGAGACCATACCAAAACCGTCCAAAAACCGTTTGCGCATGATTGAAAATTCCTCTCCTGAGGGCCCTGCTTATGCAAAATCGCCCGCGGGGGGCCGAGGGGCTGGGTGAATCTGGATGGTGGCAGGGCGAACGCGAGCAGGGTGGCTGGGCTGGCCAGCGGGAAGGAGGGGGTGAATGGGGCAAGGACGATGACGAGGAGGCGGATGAGATGGCGACGCCGACGACGATGGCGGGCATGCGATGCCCTGGATTTCCGTCCTGTTTCCCGATATCCGCGGCCCCTACCCGCATGTCCATCAATTGTTGTTCGCCTCTCGTACTGAATGCTTCGTCGCTGCACCTTGGACGTTGCCATCCTCGCCCCACCCATCCGCTGTGGCACGTATCGTCGCCCTCGTCGTCGTCGCCGCCATCCACCTCCGCAGTCTCGCTATCGCCTCCGCTCTGCATCAAACTCTCCTGGGCCGTCGTCGTCTGGGATACTGGGACGCCTCAGGGATGGTCGAGGAGCGCTGCGGGCTTTTGCCAGAGCTTTCCCGAAATCGGCTGGGTACTGGGAGAATTCCCTGTGGGATTTTCTGAAATTTTGAAAAACGATGCGGAAACCAAAAAGCCGGGAGGCTTTTGAAAAAGGCTTTTGAAAAGGGTTGGCGGTCTTTGAACGGCGTTCGAAAAGGCTTTCCAAACCTCAGTTCGAATCGGGCGGATTTCAAACTCTCAGAGGCCGGATTTCTGTACACAGTGCGAAACCGAAAAGCCGGTTGATGAGGTGCTTGCCTCGCCGGGCGGCCGCCAGACTCTGAAGCTGGGGGGCCGGAGATAAGTCCGCTGGAAGGCCGAGGAGAAGTCCCTGAACTGCTGGATGCAAGATCTCGGATCCCCCCTGGGTGAGCCGCAGGGCCCATGCAGGAACGCATCTGGGTGAGAATGGAACGCCGAAAGCGCGGGGTGGATCTGGCCCTCCCGCCATCATTCACAGACCCTTTCTCCCTGAACGCATGAAACACGACCCCCGCCACCCACATGAGGAACTTTAGACGACTGTGACCGTCGAACGACGCCCGAACTGCAAGCGGAAATAGCTCGACGGTCAGCCAACGGCAACGCCGCGCAATTCAATGCGAACGGTGCGCTGCTGATATGCTCATTGGGGCTTGAACTTGGCTTGGTCTTGTGTTGGCGCACAATCAATGCCCAAAGTCATTGTGGATCTTCGTGCACTCGTGCCCGGCAAAAAAAGGGGGCCTTTACCGGCGATGGCAGGAACCTGGCGCCCTGGGCCCGCCCCGCACGGGCGCGCATCGAAAAGTTTAGATCCACTCCAAAAACAGAGTTTAGACACCAGGCAAATAATCTATAAATCTATATAATCTCGTATAAAATCAACCGAAATTCCCCCGAAGCGAAAAGTCTGGCTGGCGCTTTATATAAAAACTACAAGACTTATACAGGAACTAAGCTTTCCGTCGGCGGGTTACGACGGGGCGACGGAGCGGGGGCGGGGGCCCTCGGCTGGGCCAGCGGCGCTGCCGTGCGAGGGACGGCGCCGGCGTCGCCTCAACCTGCATGCCGCGGCCGTGGCACGCGCGGCCCTGGGAATGCCAGCGCGGGCGCGGCCGCGTCGACTGGGCCCAGGACGTCGCCGCGAGCGCGGGCCCAACCCCGCGGCATCTGGCAATGGCCTCGCCGACAGGGCGCCTACACTTACGCACGTTCGCCATACATGCAGAACGCTGACATGTAAAATCCATAGTTGTGGGGGCTGGGGTCGGTTTCCCACTGTTCACTCCCTCCCTCCCCGCCCAACCACAGCGATGTCTTGACCTTCTCCACTGTTGCCCGAATACCCCGCGCAACGTGCCTACCCCGCGCTCCCTCTACATTCTCCCTCTGCCCACCCCTCTCCTTAACTATCCGCCCTTTGTTTCCTCGTGCGCCCTCTGCCCCTATCCCTTCCCCTTCTCTGTCCTTTGCCCGCTGGCTTCCTTTCGCCTTCTCTCGCGCCTTTGAACAATCTTCCCTCCGGGGTCTCCTTCCGCCTTCTCACCCTCCACGACCTCTCTCCTCTCCTCGAATGCTAAGCAAGTTGTTCGGACTGAAAGGATGTTTGATTTCTCGCAGAGGGTGTTTGGAGAGTCTTGCCATAATGTCCGCGGGAGGCCGTTTGAGGGTTTCCGTTGAAGGATTTGTGATATCACGAGCTCGTTCCTCTTGACCCCCGCCACTCCTCCTCCTCTCGTCCCGCGGCCGTCAGCAAGGGCAACCCAAACATCCGAGGATGCGTTTGTTGTTCAATGTATAAGACGAAGACAAAACGAGGACCAACCCTGATCAGGATAAATCTTGCAGTGCGGGGGATCACTGAAAGCGGGCGGGGCTGGAAGATGTATCGGGCGCCGCGGACGCTCTAAATATGTAGTGGGACGCTGTGGACCGATTCGTCCTCATCCTATAGCCCTGCTTTAAGAACTCCCGCCACCTTCCGTGGGGTTCGCCCTCCGTCCCGGATCCGTTTTTGACGGTCCTGGGGCCGTCACCACCCCCCAGAGGCAAAAGTCAAGAGGTGGAGGTCTGGGAACGCAGGGCCTCCTCTGGCTCCTGCTTCCCTCCGCATGGCCCCCGCTCCACCGCGAAGGGTGGAGATCGTTCTTGTATCCATTGGAGGTAAACCATGGTACCTGGTGAGGGAAGGGAGCTTGGCAGGGGAATGGAGGGCACTCCCGAAGGCGCGCCCGCATCACAGGCGCAACATTGGTGTGTTTACGACAGCGCCGCGCAGCACAGGTGTGTGTACGACAACGCCTGTGTGCACCACAGCGCCTGTGCACACCACAGTGCCTGCGCGCACCATGGCGGCACATCGCCTGTGTATACCATGCCACCTCTGTGCACCTCAACATCCGCGCGCGCAACAGTGCCATTGCACACCACAGTACCTGCGTGCACTGGGACGTTTCTGTACACCAAGGCGTCTGCGCATATCACACCAGTTGTGTGCGCCACACCGCGGCCGTACAGCACAGCGCCTGCGTGCACCAGAGCGCTTGTGTACAGCACAGGACAGCGCTTCTCGACGCCACAGCACTTGCGTGAAACACCTTGCGATATAATGAAGAAGACGAAGACGACGAGAGCAGGAACGCTACGACGACGCTATACCCGACGACGACGATGCCGACGACGCCGACGACAACGCTTGTGCACCTTCGGGAACCTCCTGGCCACGTCGGTTGTGTCCGTCGTCCTCCTCCTCCTGCTCCTCCTCCTCCTGCTCCTCTTCCTCCTCCTCCTCCTGCTCCTCCTCCTCCTCCTCACCGTAGCCATTTTGGCTCAAGCCGAGGGGCTGGCTCGAGGCGAGCTGCCCCACAGCAGGCGTTTTTGGCCACCTTCTCCACGGCGAGACCTCGTGCAGTCGTGGACGCTTTCATCGTTGTTCCTGGCGGGTTAGGCTCTGTCCTTTGGCATTGCGCATGGGTGGCAATGGCAACGGGGGTGAGCAGTCCGGAGGCCAGAAGCAGCAGTACGCCAAGTGCCGCTCGTGTGGTTAGAAGTGGAACTGGAAGAAGAACACGGCGTTCCACAGCTGCGGGCGGGCCTTGCAGCCAGCTCGGTCGCAGGAACGCTCGCCTTCGGGGGCCTGGGGCCCAGGCGGGGCCAGCGAGCGCGCCCACAGCCGTCCGCGTGGCAAGGGGGCCAAGGACGCGCTGCCCACGCAGGAGGAGCTCTTGCGGCAGCTGCGGGCCACCCTTCCAGCGGACGCTGATCGGGCCACCGTCGCCCAGGTCGACCAGCCGGCCCTCACGCTGGTCCCGCCCCCGCCGGAGCAGCACCCCGACGTGGCGCTCAACCAGGCGCGGGCGCGGGCGCGGCGCGCCGAGGCGGCCCTCAAGCGCTCCCACCAGGCGGCCAAGGACGCGGAGGACTGGCTGGAATGCAAGCGGCGCGAGCTGGAGGAGGCAATCCTCGAGTTCGCCGAGGCTGACGCCGAGGCCGAGGCGGTCTACGTCAAGGCGGCCCCAGCGGGCCAGGCCGCGGCGGCGCCTGCTGAGGCCGCGGAGCCGCCCGCGGCCAAGCAGGGGGCGGCCCTGGACCTCTCCAACCTGCTCTCCGAGGAGGTGGAGGTCATGGAGGTTCAAGCGGGGGCGATGTTCGACCTCGAGGGGCTCGACATCTCCGAAGAGGAGAAGAAGCAATTTGAGCAGCAGGTCGCCTCCTTCGTCGGCCAGCTTCGGTCAGAGGTCCAGAAGCACTTCGGCCCGGCCGCCGAATCCATCAAGACCACGCGCGCGGACCTCAAGAAAATGCACGACCGCCTCAAGTCCAAGCGCCCCCGCTCCGCTGCGCCCGACGAGCACAGCGCGGAGGTGGCGGCGGCCAAAGGCAAAGGAGGACCCCCCTGGATCAGGCGCAAGCGGCTCCGCCGCAGGGGGGGGGGGCCCACAGCCTTCAGCAAGGCCTCCCTTGGACGCGGGTGCCAGGGCCAGGATCCTGGAGCGAGTGGCTGGGCCCCCAGGGGGCCTCCCTGCCAAGGTCTGAGGCCTCCCAGGCCCCACTGATACCAAGCGCCTCCCTCGGGTTGGAGCTCTCTCCCTGGCAAGGTGGGGACCTTGCTGCGAAGCGTCTGGCTCGCCGCGGTTTTCGGCGAGGTCGCGGGCGCCGTGCCGCGGGGCCGCCTGCGTCGACCCCGTCTACGACTGCATCATCGGCCTCGGGAGCTCCGCGGGCCAGGCGCTCCAAGGCCGTCACGGTGGTCGAAGGCAACGTGGTCTACCTCCCCAGCGGAGAGCAGGGCTACCAGGTGAAGGGCGGCCCCCGCGGCGCGGCGCCGCTCGCGGCACATAGGCTACACCAGAGTCTGCTGCCGCCTTGGGAGCGAGACGCCGCTCCTCCCTCGCCAGACTTGGGGCCGCAGCCCATGACCAATGACCATGATCCTGAACGACGTGAGGCGCTGCAACGCAAGTGGGCACGGGAGAGGGCGCTGAGAAGCTACACAGGCCACTGGCAAGAGGGCCCGCGCGCTGGAAGAGGTAATGCGCGCCGTACGTCTCCAACTTTTTCGCTCATCCTGTGTTCTGGCCCCTGGTCGACGAGAGGGCCGAGAAGGACGGCCACGGCGACCGCGCCACGGCCCTACTCGACATGGCGATCGAGATCTGCACCCGCGCGTTCCGACAGCAACGAGCAGCGCGGCGACAGCATTCGGAGTGGCTTCGCTCTCTTCAGCAGGATTTCCCTCACGAGTGCGACGATGAGCACGCTCGGCACGCCGAGGCCATGATGCGCGTGGCGGATGTCGTGGACAACGGGCATGGCATTCATCATGACAGCTTGCCACCACCGTCAGCCAATGGCCGCCCCTCGGAGCCCGCAGAGGCCGACGAAGAGGGCGACGGCCCATGCGCATCCACCCCCTGGTCGACGCCATCGGCCTCGGCCAGTCTTATCGCGCGTACACCACCCTTGGCCAGGGATGCGCCTTCCCCTGGTGGGCGCGGGGCGTCTTCGGGCTCTCAGCCCCCAGATGTCGCGTGCGCAGCACCCGTGGCCAGGGACGTGCATTCCCCTGGAGGGTGCGGGGCGTCTCCGAGCGCCCAGCCTCCAGGTATCGCGTGTACAGCGCCAGTGGCCAGGGATGTGCATTCCTTGGAGGGTGCGGGGCGTCTTCGGGCTCTACGGCGACTTCGGCGCGGGGCAAATGGGCCAGTAACGCGTGGGCCCCAATTGTGGACCACGTCGACGAGACGCCGCTGGGCGGAACACCATCTTGTTCATCCAGGAGCGAGCACGACTACGTGGGCGAGGTCAGTGTAGGTTGCTTCAGCAGGCGCCTCGCGGCAGGGCTCACCGACTCGGCGACGGGCCATGGAGGCGGCCGCACAGCGGGGGTGGGATTCGTGGCGCCCCGCTGCCTGGGCCTTACCTACCTGGACGGGGTCGCGACCTATGACTTCTCACCTCCAGGCTCGCCAGGGCGCGTAGCAGCGTCCTGGGCAGCAGGGGTCCTGAAGGGCGGCCTCATGCTGGTCACCGCCTACTTCTGGGTCAACGAGGGGTGGGCCATCCGCAACCTCTCCAGCCTGGAGGCCATCGGGGAGCTGGCCAGGGCATGCGACATTCCGCGGGCCCTGCAGGCGGACTTCAACAACGCGCCCGACTCGCTGCAGGCGGGCGACTGGCGCGGCGACGTCGGGGGCATCGTCTTCGCGCCTGAGGCGGTCACCTGCCAGGGCAGGGGCGGGGGCCGCATCGTCGTCTTCTTCGTAGTGGGCACGCGCATCGCCCACGCCCTCGGCCGAGCGCAGGTGATGGATGCGTCGACCTACCCCGACAGCCCCGTCAGCTTGGTGACCAGCCAGCCCTTGCGCATCATGACGGGCTGGCGGCTGGTCAAGCCGAGGGCCTCCCCCACGCGGCTGCCTGTGGGCTGCCGTCCGGGGCCGCCCGACTGGCCGCAGTTCGATCCCGACGCGCTGCGCGGCGATGACGAGCTGGGGGACCTCCGGCGTGGCTTCTCGGCTGCGGCGGAGGCTGATTTGCAGGGCGTCTTCGACCTGGTCGGGGAGGGCGACTTCGCTGGCCGCGGCGACTTCTACAGGTGGGCCCGCGCCAACCTGGCCGGCCCTGAGGCGCGCGCCCGACCCGCCCGAGGCGCCGCGCGCTCGAGGGCATGGCGCTGGGCGGCGGCCAGAGCAGGTTGCCTGGTCCTGCTCGCGGACGCGGCGCGCCAGCAGGGCTCATGAGCGCCCTTGGCGAGCCGCTGGCGCAGTTTGCATCGGCGTCTCGCCCGCGGCGCAGCTCGCTGGCGCGCGGCCCCGGGCAACGACGAGGCAGGCCCAGCCCACCAGGAGCTCCTGACCCTCGCGGCCCTGCGGTGGACGGGGGAGGCCCTGCGCGACGACGCTCCCAGGGCCATGGCCTTGCAGCGCAGGGCTGCAGATCAGGCCTTCGAGGTCGAGCAGGGCCTGAAGAACCAACGGGCCAAGGCGTGGCGCGAGAGGCTGCGCGACGGCTCTGTGGGGGGCGCTGGCATCGCCCAAGTGGGGGCACACCGTTGCCCCCACCCTCGGAGCCAGGGGCCGCGCCCACCCGGACATGTCCGACCCCCAGGTCGCCGCGGGCGCCGCGGCCCTCGACTGGATCGACCCCATGGACCTCCCACGGCGCCGAGAGCCGAGGCGAGACTGGCAGGCCATGGGAACAAGCGGAATTCCCCCGCAGCCTGGCCCGCCCCACCCCCGGCGAGATTCGAAAGATTCGCCGACAATTTTCCCCGGGCACGCGGGAGTGGGGGGGGGCAACTGGCATCCGATGAGCCGGGGGTTCCTGAGTGGCGGGGGCCTCGAATTCCTGGCCGCCCTCGTGGCCTTCGTCTCTCGCGCTACGCGCTGGCCCCCCCCCCAGCTGCGGCATGTGCCATATGTTCTGCTGTCCAAGCCGTCGGGGGGCGCGAGGCCTATCGGTCTGCTCGCCGCGAGCGCGAGGCTGGTCGAGCGAGCCCACGCGAGCTTTTTGTTCGATTGGGAGCGATCGATTCGCCGTGGTTTCGATTTCGCTGCTCCTGAGGGTAGCTCCGAAGATGCGATGCGGCAACGCATGGTAGTTGATGAGGGGGCGCTCCTCCTGGCGAGACGTCGGGCGCGGGAGTTCTGGATTTCCTCAAATCTTTCGAACATTGCAGCGTGGGCCTCCTGTGGGCCGATGGGCCCAAGCACGGATTGCCGCCCCAGCTTCTGCAACTCCTGATCTCCGTTTACACTAGTGAGCGTTCGGTGACCTTTCGGGAAGTTGTCTCCACCGACTCTGCGGTCACCTTCTCGGCGGTGGTGGCGGGGAGAACGGGGGGGATCGCTGTCTGAAGCTAGCCATTCTCACGGTCGCGGACTCGCTGTCTCGCGTGTCCCCGACCCTCATTCTCAAGCTTTACGTCGGCGGCCTCAGCCTCCAGGCTAGAGGCTCGGACGAAGAAGTTTCGGTTCAGCTGTGTGATGGCATCGCCCAGTGCGTCGAGGCCATGGAAGCCAGGGGCGCCCCCGTTTCCAGGACCAGGCCAGGTGGCCCTCCAGGGAAAGGCTTTGTTCTGGCGGCCGGCTCCCCCCTCAGGGTTCGACTTCGAAGGTGGGCCCAATATCTTGGCTTGGGCGTCCTGGGTCACAGCTCCCAGTTGGGGGTGGATTCGGCTGGGGGCGCCCCGATCCACGTCGGGCGCGGTTTCGAGGATAGGCTGGCCAGCGCCCGACGTCGGAAGCTCAAGCTCAGTGGTCTAGCCAAGCAGGGGGCCTGGCCATTCAAGGTCGCTCGAATGGAATTCATGCCGTCGGATCTGCACGGCGCTGCGCGTCCGGGCTTGGGCCCCACTCGAACCGACCAGGCCCGAAATCTGAAGGCTGGCGCTCTTGGGGGGGACTCGGTCGGCAAGGATCGGGCCCTTCGGCTTTGGACCCTCCAATGCGACCCCCTGGTGGATGCCCGCGCGCGGCCCCTGGTCAAGTGGGCGTCGGGCGCGCGGGAAGGCCGCCGCGAAGAGCTGACGCAGCAGGCCCGGGGTGAGACTCGGTCGCGGCCGCGCAGGCGAAGCCTGGCCGCAGCCTCTGGAGAAGTATAGAAGGTGTTGCTTCTGCCGTGCTTGCCACTCCCCGTCGAATGTCCTGAAGTTGGCCCTCGTTTTCGATGGCGCGGGACCACCTGGGGGAGTGTTTGGACCTTCGCCGCGTCGCTCCCACCTGCATCGAGAAGTTGATTTTGCCCGGCTTGAGTGCGTTGAGCTTTCGGCCTGGGCCGCCGCCAGAAGCCTTGGGATTGCTCGGCCTTTCCTGGGGCCCGTCAGGGCTCTCCTCCGTCGCAGGGCTAACCGATCGCCGCAGAGGAGATCGGCTATCCTCGCTTACCTCGGACGCGATTTGGGAGCCCAAGTCTGTCGCGCGGGCTTTAGGCACGACAGGTCCTGCCAGGCGCGCGGTTTCGAGGTGGGCTGCCAGCGCCACCGCGCGCGCCGTTGTCCTTGCCAGGAAGCCGCTCGAGCGGAAACAGCCGAGGCGGAGAACCTCCAAGGGATCGCGCATCGAGCTGAGACGTCCTCCTCGGTCTCTCCTCTCTCCTCGCGTGGCATTGTCGAGCACCCCTTGGATGATCCCTTCCTAGACTGATCGCCTGCCCAGGAGGAGCTCAAACCCAGTTTTGAAAACCCGCCCCCGGTCAGCGGCTGGGCCTACTCCGACGGCTCGGGCAAGGGCCCGCCAGGGCTCAAGAATTTTGGTTGGGGTTGCGTTCTTCTGGACCAGGAGGGGGCTGTGGCTAGGGCCATGCATGGCTCCCTCCCTGGGTTCCGATGCCAGGCTGCCAGGCGTCTGTTCTCCGCACTGAGATGTATGGTCTGATGAAGACCCTAGAACGCGCCGCCCTTCCCCTCCGACTCGGTGTCGACAACAGCACCGTCATCCGAGGTTTGAGGCATGGTCGCAAGCGGCGTTGTTCTCCCAAGCGGCCTCACGCCGACCTCTGGGACAGTGTCTGGTTTTTGCTCCAGGACATTGTTCCAGGGGACGACGATTTTGCCTTTGTGAAAGTGCGTGCCCACGCCCGTGGGCCTCGGGACAACTCCCAGGAGGCGGAGCTCGATTTCCATGGAAACCAGTTAGCTGACGCTGAGGCCAAGGCGGGTGCCGATCTGCAGGCGATTCCCCATTGGAACAGCGCCACCTGGACCTCGCGGTCCGACGAAGTGCAGGGGGTGCTCAATCTGGTGGCGGGGGTGATTGTTCGGACGGGGGGCTTCGAGGATTCCACGGGGAGGCCCGCCGCAGGCTCCGTCGGGCCCCGTCAGCGCCGCCAAGGCCCACCAGCGGGGGAGAAAGCCCACACCCTGGTCTGGACTCGGAGGGCCTGGAGGTGCACGGTCTGCTGTAGATATGCCTTGTCCCCCAAGGCCAAGAGGGCCCTGTTGCGCAAGCCGTGTATGGGGAAGGCCCGGGTGGACCGTCGTTTCGTCGTGGAGCGGGGGGAGGGGGAGCACCGTATCCCACCAGCACTGCGCGGTGAGGCCCTGGGCCATGATTTGCACCGCGCAGGCCACTTTACCTTCTGCGATCGGTGCGGTATCTTTTCGAGCGAGCGGGGATGTAAGTTGGTGCAGGTGTGTGTTGGTCGGCCCGCCCGCCAACGTGACCGCCGAGTATCGCCGCTCGCTTCTGCGCCGATGCAGACACTCTTATAACGCGAAGCTCTCCCTAGGAGAGGCGTGCCGCTCACCCTTACAGTGTGAGCGGGACGCCTCGTGGGGGAGAGGTCTGAACTGAAAGTGGACGGGCGAGTAGACGCACCTTCGCAGTGTGCCCGCCCGTCCAGTTAATTTCCCCCGAAGGCTGACTAAGGCAAGGTTTGCCAGGTTGGTTCTAGCAGCAAAAAAAATCTCCTCATCTGAAAAAGGTGCTGCTCAGACTCTTGGGCGCCCCCAGACTCTGGGGGTTTGGGGTTGCTCCGACTTTGTCTCTCGCTGTCCGACTGTGTCTCCTCGCTCCTACCCCCTGCCTCCTTCTCCTGGTCCTCCTCCCTATTTCTCTTCCTACTCCCTCTTCGCCTGCTTTTCCCAGTCCTTTTCTTCCTCTTCCTCCTGTTCCTCCTCCTCCTCCTCCTCAACCTCCTCCTCCTCCTCCTCCTCCTCCTGCTCCTCCCCCTCCCCCTCCTCTTCCTCCTCCTCTTCCTCCTCCTCCTCCTCCTCCTCCTCCTCCCCCTCCTCCTCCCCAAGAGGCCTCTAAGACGCCCAAGATGGCCTCCAAGACGGCCCTGAAGCGCCTCAAGAGGACCCCACATCGGTTCAAAGAGGCCCCCAAGATGGCTTCCGACGGCGTCAGACCCGTCAGACGGGCCAGGAACGCTTCAAGACGGCCAAGGAGAGGCCCCCAAGACGCCCCCACGGCCCCCAAGAGGCCTAAGGAGGCCCCCAAGAGGCTTCCAAGAGGCCCCCGGGAAGCCTCCAGGAGGCCCCACAAGAGTGCCCAAAGAGGCTCCCAAGAGGCCTCCTCCTCCTCCTCCTCCTCCTCTTCCTCCTCCCTCTCCTGATCCTCCCCCTCAGCCTCCCCCAAGTGTTCCCCGAAGAGTTTCCGGAGCGGCTGGGGGAATACATAATCAGATAGCTTGGCCAAGCTGGGGCCCAACGTTTGGCCACATAGGCGCTTCTCAAAAAGGCTGGGGGCGGCGGTGATTCGCCGTAGGCGTCTTGGATCCGCCGCCCCCTGTGCTTGCCACAGGGGTGGACGGCGTGCCAGACATTTTGCTGAGATTCTGATTTTCAAACCCTTCCCAGTGGCCTTCGGCCCAGACCGCCTGCCCTCGGAAGGACCAGAAGGTGTGGCCACATCGCCACTAAGACGGCCCAAATGGCCCAAGATGGCCACCAAGATGCCTCCAAGGCGGCTAGGATCGCTCCAAGAGAGCCCAAGACGGCCCCAATATGTTTCCAAGACGGCCCAAGATGCAACCGAGGCGTTCCAAGATGGCCCCAAGATGGCCCAGGACGGCCCCAAAGGCCCCCAAGAGGCTTTTAATGCAGTCCAAGAAGCCTCCAAGGGGACCTGCAGGAAGGCCCGAAGAGGCCAAGACAGCTGATTTCCCGTGGGCTCTTGATGGATTTTAACGTTTTCGGCCTGCCGACGGCCCAGTGCCGCCGAAGAGACCCCCAAGATGGCCCCAAGAGCGCCCAAGAGGCCTCCAAGACGGCCCCACGACGGCCTCCAGACGGTCCAAAAGGCCCCCAAGGCGCCTCCAAGACGGCCCACGAGAACTCCAAGGCGCCCACTCGTCATCGTGGTTGTCGCCGTCATCGTCGTCGTCGTCATCGTCGTCGTCGTCGTCGTCGTCGTCGTCGTCGTGGTCGTCAAACCTCTTCCAGTTTCCTAATCAAACCCCTCTCCCTCTCCCTCTCCCTTCCCCCTCCACCAACCCCCCCACCCCCCCTCCACCCCCCCTCCACCACCCACCTCAGCCCCCCCTCCACCTCCCCCTCCACTCCCCGTCCAACTCCCCCTCCACCCCTTCGGATGTCCCTTGGAACCTTTTTGGGAGCACCCAGGGGGCTCCAGAGGGCCCCAAGAGGGCTCCAAGACGCGCCCCAGAGACCACTGAGAGGTCTCATCCAGACGCGCTGATCGATGACACCTACTAGCGGTTTCTGAGGCCTCTCTTGGGCCCCTCTTGGGCCCGTTTGGGGGCCCTCTTAGGGCCTTCTTGGAGCCATCATGTGGGCCAACAAGGGGCCCAAGAGGGCTCCAAGAGGGCCCCAAGAGGGTTCAGGAGTTATGTACCAGCGGCCGCTGGGTTGGTACATAATTCCTGGGGCCCTCTTGGAGCCCTCTTGGGGCCCTCTTGGGGCCCTCTTAGGGCCAACCCGGGCCCCAAGAGGGCTCCAAGAGGGCCCTCAGAGGGCCCCAAGAGGGCCCCAAGAGTGATGTACCAGCGGCCGCTGGGTTGGTACATAATTCCTGGGGCCTTCTTGGGGCCCTCTTAGGGCCAACCAGGGGCCCAAGAGGGTTCCAAGAGGGCCCTCAGAGGGCCCCAAGAGGGCCCCAGGAATTATGTACCAGCGGCCGCTGGATTGGTACATAATTCCTGGGGCCTTCTTGGGGCCCTCCTAGGGCCAACCAGGGGCCCAAGAGGGCTCCAAGAGGGCACTCAGAGGGCCCCAACAGGGCCCTAGGAGTTATGTACCAGCCCAGTCTTAGGGACCCCTTGGAGCCATCTTATGGGCCGATGTCCCACGGGGACCACCGGGTAACTCCGATGTCCCACGGGGGATACCGGGTAACTCCGATGTCCCACGGGCCGATGTCCCACGGGGACCACCGGGTAACTCCGACGTCCCACGGGGGACACCGGGTAACTCCGATGTCCCACGGGCCGATGTCCCACGGGGACCACCGGGTAACTCCGATGTCCCACGGGGACACCGGGTAACTCCGATGTCCCACGGGGGGGCACCAGGTAACTCGTGCCCAGACCCCCCCTTGCAAGGTCGAGTTACCCGATGTCCCCCGGGGGACACCGGGTAACTCCGACGTCCCACGGGCCGATGTCCCACGGGGACCACCGGGTAACTCCGATGTCCCACGGGGGACACCGGGTAACTCCGATGTCCCACGGGCCGATGTCCCACGGGGACCACCGGGTAACTCCGATGTCCCACGGGGGACACCGGGTAACTCCGATGTCCCACGGGAGGCCACCGGGTAACCATGCCCAGACCCCCCTTGCAATGTCGAGTTACCCGATGTCCCCCGGGGGACACCGGGTAACTCCGATGTCCCACGGGCCGATGTCCCACGGGGACCACCGGGTAACTCCGATGTCCCATGGGGGTCCACCGGTTTACTGAATAATGCCGAATGCGCCCCTTGCAAGGTCGACTTACTCGACGCCCCTCGGGGGACACCGGGTAAGTGGGGGGTGTGGAGCGCACCCCCCGCTTACCCGATGTCCCCCAGGGGACACCGGGTAACTCATGCCCGACTCCCCCCCGTGCAAAGTCGAGTTACCCGATGCCCCCCCCTCGCCACCAGGTAACCCGTGCCTAACACCCCCCCTGCAAGGTCGAGTTACCCGATGTCCCCTGGGGGACACCGGGTAAGTGGGGGGTGTGGAGCGCACCCCCCAGTTACCCGATGCTCCCAAGGGGGGGCGCCAAATAACTTATGCCCGTCGTCGTCGTCGTCGTCGTTGTCGCCGGTCGTCGGTCGCGGGCCGGAAAAATTTGAGGCTTCGGATCCGTTTCGGGGCCCCCCTGGGCCCCGAGGGCTCCAAACCCCTGGGGAAAAGCAGCAGCAAAACTTACCACTCCAGGTCGAGGCGTCGTCGTCGTCGTCGTCGTCGCCGTCGTCTGCGGGTCGAGAGCTCCAGGATGGGGCCGAAAGCTCCGGGTTGGGGTCGGGAGCTCCTGGACGGGGTCGAGAGCTCTGGGGTCGAAACAGGGGCCAGGAAATTTGGTCCAAGTATCGCTGCCTGGTCCTGCAGGGGCTGGGTAAGGGTGCGTTTACACCTCCTCGTCGTCGTCGTCGCCGAGGAGGAGGAGGAGGGCCCCAGGAGTTCTGTACCACCGGCCGCTGGGTTGGTACATAATTCCTGGGGCCTTCTTGGAGCCCTCTTGGCGCCCTCTTGGCGCCCTCTTGGGGCCCTTTTGGGGCCCTCTTGGGGCCCTCGTGGGGCCCTCTTGGGGCCCTACAGGGCCAACCAGGGGTCCGAGAGGGCTCCGAGAGGGCCCTCAGAGGGTCCCAAGAGGGTTCAGGAGTTATGTACCAGCGGCCGCTGGATTAATACATAATTCCTGGGACCTTCTTGGGGCCCTCTTGGCGCCCTCTTGGGGCCCTCTTGAGGCCCTTTTGGGGCCCTCTTGGGGCCCTCTTAGGGCCCTATTGGAGCCCTCTCATGGGCCAACCAGGGGCCCAGGAGGGCTCCAAGAGGGCCCTCAGAGGGCCCCAAGAGGGCCCCAGGAGTTATGTACCAGCGGCCGCTGGGTTGTTGCGCAACTCCTGGGGCCCTCTTGGGGCCCTCTCGGAGCCCTCTTGGGGCTCTCTTGGGGCCCTCTTAGGGCCCTCTCGGGGCCATCTTATGGACGGCGACGACAACGACAACGACGACGACGATGACGACGACGACGACGACAACGACGACGACGACGACGACGACCACGACGATGGTGGTGACGACGACGACCACGACGACGACGATGACAACGACGACCACGATGACGACGCGCCCGAAATCAGCCGACAAAGCGACCTAGTAGTTAAACCGACAAGGTGTCCTTCTTTTGGCGCAGCGGCTCCGAGACAGCCTGCAGGGCAGCCTCTTTTTGGCCGCATCGGCTCCGAGAAGCCTGCAGCTCGGCCCCCGGTGACATTTTTTCGGCCCGCCCTTTCAAGGCCCCACGGCCGGCTCTTGGGTCGAGGAAGAAGAGGAGCAAAACCAGGAGAATCAGGAGCAGGAGGACGAGGAGGTTGAGCAGGGGGACAAAGACGAAATGAGAGGCCTTAAGCGGCTTCGAAAACCCTGCAGCTCAGCGCGGTCCGGTCTCGGAGCCGCTTCTGGCCTATCATTCCGTCCTTGACCCCTTGCTCAAACTCCTCGTCCTCCTGCTGCTCCTGCTCCTCTGGTTCGTGTTGATCACCTCCTCGTCCTCCTGCCCCTCCTCCTCCTCGACCCAAAAGCTGGCCGTGGGGCTTTGAGATGGCGGCCCCACAAAACATCACCGGGCCTCGGGGTGATATGTTTTTCCTGGGGGGGGGCAAGGGCGTCCGCAGACGAGCCCGCGCTGAGCTGCAGGCTTCTCGGAGCCGCTTCGGGCCTCTGATTCCGTCCTTTCCTCTTGCTCTTCCTCTTGGACTGTTTCCTCGCCCTTTGGGGCCCTTTTGGGGCCATCTTGAAGTCAGCTTGGGCCGTCTTGGGACCATCTTGTGGACATCTTGGGCCGTCGGACAGCCGAAAAAGAAAACGCGCCCAAATTATTCAACAATTGAAGGGAATAAATACAACCATTTGGGCATTTCGGGCTCTCCTGAAGGTCCTCTTGAAGACTTCCTAGACTGTCTAGCAGGCCCCTTGGATCCCCTTGGGGCCCTCTGTGGCTGTCTTGGGACATCCTGGGGCTATGTCGAATCGTATCGTTGCCATCTTGGACGTTTTGGAGCCGTCTTGAAGGCCATCGTGGGCGCCTTGGAATTCTCGTGGGCCGTCTTGGAGGCGCCTTGGGGGCCTCTTGGACCGTCTGGAGGCCGTCATGGGGCCGTCTTGGAGGCCTCTTGGGCGCTCTTGGGGCCATCTTGGGGGTCTCTTCGGCGGCATTGGGCCGTCGGCAGGCCGAAAACGTCAAAATCCATCAAGAGCCCACGGGAAATCAGCTGTCTTGGCCTCTTCGGGCCTTCCTGCAGATCCCTTTGGAGGCTTCTTGGACTGCATTAAAAGCCTCTTGGGGGCCTTTGGGGCCGTCCTGGGCCATCTTGGGGCCATCTTGGACGCCTCGGGTGCATCTTGGGCCGTCTTGGAGACATATTGGAGCCGTCTTGGGCTCTCTTGGAGCGATCCTAGCCGCCTTGGAGGCATCTTGGTGACCATATTGGGCCGTTTGGGCCGTCTTGGTGGCGATGTGGGCCACACCTTCTGGTCCTTCCGAGGGGCAGGCGGTCTGGGCCGAAGGCCACTGGGAAGGGTTTGAAAATCAGAATCTCAGCAAAATGTCTGGCACGCCGTCCAACCCTGTGGCAAGCACAGGGGGCGGCGGATCCAAGACGCCTACGGGCCTCTTGGGGGCCGTGGGGGCGTCTTGGGGGCCTCTCCTTGGCAGTCTTAAATCGTTCCTAGCCCGTCTGACGGGTCTGACGCCGTCGGAAGCCGTCTTGGGGGCCTCTCTGAACCGATGTGGGGTCCTCTTGAGGCGCTTCAGGGCCGTCTTGGAGGCCATCTTGGGCGTCTTAGAGGCCTCTTGGGGCCGTCTTTGGGGCCTCCTGGGCCGTCATGGGGCCATCTTGAAAGCCTCCTGGGCGCACTGGGGGCGAGGAGGAGGAGGAGGAGGAGGAGGTTGAGGAGGAGGAGGAGGAAAAGGAGGAATAGGAAGAAAAGGACTGGGAAAAGCAGGCGAAGAGGGAGTAGGAAGAGAAACAGGGAGGAGGACCAGGAGAAGGAGGCAGGGGGTATGAGCGAGGAGACACAGTCGGACAACGAGAGACAAAGTCGGAGCAACCCCCAACCCCCAGAGTCTGGGGGCGCCCCAGAGTCTGAACAGCACTTTTTTCAGATCTCCTCCTCCTCCTCAGCAGAAGGATGCGGGGGGGGGGTAACACATGTTTCACCAAGAGCTTATTAAAAACAACAATATCGTGCGGAAAGAGCCCGCGCGCGGCGGTATGCGGACTGGTGCTCTCTGGAGGTGGGGGCCCTCGTCCTGCTTTCCGCCGCCGCCTCATCCAGCTTCTCGTCGCCGGAGGCTGTCGGCGGAGAGAACACAGTCAACCTTGACAATAAGGGTGCGATGTAAAGACGCACGCTCCTGAGACCCCGAATCCCACTAAACCTTTCGGGCTGACGTGGACTCAGGCGCTTCATCTTCCAACTCCCCTCTTTCCCTCTTCCCTTTCGGGGAAGGATTTGCTCCTCCCTCCAGTCTGCACTGGGGGTGGTTCGCGACTAGTTAGAGCGCCTGATGTAACCCGAGATGGCTCCAAGATGGCCCCTGAGAGCCATGGCTCAATCTAGCTGCCGACATGCCAAAAGAGGCGCTCCAAGACGGCTCCAGATGGCCACGGCGCCTCCCAAGGACGCCCCCGCTAGGCCAAAACCCTTCTGACCCTCCTCGCCTTTTCGCTCCAGATGGGCTTCTGAGACTTCAGGATGATGGCCCAAGAGAGCCCAAAGAGGGGTCCAAAAGGCTTCCGGGAGCGCTCCGAGAGCGCCCCAAACAGGTGCCCCATCGACCTCCTCGCAGAGACCAGGCACCCGGCGCACGGAAGGGCAGCATTTTCGTGCCCCTGCGCCTGCTTGCCCGGGGCTCTGACGGCAGACTCCAGCTCCTGCACCCGCAGACCGAGAACCTGCGCGTCGGTGGGTTCGGCACGGTGTGCGAGAGGATGAGACGCACGAGAGAAAGAGAGAGAGAGAGAGGCAAGAGAGGCGAGACACAAGGAACAAAGAGGGGCTGCGTCCATGCACGATCCGTCGTCGTCGAAGCCTTGCTTGCCGCAGGAGAGGCCGAAAAACGAGCAGCGGAGGAACGAGGCCGGAGGGCGCGGCGTACCACATACGGGGGCCCTCCCAGGACGGAGCAGCGCCTGTGTCAGATGCCTGCCTGCATGGAGCGTGATCAGTGATGACCGACTTTTCCTCCTCCTCCTCCTCCTCCTCCTCCTCCTCCTCCTCCACCTCCCCATAAGGCTCCAACTGCCCCGACCCCGCGCCCCCTGCCACTTCTTTCACTGGTCTCCGTGAGAGGAGCGTGGACGGCTGGTCCTACGACAAAAGAACACCCTCCAAGAACATGACGCCTTCCGCCTGCCAAACTGCAGCCATTTCGAGGGTGCCCTCCCCCAGAATGCACAAGAACATTCAACAACCACGAAAAACATCAAGGTGCCCTCCCCGAACCGACCTCGATCTTATACCTCGGTCCGACCGTAAGGCTCCCCCTGCCCCGACTCCCCTCTCTCCCCTTCCACCTCTCTTCACTGGGGAGGGGAGCGTATACACCATCACAAGCTCATTCCGGGCCACGTCTTGGGTGTGCACGGCCCTCGTGGCCTCCCTGGGAACTGGTATGCATCCAGAAACTTCGACTGAAACCATATCATGTACTTTCACTCTCCCAGCTCGTCCCAAGCCTCGATCTCCTGAACATCACACGTGGGTGCGAGCGCGACGGGTGGCGATGGGGGATAGCAGAAATCCGCCGACGGGCGGAACCGTGCATTTCCTCTTGCACCTCCCCCCTCCGCTCTCGCATCCTCCTCCTGTTCATCACACTTTTTTTTGTTCTCTCTCTCTCTCTCTCTCTTTCTCTCTCCACCACATCGGCCTTCCCCCATCACGGCCCAGCACCCGCACAGCACCCCCCCCTCCTCGCTGTCACCACGCCCCCACCGCGGCCCCCGGCCATCCAGATTCCCTCGCGAGCTCAGTTTTAGAGACCCACCACACGACAATTTCGCGCCCAG
Organism: Prorocentrum cordatum; assembly: GCA_963575745.1. Classification (NCBI taxonomy): domain Eukaryota; class Dinophyceae; order Prorocentrales; family Prorocentraceae; genus Prorocentrum; species Prorocentrum cordatum. Next base: position 929,761 of record CAUYUJ010012780.1, read on the forward strand.
AATTGACCAACACCCCCCACCACGCCCCCCACCACGGCCCGGCACCCGCACAGCAACTCCCCCCCCCTCCTCGCTGTCACCACGCCCACACCGCGGCCCCCCGCCATCCAGACTCACTCGCGAACTCAGTTTCAGAGACCCCCCACACGACAATTTCTCGCCCAGACCCAATGATTTCTCGCCTAAAAACGACCGACGCTCCTTTCCATGACCCCCACCACGGCCCGGCACCCGCACAGCAACCCGCCCCCCCTCCTCGCTGTCACCACGCCCCCACCGCGGCCCCCGCCATCCCGACTCCCTCGCGAACTCAATTTAAGAGACCTCCCACACGAGTTTTCCGCCCAAAGTTGACCAACACCCTCCGCCACGCCCCCACCACGGCACCGCACCCGCACAGCCCCCCCCCCCCCCTGCCCCCTCGCTGTCACCACGCCCCCACCGCGGCTCCCGCCATCCAGACTCCCTCGCGAGCTCATTTTAAAGACCCCCCACACGATAATTTCCCGCCCAGAATTGACCAACACCCCCCACCACGCCCCCACCACGGCTCGGCACCCGCACAGCACCCCCCCCTCCTCGCCGTCACCACGCCCCCACAGCGGTTCCCCGCCATCCAGACTCCCTCGCGAACTCAGTTTCAGAGACCCCCCATGCGACAATTTCTCGCCCAGACCCCGGGATTTCTGGCCCCAACCAGCCTCCCCTCCTCGCTGTCTGTCACCACGCCCCCACCGCGGCCCCCCGCCATCCAGACTCCCTCGAGAGCTTAGTTTTAGAGACCCCCCACACGAAAATTTCTCGCCCAAACTTGACCAACGCCCCCCACCATGCCCCCACCACGGCCCGACACCCGCACAGCAACCCCCCCCCTCCCCTCCTCGCTGTCGCCACGCCCGCACCGCGGCTCCCCATACCCTGTCACCACGCCGCCGGAGCGCCGACCGCGGCGCCCACCGCCAAGCTCGTGGAGGCGCCAGGGGCCATGGACCGGCCCACGCTCATGCACTTGAGCGGAGACGGAGGGACACAGACAATCACGCGCAAGCACTCCTAGTTTTTTTTTTTTTTTTTTTTTTTTTTTTCTCTGCGGTGTTTGAAGGATTTTGGAATTTGCTTCTTCTCGGCATTCCGACTGCTCAAGACGGCCCAAGAGGCACCCAAGATCGCCCAAGAGGCCACCAAGAGGGCCCCATGACGGCCCAAGTGGCCTCCAAGACGACCCCAAAAGGGTCCAAGAGACGTCCAACACGCCCAAGATGGCCTCCAAGACGCCCAAGATGGCCTCCAAGACGGCCCCGAAACGCCCCAAGAGGGCCCCCAGTCGGCCCAGAACGGCCTCCCAAACGGCTCCCGACGGCGTCAGACGCGCAATGAACCCACCAAGATGGCCGAAGTTGGCTCGAAGCTGGCCCAAGACGGACCAAGAGGAACCCAAGAGGGCTTCCAGGAAGGCCAAAAACCTTGATTGTCCAACGGTTTTCGAATGATTTTGGCATTTCCTTCTTTTCGGCCTTCCGACGGCCCCAGACGGCCCAAGAGCCCCCAAAGATCGCCGAAAGATCGCCCAAGAGACCTCCAAGATGGCCCCAGAACGAAGAGGGCCCTAAGACGGCCCCAAGAGGCACCCAAAACGGCACAGGAGGCCTTTAAGACGCCCAAGATGGCCTCCAAGACGGCCCTGGACCAGTCCAAGAGGGCCCCAAATCGGCCCAGAAAGGCCCCCCAAATTGCTTCCGACGGCGTCAGACGGACCAGGAGCCCACCAAGACGGCCGAACATGGCCCCAAGATGGGCCAAGACGGCCCAAGAGGCCTCCAAGAGGGCCCCCAGGAGGCCCGAAAAGGCCACGATCATTGATTTCCCATGGGTTTTTGAAGAATTGTGGCATTTGCTTTTTGTTCTGCCTTCCGACGGCCCGAGACGGCCCAAGTGCCCCCAAAGATCGCCCAAGAGGCCCAAGGCACGACCCCAAGAGGCCCCCAAGACGGCCCATGGCATCCAGGACGGTCCAAGAGCCCTCCAAGACGTCCTCCAAGAAGGCCCGAAAAATGATCAAAATGGCCTCCAGACGGCCATCATGACCTTCAAAATGCCCACGTGTTCCCCGAAGGCTTTCCAAACCGACTCGGGGAGCACATGGTCCGATAGCTTGGCAGGTCTGGCCTCAACGTTCGGCCACATAGGCGTTTCCAAAAATGCAGGGGGCGGCGGTGATTCGCCGTAGGCGTCTTCGAGATATATGTGTGTGTGTGTGTGTATATATATATATATATATATATATATATATATATCATGTGTCGGGCACCCGTTTGGTATCCGTGGGCTCCACCCAACACACCTCAAGCGTGGCACTCGGGCGGCGCGCGCGCACACGCGCACGGCGAGCCCGGGGCAGACGGCGTGACTTCGATCAGCGTCATCGGCGGGCGGCCCGGGCCACCGACTGTGCCAGCGATTGCTGATACATGTTCTGCGCTGCCGCCATTGCCATCTTATGCTGGTCCGTCTCCACGTAGTCCCCTTCCGCGGCGGGCGCCGAGGTGTCGAGTGGATTTGCTGCGAGGATCTGCTCGATGTTCAACTCGATGAAGGCCCGCATGGTCTCGAGCTGCATTCCAATGTGGTTCTGGTAACGGCCCATCTTGGGCCCCTTCATCGACAGGCTCATGTTCGCAGCGCCCTGGCCCACTTCCTCGAAGGTGTGCTCGACGTCGACTGGGCCTGCGTTGAACGTGATCCGCGTGGGGTACGTCATCTCCTTGATGGTGAGCACCTCCTGCTGGCCCATCATGTTCCGGCCTGTGAACCGGGTGCCCACGCCGTACTTGCCGTAAAAGTTCGCGCCAGGGCCGGGTTCCACACGATACGCAACCGGGTGGTTCGCGCGCGTATTTGGGCTGGAAAACGTCGGCACGGAGGCAGACAGCAAAGCAGACGTGCGCCACGTGCTTTCCGCCATTCACCGTGAGGGTGGCGTCGGCGTGGTTGGGGACGGAGCAGATGCTCAAGCCACAGCCCATCGGACTTATTTGGCCACAGCTACCTGAAAATTGCAACTATTGAGCCACAACTGCCCAGACTACCATGTACATTCCTCACGCGCTCACCATCAGCTTGCCCTTTTCCACGGGCTTCCACGGGTTTCCCACGGGTTCCCACGGGTTCGTTTCCTATGGAAATCGTATACTTTTCGAACTCTGGGCCCAAATCCTAACCACGAAAAAAAATCCGATCCCCTCCCCCTCAAACCCCCCCCCCGCCCGAACCCCCCCCCCTCTCAAAAAGGGAAGGGGGGGTTCAAAACCCCCCCCCACCCCCCTCGGCGCCGGCACCGGCGCTGGCGTGCCGCCAGCAGCGCCACGGCGGGGCGGGGACGCAGGGGGGGGGGGGGGGTCAAAACCCCCCGCCCCCCCTCGGCGCCAGCGCTGGCGGCGGCCAGCAGCGCCGACGCTGGCGCCGGCGACGGCGGGGACGCAGCGACGGTGACCATCACTACCACCACCACCACCACCACCACCACCACCACCACCACCACCGCCTCAAACCCCCCCCCACCACCACCAGCAACAGCACCACACAACCATCACCACCACCACCACAACCACCACCGCAACTCACCATCACCACCACCACTACCACAAAAACTCACCACCACTACCACCACCACCACCACAAACCACCACACCACCACCACCACCGCCACAACCACCACCGCTACCAGCAGCACAACCCACCGTCACACCACAAACCACCACACCACCACCACCACCGCCACCACCACCACCACAGCAAACGTCCACAAACCACCGCCACCACAACAACCCACCACCACCACCACCAGCACCACCACAAACCACCACCACACCTACCACAACCACCACCACCACCACCACAACTCACCATCACCACCACCACAGTAACCCACCACCACTACCACCACCACCACCACCACAATCTACCACACCACCACCACCACCACGGCCACAACCACCACCACTACCATCAGCACAACCCACCACCACCACCACCACAAACCACCACACCACCACCACCACCGCCACCAACACCACCACAAGCACCACCTCCACAAACCACCGCCACAACCACAAACCACCACACTACCACCAAAACGCCACCACCACAACCCACCACCACCACCACAAACCACCACACCACCACCAAACCACCACAACCACCACCACCAACCACCGCCACAATCACCACCACCACCACAACAAACCACCACACCACCACAACCACCACCACCGCCACCACCACCACCACCAACCCACCACCACCACCACCACCACAACCCACCGTCGTCCTCGTCGACGCTCCCCGCCACCGCCGCCCGCCGCCGCAGGCGCCGGCGCCGGCCAAAAAATGGAAATCGTCGTCCCCGCCGCCGTGGCCAGCCGCCGCCGACCCAAGCGCAGCGCCGGCCCGAGGAGAGGGGAAGCTGGGGGGGGGGTGTTCGAACCACCCCCCCCTTCCGTCACGAGAGGGGGGGGGAGGGGGGGGTTCGAACACGGGAGGAGGGGGGGGGGTCCGGTTCCCCCCCCCCTCCAAGAGATCACAGAACGCGCTCTTTCGTATGTATACATGTAGGGATGGATGTATCGATGCACGCACGCACGTACGTAAGTAGGCATGTGCGTATGTATGTAGGTATGAATGTATGTATGTATGCATGCATGCATGTCTGTACGCACGTATGTATTCTAAGCCGCTCGAGGCGCAAAGTTCTTATGCCCCAGCGCCTTACTTTGCCTTGGGGCATAAGAACTGATATGGCTGCTGATGTTCCCTCCGTCGCCATCCCCTTTCCGTCGTCGTCGGTCGTCGTCGTCGTCGTCGGTCGTCGGCCGTCGTCGTCGTCGCCGTCGTCGGGCGTCGTCGCCAATTAATTTCTCGCCCGCGGATCGGCCAAAAAATGGCTGGTATTTCAAGGCACCTTTTGGGGGCGAAAAGGTGACTTGAAATACATGGGTGTTTTTTTCCTCCAAAAGGGGTGTGGCAGCGAAAGCAAGAAGCGAATTTGGAATATGTCGGCCGTCGCGGGCCCCAAACAGCAAGTTGCTGCACCATGGAGGTGCAACCTATATGGTATATGCTATGTTGTTTGAGCTACGCGGTGGAATCTATGTGGTATAGGATGTATTATGCAAGCTATGCGGTGTGAGTCGTCGTCGCCGTCGTCGTCGGTCGTCGTCGTCGTCGTCGCCGTCGCCGTCGTCGTCGTCGCCCATTACGGAACGGCCAAAAAAATAGCTGGTATTTCAAGCTACCTTTTGGGGGCGAAAACGTGGCTTGAAATACATGGGCGGTCGTCCCCGGCGCTGCCTCCCTGGATCTCCCCTAAACCACTCTCGCCCAGATCCTAAGCTAAAGTTTCAGCAGTGGGCTCAAACCAGAACAGCCAGACCAGTCAGACTGCAATGCAAAAAAAAAAAACTGCAATGCAAAAAAAGCTGCAATGCAGAAAAAACCGTTTTTCGGTGGTCGTCCCCTGCGCTGCCTCCCTGGACCTCCCCTAAACCACTCTCGCCCAGATCCTAAGCTAAAGCTTCAGCACTGGGCTCAAACCAGACCACCCAGACCAGCCAGACTGCAATGCAAAAAAAACTGCAATGCAAAAAAAAACTGCAATGCAAAAAAAACCGTTTTTCGGTGGTCGTCCCCTGCGCTGCCTCCCTGGACCTCCCCTAAACCACTCTCGCCCAGATCCTAAGCTAAAGCTTCAGCACTGGGCTCAAACCAGACCAGCCAGACCAGCCAGACTGCAATGCAAAAAAAACTGCAATGCAAAAAAAACTGCAATGCAAAAAAAACTGCTTTTCGGTGGTCGTCCCCGGCGCTGCCTCCCTGGACCTCCCCTAAACCACTCTCGCCCAGATCCTAAGCTAAAGCTTCAGCACTGGGCTCAAACCAGACCAGCCAGACCAGCCAAACCAGCCAGACCAGCCAGACCAGATGCAACTCCGACCAAATGCAGCTCCGAGCAACTTGTTCTTTGAAAGCTTGGCGTCCCGCCGTGCGCTACACGGCTAAGAACTTTTTTAATATATATATATATATATATATATATATATATGTATATGTATGTATATATATATGTATATATATATATATATATAAATATAAATACTAGAACCATCGCGCGCGCTTCGCGCGCGCTCAGGTTTAGCCCAGGCTGGGGGCGCGCTAGAAGATCTTGGACAGCGCTATCAAGCACAGGCGTGTGACATAGTCGTGCCTCCTGATGGCCTCTTGGGAACCTCTTGGGTCTTCATGGGGGCATCTGAAGGGCTTCTGGGGGTTTCTCTGTGCTTCCTCAATTGGCTGTTGGAAGCACCTCTTGGGTGCTTATCGGGGGGCATCTTGGGGTTTCTTGGGGTCCCTTGGGGGCATCGTCAAGGTTCTCCGGGCAGTCGGAAAGTTATGTTCTGCCGTCTGAAGCAGTCAATTGGCCGTCTTGGCTGCGTGGAGGCCCGGCGTGAGACCACATTGGGGCAATCCGGAAGCCTCCCGGGGCCCGCTTGGGCCGTCTGGGGAGCCTCTGGAGGCCCTCCTGGACTATTTTGGACTTCCCCGGCCGCCCCGTCCTCTCATGGGGGGTCGGAGGCGGCGGCCTCCAAGGCCCAGGACGCGGAAACCCTGCAAAAACAAATGGAAAATGAGCCCTGGTCCCCCCATTGAGGGTCGAGGCAGCGCTGTTTTCGGGCCCCGGGCCTGCTATGCGTATGCCTGTCTATCTGTCTGTCTGTCCGTATGTACGCAAGATTGGCACCGAAACCCCAAATTCGAAACAACTGGGTGCAAACGGTGAGCCGTGAACCTGGTCACCGCCGGAAGCCTCGTAGAGTTCCTCGCGCGCGTTGTGTTCCTGGTGGCCACAGGTCTTCGCTCCACCGAATGCCTCACTGGCTAAGTGCCGCATAGCGTCTCTCCGCCCATTCGGGGACACCCCTCGCCTGAAACATTCCGTGGTCCCGCGGGTAGCTGGCTGATCTGATTGGCGTCAGCAGCTAAAGTTCTTGTCCCCCGAAGCATACTAAAGCGCTGGGGCATAAGCACTTTTCGCTTCACGCGGCTAAGAATACAGCGTTTGCCCATGCTGTGTGGCTTCAAAGACTTCACGACGAGCTCAATGGAAGTCGCGGAAGAGTCTTCTAGGAGCCCTCTTGGGGCAGTCTTGCGATCCTCTTTGGGCGTCTTGGGGCCTTCTTGGCCCGTCTTCGGCCTCTGCGAACTCCCTTGAGCCCTGTTTGGAAGCGTCTTTGGGCTGTCCTGGTCTGTCGCGAGGCTCTTTTGGGACCGTCTTGGAGTCCTTGCGGGGGCATCTGAGTCCCACGCAGCCCTCATGGACTCATCATGAGAGGACAGAAATGGCACGTTGACTACTAATAAGACTGCCGCATGGTTTGACTTATGCTGGTCGCCTAGATATCCTCGTGGGACCCTGGGGCCATCTTGGATGCATCCTGGGGCCCTCTCGGGCTGCCCTTGGGCCCTCTTAGGCGACGCTGGCAACGCTTAGAACCTTTTTCCATCTGGAGCAACATGTACCAGGCAAGGTCTGCGGTGCGAACGGCAATGGGCCCCCCCTGCTATATGCGGGTGTATCCCACTGCCATCTCACATTTCTGCCAAGCTACGCACCTGGCAGCATGGAGACGCACCGTAAAGCATGCACTGTCTGCAATGCGACCGGGAATGGTGCAACCTTCTATTTGCGGGTGCGTGCCGCTCTGCCCTCACAGCTTGTGCAGCAAAGCTACGCGCCTACTCGTTACAGCAAATTGCGATGATGAAAAAAAAACTGAGTCGCAATGCCGCGAGCAGAAGCGATGAGGCAATTCGCCGAATTGTGGGGAACTCTTTGGAAGCATGACAGTGTTGGTGCTCTCTTGGGACGCCTCTTGGACCGTCAAGGGCCCTTTGGGGGCCGTTTTGGGGCCCTCTTAAGGGGGCAGCTGGACCCCCTGGGGGGCCTCTCGGGATAGGGGTCAGAGTCTGCTTGACTAATTACCTGTCGGGGTCTCTTGGCATGCTTCTCGGGCGCCTCCTGGAACAAATTTTAAAGCCCTTGGGGCTTGTTGGGGGCCGCCTGGGGGCCTCTCGGGGTCTCTTCGGATCTCTTGGGGGCCTGCTGGCAGTCTCGGTGGGGCACTTGGGGCGGAGGGCTCTTGTAAGTGAGTTGGGGGTCCCCCTCTTGGGTCATCTTGGGCACCTCTTGGACCCTCTTGGGCTCTCTTGGAATGTCTCGAGGCGCTCCTGGGATGCTCTTGGGCCGTTTTGGGACGACCTTGGGGGCCTCTTGGGCCATCCTGGACGCTCTTAAAACAAAGAAATCCGCCGGCCCCCTTGTGGGGCCACCAGGCTGTAGGCGCGTGATTCGCAGTTTCCTGTACCAGTCGTAGGTCGTAGTTTCCAGTGTTACAGTTCTGCTTCTTGCTGGTTACTGTAACTAGTTGAGTTATTGCTGGTTACTGTAACTAGTTGATTGACCGCGCGAGGGGGGGGGAGGCCCAAACAGGATTTTCCAGCGTCCCCTGGGCGCGTTGTCTGAATTGCTGGGGGGGCTCGAAATCGACACCCCTCACGCAGATCCGCGGGGTCAGGGTCCAAAAACACGCCACATTTCTGAAACACCCCTCACGCAGATCCGCGGGGTCAGGGTCCAAAAACACAGGGGATTTGCCACATTTCTGAAATTCGGTGCCACCCCTCACGCAGATCCGCGGGGTCAGGGTCCAAAAACACAGGGATTTGCCACATTTCTGAAATTCGGTGCCACCCCTCACGCAGATCCGCGGGGTCAGGGTCCAAAAACACATGGGATTTGCCACATTTCTGAAATTCGGTGCCACCCCTCACGCAGATCCGCGGGGTCAGGGTCCAAAAACACAGGAGATTTGCCACATTTCTGAAATTCGGTGCCACCCCTCACGCAGATCCGCGGGGTCAGGGTCCAAAAACACAGGAGATTTGCCACATTTCTGAAATTCGGTGCCACCCCTCACGCAGATCCGCGGGGTCAGGGTCCAAAAACACATGGGATTTGCCACATTTCTGAAATTCGGTGCCACCCCTCACGCAGATCCGCGGGGTCAGGGTCCAAAAACACAGGGGATTTGCCACATCTCTGAAATTCGGCGCCACCCCTCACGCAGATCCGCGGGGTCAGGGTCAAAAAACACAGGGGATTTGCCACATTTCTGAAATTCGAACCCATCACGCACATCCATCGCAAGGCGTGGTAACCCAAACTGCGAGAACTCCCTCGGCCCTTTCATCGCAAGGTGTGGTAACCAAGCCCTTAAACCATACACGTCTTACCAATCGCCAGGTGTGGTAACCCCTCTTGTGGTCAGTTGGTTTTGCTGATTGCGACTCGGCTTCGCATGAAATTTCGATACTGCTTCACGACAGCGCCAAGGCCTCATGACTTAGCTCTTCCATGGCCCATTCTCCGAGAGAGGGGGCCGGCGGCAGGGGGCGAAGCCCTTACGGATTACGAACAACAGACCAGGGGGAAAAAAACATGATGTCCGAAGAGAGTTCGGTATTTTTGGTCATCGAATGCCTCTTGGGGAACATATCGGAGCCTTCTTGGGGCGTCACCTTGATGGCCTCTTGGGCCGTTTTGAGGCCTTCTTGGTGGCCCCTTTGGAGCGTCCTGAGGGCCTCTTGGAGCGTCTTGGGGCCTCGTAGGTGCATATTTGGGGCATCTTTGGGATACTCTTGGGGCTTTCTGGAGCTATTCCGGTGCCGTTACGATGCCTCGGAAGGCCAAGAGGGGGGCGAGTGGCGCATGGATAGCAATCAAAGCTATTCCTAAGGTTCTTGAAAGGCTTTGGCATTTACACTGGGGGGGGGGCTCCTGGGACGACCTGGATACTCCAATCGGAGAGCCCCCAGGAGCTCCCAAGACTGCTGTGGGAGGAATCCACTGGGAAGCCCTGCGAAGCCCCTGCGACATTCGATGGAAACTCCGGGGGGAAATCCTGGGAGGCTCCAGAAGCCATCTCGGGGGCCTCTTGTGCCGTCTTGGGCAGGTCATGGCGGTTTGGGGGGTCTCTTGGCATCGCTTCAAGTACGCCTACGGCCATCTTCACACATTCGTGGCTGAAACATCCTTTCCTGGAGGCCGAAAACATGCCCCGCACCCCAGCGGCTGAATGCGATAACAGGGGAGGGAGGTTAGAAAAGTCTGAGGCCCTGGGCCGCTTGCCCCGGGACGCCGACGACATTGCCTGCAGCATCGTCACCATCATCGTCACCACCCTCACCCCCACCCCCATTACCATCACCATCACCATCACCGTCACCATCACAATCACCGTCACCACCGCCACCATCATCAGCATTATCAGCATCAGCATCAGCATCAGCATCAGCATCAGCATCAGCATCAGCATCAGCATCAGCATCAGCATCAGCATCATCATCATCATCGTCATCGTCATCATCATCATCATCATCATCATCATCATCATCATCATCATCATCATCATCACCATCGTAATCATCATCGTAATCATCCTCGTCATCATCATTATCGTCGTCGTCGTCACCACCATCCTCCTCCTCCTCCTCCTCCTCCTGATCATCATCCCCACCCTCATCCTCATCCTCCTCATCATCATTGCCACCATCATCATCATCATCATCATCATCATCATCATCATCATCATCATCATCATCATCATCATGATCATCATCATCATCATCATCATGATCATCATCATCATCATCATCATATTCATCATCATCACCATCATCATCATCATCAGCATCACCATCATCAACATCATCATCAACATCAGCATCACCATCATCACCAGCATCATCATCATTCTCACCACTGTCATCAACATCATCATCACCCTCATCATCATCACGATCGTCATCATCCTCAACATACTCATCATCATCATCATCATCATCATCGTCATCATCATCATCGTCATCATCATCGTCATCATCATCACCATCATCATCATCATCATCATCATCATCATCACCATCATCAACATCATCACTGCCCGCATCGTTCACGTGTTCCCCTACGTGTGGCCTTGCGCCCATCCTGCCACTGTGCCTGATGTAAATCAGAAACCTCGTGTATGCCTGTTGGTAGCCTCTGGGCGACCGCATGGAGGCACTCCTGTAGCCTCTTGGGGGGCGATTCGGGGCCTTTGGGGCTCTCTGTTAGGCATCTGGGGAGCCTCCTCGTGGGTCCTCTTGAAGGTTGTCTCGGGAGCTTTCTGGAGGTTTCGAGGGTCCGCTCGGGGCGGAGGCCTCCAAATGGCATGTCTGTCGGAGTTCTCCTCTGGGGCCGCTCTCGGGGCCTTCTTGAGGCCGTCTTGGGCGGTCTTGGGCGCCTCCTGGGCTCTCTCGGGGCTCTCTTGGGCGCCTCCTGAGGCCCTCTCGGGCTGCCTTGGAGCGGTCTTGTGGGCCTTTCGGGCCAGAGATGGGGTTCGCATCCCGCCCCCTCTCCTACTTCGGCACACCTCTCACACGGAGCGTGAACCACATGGATCTCTACCTGCGGCCCCAGAGGCAAAGTTCGCACTGCGCCCCCCCCCCCCTCCGCCCCTGGCCACTGCGGAACACCCCATCACCCGGATCGTGCCCACAAGGAGCACTACCTGAAGGCCCAGAGACAAGGTTCGTACAATACAATGCCCCCCCGCCTATGTCGGCACACCCGTCACACAAATCATGCCCCAGAAGGAGCTTCACCTGTGGGATCAATGGGCAGCTTCGCATGGCGTTCCCCCGTCCATTTCAGAACATCCCTCGCACGGGTCGTGCCAGGAGGAGGTCCACCTGCGGCGTCAAAGGGTTTTTTGCGCGGTGGCATCCAAACTCATTCGGCACACCCTGCACGCGGATCGTGCCTCACAAGGAGTCCAGCGCACCCGTGCACGCGTGCTCCGCAGCAGCCATCTTTCCGCATTGCCCCGCGGCGCGCAGTGTATGAAGAGAGACCCGCGCCCTGAGCGAAGACAATTTGGCCTCCTGCAGGGGCCCTCCCAGGGCGCATCTTGGAGTCTTCGTGGGACGTTTTCGTGGCCTGGCCTCTTGAGCCGTCTTGTTCGCGCGTCTGCGGCCTTGTCAGTCCGCTCTGGTCGCTTCTAGCCTCTGGAGCTGTTTGGGCGGCGGGGAAAAGGTCAAGGAGGCCCAGGAGGCCCCGCACGGGGTCAACAATGACGTGGGCCAGGGGGGGGATCCGGGAGGGTGTCTGGGCCTTGGCCCCATGGCCCCTGGTACCCCAGCACTGATAATTTGTGTGTACATGTATATAGTTATATATATACATATATAGCTGCATATATATGTATGTATGTATATAAGTGTATGTATGTATACATCTATATATAAATATATATGTTTTTTAATAATAATAAAAAAAAAAAAACAAAAAAAAATCGCGCGCGCTGGGTCATCTGGGGGGTTCTCCGTGCTTCCTCTGGGAGGCATCTGGGGGGCATTCGGGCGTCTGCGGCCCTGTCAGGCCGCTCTGGTCGCTTCTAGCCTCTGGAGCTGTTTGGGCGGCGGGGGAAAGGCCCAGGAGGCCCATGAGGCCCCGCACGGGGTGAAACATGCCGTGGGCCAGGGGGGGATCCGGGAGGGTGTCTGGGCCTGGGCACCAGGGCCCCTGGTCCCCAGAACCATCGCGCGCGCTTCGCGCGCGCTCAGATTCCAGCCCAGGGCGGGGGGGCGCTGGACGATCTTGGACGTCGCTATCAAGCACAGGCGCGCGACGGCATCTGAGGAGCTTCTGGGGTGTTCCGCATGCTTCGTCAACTGGCTGTTGGAGGCACCTCTTGGGTGCTTCTTGGGGGGGCGTCTGAGGGTCCCTTGGGGGCATCGGTTCTGCAATCTGAAGCCGTCATTGGCCGTCTTGGCTGCGTGGAGCCCGACTTGAGGCCACCTGCGGCCAGATTGAGGCAATCCGGAAGCCTCCCGGGGGCCTCCTGGAAGCAGTTTTGACGCATCGAGGGCACTCTTGGGCTATTTTAAAACCTCTTGGACGTCTCCTAGGGGCCTTTTGGGCCCTCGGGAAGCTTTTGGCGTCCTCGTCGGACCACTTGAGGGCCTCTTGCGGCCTCCTGTGGGTCTTTTGGAGGGAACGCTCTGCTGTTGGGTCGCGTTTCCCTTCTTGGGCCTCTCTTGGGGCTCTTGGGGCCCTCTCGGGCCGTCTTGGGCGCCTCAAGCACCGTCTTGGGGCCCTCGCGGGCCGTCTTGGGGCCCTCTTGGAGGCCTCTTCCTCTATATTGGAACAGTATTGGAAGCCTCTGGGGCCGTCTTGGAGCATCGGGCTGCTAAAAGGCCGAAACAATTGAAACCCGTCAAAGCCCAATCGTAAAACAATGAGTTGTGCCTCTTGGGGCCACCTTGGGAGATCTCTTGGAACCCCGTCGGCCCTCTTGGGAGCTTCTTGGGGGCCTCTTGGATCCGATTGGGGGCCTCTTGGGACTTCCCGAGAACCTCTCGGGGTAGAAAGCTCGGATTCTCGTTTCGTGCTTCCCTTCTTGGGCCTCTCTTGGGGCCGTCTTGGGGCCCTCTCGGGCCGTCTTGGGCGCCTCAGGCACCGCCTTGGGGCCCTCGTGGGCCGCCCAGGGCCCTCTTGGAAGCCTCTTCGCTATCTTGGAGCTGTCTTGGAGACCTCTTCCTCCTCCTCGTCCCCCTTCTCCTCCTCCTCCCACTCCAGCTCTCTCTCCTCCTGATCTCCTCCTCCTCCTGCAGCGTGTTCCGGAAGGCTCCCGCCGGAACATGCTGTGCACAAGTGCTGTCACTGCTCCCGCCACCGTGCCCTGGGTGGTGGGTCAGAGGCCTCATGGGTGTTGGTTTGGATCTCGTGGTTGGCCTGTCGGGGACGTCGTGAAGGCAGTTTCGCAGCTTCTCGGTAGCCGTTTTGGGACCGTTGTGGGGCCTCCTCGGGGCTGTTTTGTGGCCTTTTTAGGCCTCGTTTGGGCCTCCTGGGTGCCTCTTGGGGCCTCCTGGGGCCTCTTGGGGGCTCCTTGGAGCCTCCTGGGGCACTCTTCAAGCCAGAGGGTCGAATTTTGGAGTCGTGGTCACCCTCTTGGGCGCATGTTGGGGCCATCTTGGGGCTCTGTTGGACGGTCTTGGGCGACTCTGGGGCCGTCTTGGGGCCCTCTTGGGCCGGCTTGGGGCGCTCTTGGGGGCCTATTGAGCCGTCTTGGAACGTCGGACAGCCGAAAAGGCTGGAACGCTAAAATCGTTCGAAAACCTTCGTAAACATTGACGATTTTGGCCTCCTGAAGTGCTCTGGAGAGGCGTCTTGAAGCGTCGTGGAGTGCCTTGGGGGGCCTCTCGGGCCGTCTTGGGCCTATCTTGGGCGTCCTGGAGCGGTCTTTCGTCCGGAACGCGCTTGGGCAAGCGCTGGGTTTGGGGAAGGCGATTGGGAACCGTTCAGGCAGTTTGAGATGCTCGGGGCAAGAGGCGGAAGCCATCCTCATAAGACATGCAGTCTTCCTGGAGTCCGCCGGAACGCCTGGAATGATCACGCGCTGCGGTTTCCCATGCCAACGTCCTCGGACGTGGGCGCCCTGCCACGAGCGCGTTCCGGGAAGATGCTCCCGGAACGCGCTGAAAAGATCTCGAGGCTCCCAGGTGGCCTCCAAGAGACCCCAAGAAGTCTGATAGGTATCACGGTACGGCCACCAGAGGCCAAAGTCGTATATGCTCAATGGTCTTTTCAATGTTTTTGGCTTCTCGCGTTTTCGAGCTTCCAACGGTCCAAGAGCGCCGAAGAGCCTCCCAATACCGGCCCAAGACTACCCAAGAGACCCTCAGGACGGCCCCAAGACAGGCCAAGAAGGCTCCAAGACTGCCGACGAGGCGCCCAGCACAGCCCCAGACCACCCCAGAACAGGCCCAAAATGGGCCCAAGAGCGGGAGCAGGAGGCTTCCAGAGACCTCCGAGAGGCCTCCGGGACCCCCCAGAGGCCCAGCCCCCAACACACACCCCATCATGGAGAGGCCCCAAAGAGACCCCGACGAGGCTCCAAGAACAGCCCAAGAGAGCTGCGAGAGCCGTCCCGAGAGAGCCCAAAGAGGGCAAAATCGTTGATTTCCCATGGTTTTTCATATGTTTTTCGCCGTCTCACGTTTTCCCGCTTCCAGCCCTCAAAGATCGAGGATTTGGGGAAAACGGAATTCAAAAAATTCTTTTTTTTTTTTTTATCAAAGTAGAACTCCTACTCGGGGGTCCTACATATCCCCTGACTTCTGGCCAATACCGCGCCTCCCGGCTTCTTGACACGTCGCGGAGTCTCCGAAGGCCCCAAGGAATCCGGGAATTGTGGATTTGGGTGAGATGCTCATCCATTCAGGACTCAGAACAATATGCCCGGGCCCGGGCATAATGTCCAGGCCATCCTGAGCGCGCGCTCAGGTTCTAGCCCAGGCCGGGGGGGCGCTGGACGATCTTAGACAACGCTATCAAACACAGGCGCGCGACGACATCTGAGGAGCTTCTGGGGTGTTCCGCATGCTTCGTCAACTGGCTGTTGGAGGCACCTCTTGGGTGCTTCTTGGGGGGCGTCTGAGGGTCCCTTGGGGGCATCGGTTCTGCAATCTGAAGCCGTCATTGGCCGTCTTGGCTGCGTGGAGCGGTTCGTGTTTCCCTTCTTGGGCCTCTCTTGGGGCCGTCTTGGAGCTCTCTCGGGCCGTCTTGGGCGCCTCAAGCACCGCCTTGGGGCCCTCGTGGGCCGCCCAGGGCCCTCTTGGAAGCCTCTTCGGCTATCTTGGAGCTTTCTTGGAGGCCTCTTCCTCCTCGTCCCCCTCCTCCTCCTGATCTTCCTCCTCCTCCTCCTGCAGCGTGTTCCGGAAGGCTCCCGCAGGAATATGCTGTGCACAAGTGCTGTCACTGCTCCCGCCACCGTGCCCTGGGTGGTGGGTCGGAGGCCCCATGGGTGTTGGCTTGGATCTCGTGGTTGGCCTGTCGGGGACGTCGTGAAGGCAGTTTCGCAGCTTCTCGGTAGCCGTTTTGGGACCGTTGTGGGGCCTCCTCGGGGCTGTTTTGTGGCCTTTTTAGGCCTCGTTTGGGCCTCCTGGGTGCCTCGTGGGGTCCTCCTGGGGCCTCTTGGGGGCTCCTTGGAGCCTCCTGGGGCACTCCAAGCGGGAGGTCGAGTTTTGGAGTCGTGGTCCCCCTCTTGGGCGCATCTTGGGGCCGTCTTGGGGCTCTGTTGGGCTGTCTTGGGCGACTCTGGGGCCGTCTTGGGGCCCTCTTGGGCCGTCTTGGGGCGCTCTTGGGGGCCTATTCAGCCGTCTTGGAAAGTCGGACAGCCGAAAAGGCTGGAAGGCTAAAATCGTTCGAAAACCATCGTAAACATTGACGATTTCGGCCTCCTGAAGCGCTCTGGAGAGGAGTCTTGAAGCGTCGTGGAGTGCCTTGGGGGGCCTCTCGGGCCGTCTTGGGCCTATCTTGGGCGTGCCGGAGCGGTCTTTCGGCGACTCGGGGCCCGCTTGGGCCGTCTTGGGAGCCTCTGGAGGCCCTCCTGGACTATTTTGGACCTCCCCGGCCGCCCCGTCCTCCCATGGGGGGTCGGAGGCGGCGGCCTCTGAAGCCCAGGACGCGGAAGCCAAACACACGGAAAAATGTGCCCCGGTACCCCCATGGAGGGTCGGGGCAGCTGGGCTCGTCTTGGGCCGTCTTGGGCCGGTCTTGGGCCGTCTTGGGGCCCACCAGAGCCGTCAGGAGCCCCTCTTGGAGGCCTCTTGGGCTGTCTTGGGGCGTCCGCGGGGGGCCTGTGAGCCGTCGTGGAGCTTCGGAAAGCTGCGATCTGCGAAACTGTCGCCATTTTCGAGGCCTGCTGGGGGGCCCAGCACAGTGAGGGCCACGCGCGGATTCAAATTAGACCTCGCCATCCCTGGGGGGCTGCGATCTGCGAAACTGTCGCCATTTTCGAGGCCTGCTGGGGGGCCCAGCACAGTGAGGGCCACGGGCGGATTCAAATTAGACCTCGCCATCCCTGGGGGGCTGCGATCTGCGAAACTGTCGCCATTTTCGAGGCCTGCTGGGGGGCCCAGCACAGTGAGGGCCACGCGCGGATTCAAATTAGACCTCGCCATCCCTGGGGGGCTGCGATCTGCGAAACTGTCGCCATTTTCGAGGCCTGCTGGGCTGAAAAGGCGGGAGAGGCAACATGTGTCCAAAACCTTAGTGAAATAAGCGATTTGGGCCTCTTGGGGCCCTCTGGGAGGGCCTCTTGGAGGCCTCTTGGAACGTCTTGGGGGCCTCCTGGGGCCTCTTGGGGCCCCTTTGGGGCCTCCCGGGGCCCTGTGGAGGCGGGAGGCTCGAATTTCCGGTTCGCGGTTCCCCTCTTGGGGCCGTCTTGGGCCTCTCTTCGCCCGTCTTGGGCGCGTCTTGGGCCGTCTTGGGGCCCTCCAGAGCCGTCTTGAGCCCCTCTTGGAGGCCTCTTGGGCTGTCTTGGGGCGTCCGCGGGGGGCCTGTGAGCCGTCGTGGAGCGTTGGAAAGCTGAAAAGGCGGGAAGAGCAAAATGTTTCCAAAACCTGAGTAAAATAAACTATTTTGGCCTCTTGGGGCCCTCTGGGGGGGCCTCTTGGAGGCCTCTTGGAGCGTCTTGGGGGCCTCTTTGGCCGTCTTGGGCTTATCTTGGGGCCCTCTTGGCGCCCTCTTGGGCCTCTTGGAGCCAGCATGGCCTGTCGTGGAGCGCTCTTGGGGCACTCTTGGGCCGCCTGGGCTGCTCCAGGGAGGCTCCAGGCCCCCCCCGTCCCGCCATGGGGGGTCGAGGCACCTGTCCTGGGGCCCCCGGCCTCGCCCCCAGGGATATATATATATATATATATATATACATGTATATATAGAAGTGTATATATATATATATATATATGTGTCTATATGTATATACTAGATTCACATTACATCCACTTGAGCAGGCAGGCGCAGAAGGCCGCGCACAAGAAGCCTTGAGAAATCTGCGGTGCACTCGTGCTGTTCGGGCGACCATCGAGGTCGCTCCTTGTATAAAACAGGGCTGTGGCCCCGCCTCGCCAGAGGCTGTAAACGTTGGTCCTCAGCCGCCCAAAAAAATCCGTGCGATCATTCGGCCAGAGAGCAGGCGAACAAGCTGGGGCGCCGATCGCGCCACCTCCTTCTCCTCCACCCACCTCCTCCTCTCGTGGACCTCCTCCCACCACCATCAGCCGATGCGCCAAAGGGGCACGAAATTGTTAATGCTCTCTATCAATGTGTACAGGCGGGTGGCCCCCGTACCGACTACGTCCCTGTCCCCTCCCCCACCACACTTTCTCCCCCCCCCCACCGGATCGCCCTGCCAAGCCCACCCCCCGTCCCTCCATACAATTGCAAAGCGATGGGGCCCAACTCTGCAGCGTAGCTCTCCGCGGCAGGGAATCCTACCTGATCTGAAGGCTACAACTGCAAGGCCCAGCCCCAGGATGGCGAGCAACTGAGCAATACGCAAATGGCTTCAAGAGCTCCACGCAAGGGTCCGGACGGGCCAGAACGGCCCCCCAGACGCTCCAAGAGGGTTCCACGACGCCCCCCCAAAAAGGCCGGAAGACACAAAGAAAATGTGATTCTCTTGGAGTCATCCTGGGGCCCCCTCGGGCTGCCCTTGGGCCCTCTTAGGCGACGTTGGCATAGCCTTGGGCTTTCTGAACTAAAACCTTGTTGGTCTGGAGCAACATGCAGCAAGCAATGCCTGCGGTGCGAACGGCAATGGGCCCCCCCTGCTATGTGCGGGTGTATCCCACTGCCATCTCACATTTCTGCAGAAAGCTACGCGCCTGGTAGGTTTATCAGGTCTGGTGCGGCTGCAACTGCATCCTGGGTGAGGGCTGCCGTTGCCCAGGTTGGGGATTGCGGCTGCATAACCTGCTCTGGACAGACAATACCCGACTGAACCAGTAGGGAACCTTGCTCCACGATGCACGTGTCGCGCTGTCCGCCCTCAGTCGCAGCAGTGTCCAGAGAAGCACGGGGCACATAGAAAGAACCGACGGTCTGACACTTAGGTCGGACGACGGAAAGAGCGACTCCACACGTAAGGCTTATCAAGAGTCTCGCGAGCCATCGTAAGGGGAACGGAGGGACGCAGGAAAGGGAAGACGGGAGGCGGGATAAAGCAGCAAGGAGGAAGAAGAGAGGAGAGAGGATAAACTGGGAAAGAGGGTCTTCGAATGCGGAGGAGCCGAGGCATGTCTTGCACAAGGTCTCTCGTAGCGGCCTTCACGAATGCTGTGAAGGGTGGGCGCTGATGTGCGCAGAAGTCTCAGAAGACCTGTAAAACAGACTACAGGCATGCTGGGGGAGAGGACCCACGCAGCAACCTGCAGGCTGTGGCTTGAATGGCAACCAGATGCTGCCGCACAACGCCCCGAGGTTCATATTACATCGAGTGGTGATTGACGGAAGGAGTGCTGACATGAATTTGCCTCAACGGCGGGCACCTTTTCGAGCTTCGTTGTCGACGGCGTCAAGAACTGCAACCTCCTTAATTGGTATTTGTGCTAACTGGCTGGGATGCTGGCATATCTCCGCCCAGCACCTCTGCCTATGGGAATGGCAGAGGTGGCCGAGCAGGGCAAGGCGAGTCCTATAGACAGTCTTGCAGACTGGGCAGGCGCCGCTCGCAGCAACGGAAAATCTTTGAGGGCGCCGTGCTTGATCCGGCGGTGCTGTGCGAGCTGCTTGTGGGTGTGCAAAGCCACGCCGCAAGCATCGCATCGAAACTTCCGACTCGCACCACCATCCTCCAAGCTAGCGGCCCGAACGTCGCAAAACGAATCGGAGAAGTGTACGCGATCATGTATGTTCCTGATGTTTCTGAGCGGTGTCGGAGGCCTCGCAGGCCGTGCAAGAGTGTGCATGCAGCGCGGGGCGGAGATCAACGGAGAAATGCCCATGTGGAGAGAGTCAGGGAGGTGGAGGAGAAGTTGGCCTCGGAGGGAGAGGAGAAAGACGGAAGGAAGGGGAATCAGGCTGGTGAGGCGCGGGCGCCTCTATAGAAAAGCTCTCAGGCTCGCGTGAGGGCGGGCGGGCCCCCTAGATTGGCACAATGTGCCGTTTTTGTTCCTCCTCGTCCTCCTTTTCTTCCTTCTCTTCCTCCTCCATATCCCCGTCCTCCACTCCCCAGCCAACACTGCAAGTCAGAGCGAGATCGACCCGCCACCAGTCGCGCGGCTCCCCTTGCTGTCTGACCTCTGGGCGCTGTCAGCCTCGGGCGGAGACGCACCAGCGCCCGCGGGGGCCTCGAGACGCGGCCCGCTCGTGACCACCGACTGTGTCGCCTGGTCAATGAGTCGCGGTGGGGTCAGGGTGTTGCCGGCGTCCTCCGCGGCGCCAGCGCCATCCGACTCGAGGACGCCTGCTGACAAAGGGGCGTGAGAGCGCACGGGTGTGCTGACGCGCCTGGTCCAACGCTGATCTTGGATCCACTTGGACATCTCGAGAACGAGCTTCACCACGCACGAAGGTCGGTCCAGGCCCTCAGTCCAGTCCTCGCCGCCTGGCGGATCCACGGACACTCTCAGCGTGTTCTCGATGGCGAAACGCATACGATGATGCTGCTTACTGAAACGGAAACTCACCCCGTGCACAGCTGGCAGCTCGAGTCTATCGCAGGCACGACGAACCCAAAACTTCAAGTCATTTCGCTGGTCTGGCCGAGCACATTGCAGAATACTACTCTGGGTGGCACAGATTTGCGCCCAAGAGCTGCCAACTAACATCTCGAAGGCAGTGGTGCAACGCAACATGGTTAACTCTGGTGACATACCGTCGACCCAAACAGCAACCTCGGAAATAGAAGACGATGCGCCAGACTCCCCTTCAGAATTGGTGCCAAAATACATGTGTGCAGTCTCGTGCGACGCACACCAGCTCTGAACATCCATCTTCATTTCAGCACTAGGCATTGTCGGCGCTCTCGGGTGCGTCCTCCTCCTTGGTGGAGTCAGGTCCGCAAATTCTTGAAAGCCGACCAGGTACGAGTCCTTTTTATCACCACTACTGCAGCGCACGCAGAAAACTTTCACCGACACAGAGATGCC
Organism: Prorocentrum cordatum; assembly: GCA_963575745.1. Classification (NCBI taxonomy): domain Eukaryota; class Dinophyceae; order Prorocentrales; family Prorocentraceae; genus Prorocentrum; species Prorocentrum cordatum. The sequence goes on from CAUYUJ010012780.1 coordinate 950,842, forward strand.
ACAAGTGTCCCGCAACGTGATGTGAAAAGCCGTGCAGCAATCATCATACGCAGTACTGGAGGTTACCAATTTGGCAAATTTTTCGCGATCGCCCTTTGTGGCAAGAAAGGACAATATACTCACTCCCGCCAAAGATCGAGGCTCGCTATGCATTAACAAAGCCGCGAGCTTTTCGGAAGGCCACACGAGCGTCAGCTTGGCATCGAGCTCGACCACGGCGTCACAAACGCCTGCTAAGATCGACTTTGCGGCGCGCAACTCGCTCCGACATGCTTGACCCTCTAAGAGGGTACTGACCACCATTGAGAACACGACGTGCAAGATTACCAAAGATACAACGACACATATCCAATCAAGAAACAGGTCATTTGTGGTTTTAGGGTCGTGGCACGGCATGCCATTGGACTTGCCAGCAAACGCTGTGGACGCAGCGGAAAGATAGCAGAGTGTCGTCCAACACAAATTCGCTGGAAGGCTGAAGTCAATCATGCAGTACACTAAGCAATCATACAATACATGAGACTTGAGGGGGCTGATCGATTCCGCGAACTGCAACAGCGGTGACAAAGAAATCGCATCTGAGAGTAACAGAAGGCAATACCACACATGAAATCGTGATGGGGTCAACAAGCTAGGACACATATTGACTGACACAACCACCACCCCAGAGAAAGCGTAATGCAAGCGCCTGGGAACCATATGCGGGCGGTCATCTGCGGAGAAGAACAACATCGGGTAAACCATCCCGACAGCTGCGACACAATACAACTGGTAGCTTCTCCGTGACATGGCAAGCCTGATGGATTGTTTGCGCTTGTGAACAGATTGTGGAGTGCCGTCTTTCCCAAGAATGACCGTCCTGACGACTGTAGAGAACGCGAGCAATCGAGCAGAGTAATCGTGAAAGCGAGACCTTGAGGCGCCCTCGGTCCACAACTGCCAAGCCAGGCGCCCCAGCATCACAGTGGCGCAGGCCGCAACGCAAATAAGCTCCACTTGGTGGACAATATCGGATAAGTCTAGCACGATCATTGGGGAGATAGGCTTGGCAGCTTGGCACTAAGTTCGTGCGGAAAGGGCACTGATCCGAAAACTTGAGCCAAAATGGCCATGGAGAGTCTCATGGGGGCCTCTTGGGGCTTCTTGGGCGCTTCTTGGAGCCTCTTGGGGTCTCCTGGGGGGTCTCTTCGGCCAAAAGGCGCGAAATTCCGGTTCCTCGTCCCCGTCTTGGGCGCCGCCTTGGGGCGATCTTGGGCGGCTCTGGCGCCTCGTGGGCCGTCTTGGCCCCCTCGTGGGCCGTCTTGCGGCCCTCTTGGGGGCATCCCCGACCGGCTTGGGTGCCTCTTGGGCCGTCTTGGACGCAAAGGAAGCGCAAAAGGCGAACACGACAAAAACAGCAGTTTTCCCATAGGAAACCGACGATGTTTGCTTATTGGGGCTCTCTCGAAGTGTCTGTTGGGGCGTCTTCGGGGCCTTCGGGGGCCTTTTTGGCGCCATGGGAGTCGTATTTAAAGGCATCCGGAGCCATCGGAACGCGTTTTCGAGCGTTCCGAATCCATCTTCGGGCGAGCTTGGACGGCCCCTGGCGCTCCGGCAAGGCTCCTGGCGCGCTGGGCCCCACATTTGCGATCGGGGTTCTGGCCCCCGGCCCCTGGACCCGGTCCCCCGTTATATGTGTGTAGATGTACATGTATATGTATATGTATATGTATATGTATATGTATATGTCTATGTATATGTATATGTATATGTATATGTATATGTATATGTATATGTATATATGTATATGTATGTATGTGTATATATACACATACATACAAAAACTGCCGCGGGCACCCACCTAGATCGAGAAGAAGAAACGGAAAAGGACGAGGAGGAGAAAGAGAATGAGGATGAGGAGAAAACGAAGAAAGATGATTTCGTCGTCGCCGCCGATGTCTCACGGATTTCTGTGGTCTTTCGACCACCCGAGGCATCTCCTCGAATTCAGCTTCCCAGAACCGATCCCGGTGCCTGGAATCACCGCTGAAAGTTGGGGATGAGGATCGACCTCCCTGGCCGGTGCCACCCCTTCGCAAAGGAAGGAACACGGGGTGGTTCGAGGCTCGAGGCATGAGACTCCTACTTGTTGGGCGCTCTCCGCCCCCTCTGGGCCCAGGAAGTTCCTCGTCGACACAGCTGGGTCCACCCTCGAACTTCTGGCCGGACGCAACCCCAGCTGGGTCTCAACGATCCCCGAGGTGGAGAAGGAGGGTTGGGACAGGCCCCGAGAAGGCCCCAAGAAACTCACACAAGACCACGAACAACTTCAAAACAATCCCCTAGAAGGCCCCCCCTTGAACACCACACGCTACGAAGGACAGGCCGAAACCCCAAGATTGCCCAGCGATCGCGCGCGTTCCGCGAATCCTGGCCTTCACTCTTGCTGCAGCCCAAAGGGGTCGGCGGTGCGGCGTAAGCCAATGAATCCACGTCCGGACTGCAGCGAAGCGTCTCGGCAGTCCGACAGGGCGGGCGTGTGACGCCAGGGCCTAGCCACGATGCGTCAAGGAAGGCCAATTGCAAAACATTGCGTTCTCATACATTGAAAAGTAGCCCCCCTTAATCCCCGCCCAGGGCCGCCGCCGAGTCGCCGACCCGCTTCCACGTACTTTCTGTGAAAACCAAGAAAAACACATGGAAATCATTGATTTGGGCCTCTGGACCCTCCTCGAAGCCCACAAGGGGCGTCAAGAAAGCTAATGATGGCGTCAAGGCGGCCCAAAAGAGCACCAAAATTGCCCCAAGACGGCCCAAGATGGCCCAAGAGAGCCCAAACACCTACCAAGACGCCCCAAGAGGGCCCCAAAAAGACCCCCAATAGCGCCTCCATAAGCCAAACTGATAGATTTTCGTATGGTTTTGGGAAGATTTTAGCGTTCTCGCTTTCTCGGCTCTGACAAGCCAGCGACGGCCCAAGCAGCTTGCAAAATGGCCCCCAGAAGGCCTAAGAAGCCCCCAAGAGGGCCCCAAGACGGCCCAGGAGGCACCCAAGACGGCCCAAAGAGGCCCCCAAGACGGTCCAAGAGGCCCCTTCGACGGCCCCGAAGGACCCCAAGAGAGCCGCGGCCGCAGGACCCCCCCAGGACGATCTCCCAAGGGGCGATACAACGCAAAAGCGCCCCAAGACGGCCCGAGACACCCTCGGGAGGGCCCAAGAGGCTACAAAGAAGCCCAAGAAGCCCAAAAGAGGTACCCAAGGGGCCCCAAGAAGTCCCCAAGAGGCCTCCAGGAAGTCCCCGAGAAGCCCCCAGGAGGCCCCGAAGAAGCGCCCCAAAGGCCACGCAACGACTGGAGTGTAATGCTTTCTCCCCTGGGTAAACTGCAGCGCAGCGCCAGCGACGCATTTTTCCTTGGGCGCCCTTCTTGCCTTGCCGACGCGTCTGCGCGCAACCTGCGCGTTTCCATGCGGGCACGACGTGCACTGTGTATTCGTTGTGACGGGGCCGCGGCGCGCTGTTGCGCGCGCTGCATGGCGGGTAGAGGTGCGCCGGCCCTGCCCAGTTCGCAGAGCGCCGACCAATTTTGGCGGCGTCTGGCGACGGGGCCCCGCAGACCTGGCAATTCGAGCTCGGTCGCGGGCACGCCGGGCACGTCCACGACGGCCTGTTGGCTGCCAGGTACTTCGTGCTCCGCGGCCGCGGGACTACCTTGCAGACGTCGCAGTTCGGGAATCTACTTTCTGGCCTCGCCCCGCACTCCCCGCAAGGGGGACGCATGCGCAGGTCGAAGCACTCCTTGCACACCGGTTTGGGGAGAATGCCCCAAGCGAAGGCGTCAGTTTCAAACTCGTGCCCGGATATCCCGGGATTCCCCCGAATCGGCGACGACGACGCCGACGACGAGGATGATCCGATTTGCTAATTCTTCTCACGGCGCGCGGGTGACCCCAACAGGATGACCACGGATGCCACGAGGGTCCAAAGAGAGCTTTACCAGGGCCTGCAAGGCGCCCACATCGGTGCCATGAGTTCCAGGTGACCCCAACATGGCGAAAGAGCGATTCGTGATCTCTCCGTGCCTCTCTGGCCGCTGCCTGAGCGCCGCCCTGCGCAAAAATTCATTTTTCCCCGATCGGCTGGCGGCTGGCTCGGCGGCTGAACTGCCGCGCGAACAGAATTTGCACAACACGCCTCCCGTTCCTCGCGTTCCTCCCTGCCTCCCCCTCATCCTCCGGATCCTTTTCTCTCAGAGTGGGCAGCATGTGAATCACAATATTGAAACCGCCGCCGTGCCTGCGTGGCACTTGCGTGCTAGAATGCCTGTAGACTGTCTGCTCGGATTTCTATGTTTTTTTGTTTCGGCCCCCCCCTCCCGTCACATAAATGGGACATCGCCCCCTCTTCCCGAGGGCCATGTGCTTTGAAAAATCAATCCGTGATCCCGAAGCCACGACCCGTAGGAAAAGCGAATGCATCCGTGCTTTCACGGCCAAGATGACCGAATATGCCTCCAACGCGCCCGAACATGGCCTCTAAGACTGCCCGAGATGGCCTCCAGATGGCCCAAAAGGCTCTCCAGACGGCCAAACAGGGCTCCAGGAGAACCTCTAGCATTGATGTTCCTTAGGTTTGGGATGAAATTCGGGCATTCCCCTTTTCGGCCTCCTTGAGCTCAAAACGGCCCAAGAAACCTCCGAGATGGCCCCAATACTGCCCACGAGAGCCTCAAGAGGGACACTAGACGGCCACAGAGGGTTCAAAGATGGCCCAAAGAGGGCCCCTGGACGGCCCAGGACGCCCCCCCCAAAGGCTTCAAGCTGGCCCAACAGGGCCTCCCGAGGGACCCAGACCAGCCTCAAAGGACTCCTGGACGAGTTCGAAAACGTACAAAAAACGATTGAAAATCTATGATTCCGGCCTCTTCGCAAGACGCCTTAAGATGGTTTCAAGACGGCCCGAGACGGCCCCAAGACGGCCCCGACGGCCCAAGAGACCCCCGAAATGGCCCCAGAGAGCCTCAATAAGCGAAGAACACAACTTTCCTGGTGGTCCCAAAATGCCCCCAAGACGGTCCAACAGGTCCTCAAGACGGCCCAAGAGGATCCCAAGAGCGCCTTCAGGCGACCCCGGAAACCCCCCAAGACGGCCCCCGAAGGGGCCAGACGGCGCAATAGCGCCCCAAGACGGCCCAGAGGCCCCAAGAGGCCCCCAAGAAGACTCGAAGAGGCTCCCGAGAGGCTCCTGGGAGCCCCCACAACGACTGGACTGTACGTGGTCCCGACGTGCACCCCGCGAAGCGAGAGGAATCTTTGGGGATAATAGTCTTAGGATATTCGGGTCTTCGGATTTGGGTCTTAGGGTCTTAAGCCCTAAATTCGGGTCATAGGAACATAGGGTCTTCGGGTGGTCTTCGGGCCTTCAATTCTGAGGGTCTTCGGGTCTCTGAGTCTCCAGGTATTCGGTCTTTGGGTCGTCGGGTCTTCGGGTATCTGGGTCTCCGGGTCTTTGGGTCTTTGGGTCGTCGGGTCTTCGGGTCTTAGGGTCTTAGGGTCCTAGGGTCTTAGGGTCTTCGGGCCTTAGGATCTTAGGGTTTAGGGTAGGGTTTAGGGTATATTGCTTGGGGCTTATTGTTTAGGGTTTTGGGTTTGGGGTGTATGCTGGAAGGTTTGGGGTTTCGGGTTCGCCATACGGGCCTTCCGCAACACGCAACCGCTCCTTCCCAAAACATATGCGCCTTCCGCAACACGCAACCAAACCATAAAACAAAACGGCCCGACCTTCTGCAACGCGCAGCCGGGCCTTCCCAAACCTTCTGGGCCTTCCGCAACACAAGGACGGGCCTTCCCAAACAACGATCCGGGCATTCCGCAACACGGGGACGGGCCTCCCCAAACCGTCCGGGCCTTCCGCAACACGCAGCCGGGCCTTTCCAAACCGTCTGGGCCTTCCGCAGCATTGGGGCCGGGCCTTTCAAAACCCATCTGGGCCTTCCGCAACACGGACCTCTAGATGTTTTTAAAGGCCTGGATGGTTTTTCCAAACACCCGAACTGGGGTCACAACCCTCCCAGACGACCAATCTTATAACAACCCCAATGCGGCCAGCCCAGAGCCCCCGGAATCCTCCAAGACAGCTCAAATCAACCACGTACCCAAACAAGATCACCCCCTCTTATTGCGAAGTATTGAAAAACGTTTCATTTGGTAGGCGGTGATCGCTCATCCGCGCTTCGCTGGATGACTTGCTTGCTGCTGCTCTATCAGCCACGGTCTTGAGCTCGACGCTCGTTCCTCTCCTTCTCTCCTCCCAGCTGGGCTGGTGCACGCCCGTCGGGGCTTGCAGCCTCCCATGCGTTTTCACTCGGTGTGGGGTTTGCCGGTCGCTCTCGTTTTGAAAGTGGCACGCGCAGATTTAAATCGCGGCAGTCGCCGCTTCGCGTCCTGGGTACGTCGTCGCACTTCCTTCCTTCATGCCTGCCTTGTGGCTGGCTTCTCTTCTCTCTCTATTCTGCCAGCTCCCTTTCCCAGCCGTCTCCGTTCGAACACGCAGACAGCGGAGCCGCGCGTCGCATCATTGACCTCCTCCCTCCTCCCTCCACCTTTGCCCACCTCCCCATCTTCCTTCTCCTCCTCGTCTTCCCTCCACGACGACGACTCAGCGCCTTGACCTTCGTCTGCTCACTCGCCAGCTGCCTCTCCAGTTCGGCCCTGGGGCCGAGCAGTGATGGGCGCCAGCACGCACACAGGATCGAGATCTGAGGTTCGAGGATCGATGAGGGGGGATTGCGTTTCGAAGAGTTCAGAATGGAGGCTGGAGGTTCAGGAGTTGAAGATAGAGGTTCGAGGATAGAAGCATCGAGGTTGGGAGATCATACGTTTGTCGTAACTTCTCGAGGCCTCAGAGGATTCCGCGCGCATCCACAGAATTCTGGGGCGAGGATCGGGGACCAAGATTTTGGAGTTTGTTTCTGACTCGTTCGGGGTCTATTTTGGGCCTCCCTCCAGGGACTGCCGGTAAAAGAGGAAGAAACACACATCAATTAACATTGAATCAAGAAACCAGCTCGATCGGAAAGTGCTTCGGATCGGGCCGTATCGGCACGGAGTCAAACATCGGATCGAATCGGCTGCGCCAGGATGCACAACAACGACCATTCAAACATGGGGCCGCATCGGATCCTCGAAATATCGGAATCAAGTAACATCGAGCGGCCCGAATCGATACAGAATCAGATCGATCGGAACGGCATGGATCCTGACGGGATGTTTTCAGCAGTTTCGACAAAATCATACGCTGGCTAGCCTTGCAAAATGATAGGCCTCAGACCAGTCTTGCTAGTATTAGGATGTCGGGTGGCTTTCACGGCGGACGGCAGCGGGTTGCGGCGTTGTCCCTTGGTTTCCCGGGAAGGCAAGGAGAACGAGAGAATGGCTCTACAAGGCCTTCAGTTTTTCTAAGAGGCCTCAAGAATCTTACAAGCGTTTCATAATCGTGGCGGTTTTGTTCCTGGGGCTCCATGAGGGCAGGTGGGGGCGACGGGAGGGGAGCGAGGAGCAGGAGGGGTGAGGTGGCTGGCACTGGCGGTGGACGTGGCGATGGGTGGGAGAGAGAAACAGGAAGAAGGAAGAAGGATGAGACGCTGGAAGGGATCGAGAAGGAGGAATAATCTCAAGATTTGAGCAAGGACCGAACGTCCTGTTTTTCCTGAAGGCCTACCACGGCATGTTCTTATAATGAATACTGCTCTAACAACAAAAGAAGTGTTCTTAGAAGAGAAACACGATGTGCTAAACCAAGACTGTCTCAGCCATCAATGCTCTGAGAACAGTTCGCGCTAACAACAGAAGGCTCGTAGAACAATATGGGCAAACCAGGGCGCCCCGCCACTACTCGAAGGATGGGGGGGATGGGACCAAGGACGGGGAGGTGGGGGATAAGAGCGGATGGCAATGCCACGGACCCCTCGCTACGCTTCGCTCCTGCCTGCGATCTTCCGCCTCGCCCCTCGCCCCTCCTCCTCCTGCTCCTCCTCCTCCTCCTGCTTCTCCTCCTCCTCCTCCTCCTCCACCCTTTCTGCCCAATGCAACAACAAGACCGAAAGCCGACCGAGCCTGCTTCGAAACCGAGGTCGAAGTATTGAAACTGGCCTGGGACGTCGGGCGCTGCCAAGAAGTGGTTCTGCCTGGCCGGGCCCGAGCTCTTCCAGGCGAGCCCAGATGGCCACCCGGAACACCCCTCACGGAGCCCGGGCCTCGAGGGGTCAGGCCTCTGCACGCCGGTCGCCAGGCAACGGGTACGGCGGGCTCTTGCGGTGACGGCGCGCGCAAAAGTTGTTGACACCGCATCGATCGTTCAGCCTTGAATCGCCCGCGGCCCAAATCAATCAACATTGAATTCCGTCGGGTCCAATGACGTTACCCTGTCCCTCGGTGCTGCCGCATCGCCCACGTCGCCGGCGTGCCAACGCCGCATGAACCTACCTCATACCATAGGAGCACGAATCAGGAGAGCGCTTCAGAAAAGGAGGAATGAGGTACGCCCTTGGGCGCATGAACTGGCACGACAGACAAACAGCAACAATCCTGGTGGAAGCGAGTCCCGGGCCGCGCCCCGTTGCTTCCCCTGGACTGTTTTTTCGTCGTGGGTAGTTTTTGTGATGGTCCCGAGGCCCAGGCTGGGAAGCCCCGGGGAGCCCGAGCACACAGGAAAGCCAACCCTGCCTGCCTGGCCTCGTCCAGGACCAGCCTGATTGAGGTAGGAAGGACGCTCATCCGCCGACCCCCGCTTGCCAGGGTTTAAAAGGTGTATGAGACATTTGGCTGTCCCCCGTGCCTTCGCCGTCGCCGTCGCCGTCGCCGTCGCCGCCGCCGCCGCCGCCGCCGTCGCCGTCGCCGCCGCCGTCGCCGTCGCCGTCGCCGTCGCCGTCGCCGTCGCCGTCGCCACCGTAGTCGTCGTCGCCGTCGTCGTGTAGGCTCGGGGCACGGGGCGCCCGCCCACCCACGAGGCGCGCGCACGGCCGGGCCCACGCGGCGCGGCCTCGGCGTGGCCGCCCCGCCCCTTCCCCCGTGCGAGCTGAACGCACCCCCGGGGCCTTCGGAGCCTTCAAAAAGCCACAAGAGGGCCCAGACAGAGCGCCAACACCAATCGAAGAGAGCGTCGAGACGGCCCAGGGTCACGACGACCCGCAATGACTCAAAAGTTGCCCACAAGGCCACAAGGCCCTCAAGACGGCCCAAAAATGTTCAAAGAGGACGGCCGAGAAGGCCCGAAGAAACAAACATCGCCTCATTCCCTGGAAAACGTAAATGTTCAGCACACTCGCCCTTTTCGTCTTGACAGCTTCTGAGACGGCCCAAGGGCCCCCCAAAGATCGTGACAAGACAGCCGAGGAGGCCCCACAGAGGGCCCCAAGTCAGCCCAAGAGGGCTCTGAGATGGCCCCAAGGGCCCCCAAGACAGCCCAAGAGAGCCTCAAGAGGGCCCCAAGAGAGCCCAAGATGGTGAATACGATCTGATATGTCAAGCCTGTCCCTCTAAGATGGGACCCAAGAGCCCCTCAGAGACCCCTAAGGCGCCCCAAAGAGGCCCCAAGAGGCTTCCAAAACGCTCCCAAGAAGCACACACGAGACACCCAAGAGTCCAAAAGCCCTCCAAGAGGCCCCTGAGAGGCATCCCGAAACCTTCATATTCATCCATGAGGCTCCTAACCCACAGCCCAGGCACAGTGGCGGGTTGGGCCGAAGGCCACTCAACAACTTCCACGATCGTCGCAAGCTTTGACTCCCTGTGGGGGTCGGCGAACTTGCGCAAACAGACGGGAAACCCGTGCCCGTGGGGGAGAAGCACGGAAACAGCGCTCCTCTTGTCAGTGATGGCCTCCTGGGAGGCCGCGTTGTTCAGCTCCTCGGCGCCCGCGGGGCCGTACGTTCGATGTGCAATCGCGGATGCCTTTTGCAATACATAGCTGGCGTGGCTGTTGCTTCCAAGTGGCATGCAGTGGCCCGTAGTGTCCCTGTATAGTGGGGGGGGCGCCCTCCCCAGGCCTCCCAACATCAGGAGGGGGCAGATCCTTGGAAGTCTTCGCGGGCGCGAGTGCTGAGGACTACAGAGATGGGATGAAAGGCCAAGACAAGATTAGGCCGAACATTGGGCCTGGATCAAGCCACACGGCAAACGAAACATACAAAAACTCTACCCCAGACCTCCAACGCACTAGCACATAAAAAGACAGACATAATTCGCATCATGTGGCCTCTGGCGTGGGGGAGGGCGTTTTCGCACATCCGTGGCCCTCCCTCTTGCTGCACCTCCCGGTGCGAGTTCGATCTCAACGGTTTTGTCTTCAAATGCTCAGGGAAACGCCTGGAGTGTTCAGCACATCGCCATTAAGTAGATAAGAGCGTTCAAATACAGCTTTAAGGCGGACGCATAGAGGCAGAGGGGGGGGGTAAGTGGATAAAGACTGAAGAGGATGAGGTGAAGACAAGGGAGAAGGACGTTATTAAAGGCAGAGGAGGAAGATGGAATTTCATGGCCGATCGTCTATCTTCCGCCAGGCTTGTACACAGCTTGTATTTCACAAGCGTGTCCCCGAGAGGGGCAGACGTAAACAAGAGAAACGCCACAGGTATCAAACAGCTGTTCAATCGAAACCACCTGCACAGTGCCCTGGCCAGCTTTACTAAAGAGGAAAGAAAGAGGGAGGGTGGGAAAAACTTGAGCCCCACACGGCGGCAGGGCGGCGTCTGATCAAACAATCTTCAAACAACCCCGTCCAGTCGGACTCAAATGCATGGCCGATCGTCTATCTTCCGCCAGGCTTGTACAGTGTCTGCGTTTCACGAGCATGTCCCCGAGAGGGGCAGACGTAAATGAGAGAAACGCCACAGCTGTTCAATCGGAACCACCGATCCCGCGAGCTGGCCCAAGACATTTGCAAACACCGTCCTGAACTTCATCCAACATGAGGCCGAAGTCTCTGAACACCCATTGGTACAATAGTACACCTAAAACAAGTCACCAAAGCACGACATAAGTGATAAGGATACATCTCAGCCTTCTTGGAAGCAATATTGGAGCCTTCCATCTCGAGCGCCTTGTGAGGGACGCAGGAGAAGCTGCATGCACCCTTCCCTGGGCGTCGAAACCCCAGCGGCTGCAAATCGATATGGCAAACCAGCAGCCTCGTAGACTTTCACCAACGAGTACCGAAAGAGCACATATCAAAAAAACGCCAGTCACGCCAGGGAGCCCGCGGGTCCGAACCAGTCGAGGCTGCCTCCAAATATGCGAGCCCGCTGGGCTCTCGACGACCAAGATTGACCTGCCGCTGGCAAGATTCATCTCGTCCGGGGAGGCCGTCAGGGTGGACAGAGGTCCGGAGGGCAGGGGGGCCGATCGGGCGATTTCGCGCCACGGAAAACGAGTTACACGGGGTCCCCATGAAAACGGCGATTGCAAGCCCAGACCGAAACCGCCTCTGGGTAAGCCTGACCAAGGACAAAGCAGACATAGCATTATCGGGACCATGGCGAATGTCGATCTCGAACACTGGATGCCCCCCACGCAGGGGCCGTCTCCGCGTCTCGGAGAGGTGTCCCGATCCCGAAAAGATCTCGAGGATGGCTGGGCGACCAAGAGATCTCACACCTCGCGGGAGGCATCCTCGAGGATGTCGCCAACGCTCGGGGCCGCCATTTCCGCGGCGGTGAGCGCGCCGGGGACGAGCGTGCTCAGCTGCTCGTTGATCCGACCGCCGTCCTTGTTGCGGGTCCGGCACCTGTCGCGGGCCCAGCGGCTTCTCTTCCCGGCGCCGAGGAGCGACCTGGTCATGGGGGGCAGGTCGCGCGACGCCCCTCCGTGGCGAGGGCGGCGCAGGCTGAGCTCCCCGAGCATCGACGGGCCAGGGGCGGCGGCCGCCGCTATTCCGGGCACGCCTCCCCTGGGCCTGCCTGGGCGGGAACACGAGGGACACGGCTGCGGTCCGGGCCATGAAAATTGCGAGCGGGTTGTCCGCCATCAGGCTCAAGTCCACCTCTCCCGTCTTGGAAAAGTCCCCCCCCCTCCCGCGGACGCAGCGGGGTCGGCCATGCGCCGTCGGCATCCGACGGCGGAGTCGCACGTGAGGCCACGGGGGCTGCGATAAGCATGCCCTTCAGGCAGAGGCACTCGATCGGGGGCAAATAGGTCGTGAAGGCGATGTCGCTTGCAACGGCCTCTCGGGCTTGACCTGCCCCCATCGCGCGACGGGCGGGCGGCCATGGGCGGGCCCGCGGGCGCGGCAAGCGGCTCTGGGCCAGCGCCATGCGCCTCGGCCCTGCCAAGGCTCGGGCGCTGCGCAGGAGCTCGAACACTGCGCCCTGTGGGTAGGTCCAATAGTAGCGAAACACCGCCATCAGCATCGTCAGAACGTGGGCGAGCTCGCCCGCGAACAGCATCTGGCGCCTGTGAGGCATCGAGGCAGAGTCGGTGGAGCTGACGTCGTGAGCTCCTCGGAGTCCAGGACCAGACCGCGCGCCAGACACGACTGGAGGAAGGCGGTCACGAACGCGTGGCAGTCGCGGCGGCCTTGGGGGTGATGCACTGCAGCTCGAGGAACGACGGTTGCCCGGCAGTCGGCGAGGCGGCGGCGGCAGGCGAGGACGCTCTGCTCTGCTGAGCCGCGCTCTCGTCCGCGGCGCTGGGGCCGCGCGGCGCCCACTCGCGGCGCGGCCTCGGCCTGGTCGGCGCTGCCAAGTCTGGCGTCGCCGCGGAGCGCACCAGAGCGCCCGCTCGAGCCCCCTGGGAGCGAGCCGCCAGCGCCAGGGTCGCAGCCGCTCCCGTAGCCGCAGAAGCCATCACGGAGGACGCCGAGGCCGTCTGGGCCAAGTGCCGCGACCAGGCCAAGTGCAGCATCGAAGCGAAAGGCGCCATCCCGACCACGAGAAGCGGCATCAGCTGCATTGGGCTTGGACGGGGCGCATCTCCAACCGACATAGCAGTTCGATCCAACAAGGAAGGCTGCGATTTGGCGGCAACGCTGAAGCGCTCCAGGGCTTGATGGTCGCCCCTCGTGACAGCAAGAATAGGCGCCATGATGTCCTCCAAGATCTGGTGCTTGACTTTCCGAACGATGCGTTTCACCATGAGTGCCAGAGCCCGGGCCTCCAGGACGACCTGGGCCTCCGAGCGGGGCGACTTTTTGGGCATCGCGGCGCCGGCCGCCGTCGCGCATCGACTCGGGGGCCTCGGGGAACGGGGCCTTCGGGATCTCGGAGCCCCGGGGGCCGCCTATGAGGCCGCGCTGACCGAGCACTTCAAGGCGGGAACCCTTGGCTTGAGGAGGGCCTCGCGGGCCGCCGAGCGCCGCGTGCGCTCCGCGAAATGGCCCGCCTCCTGAACGCCCCCCCGAGCACGAGGCCCCCTCGTCACACCAGCGCCCCACTGAGATGCATCCGCACAGTAGATCACCGGGGCCCAAGCGGGGTCGATATCGCGGAAGGCGAGGGCGACGAGGGCGGCGTTCCCGTCTCGCAGACTTCCACAATGGGCGAGAGACGCGGCAAGCACTCTCGATGAGGGCGCAGGAGGCCTGCAGGCACGATAGCAACTCGCGGCGCGGCAGCGCGCGGGGCGCGAAGCGCGACGCGACAACCCGAACGATATCCCCAGAGGCGCCACTCATGTTCGCCACCGCGAGACACCCCACTCGGATGCGCCGGCCTACGCGGTGACTGACCCCGACGGTCGGCGCACTGGAGTCGAAGGTCAAATGGTGAACACCCCCGCCGGCTGACACCGTCGCACCGTGAGTGAGTACGCAGCCCAGCCGCACGGAGGCTGCGGTCGACCGACTCAGTCACTGCTAAGGTCGAACCCTCGGACAGACCCAGAGCCACGATATTGCCCGCGTACTTCGCGTGCAACACCCGGGAGGAAGACCGCGCCAGTCGGACGGGGAGATGAACATCATCGATGGCCAGCCTAGGAGAGGCAAGAGTATCAACGCGGGCACGGTACTTTATTATTATTTGGCAGATCCGAAGGCTACGCTTCCAATCCGTGGGAACGGCGGCAAAGCAAAGGGCAACCCAGTCGCTGGCCCGCAGCGGGCCACCATCGCCGTCGGCTGAGATTCCCAAGACATCCGCTCACATCCGAGGAAGCCCAAAAGTACTGCCAATAATCCCGAGGCCATTGGATTCCATAGAACGCCATCTCTATATGTGTCTCCACAATGTAGACAGGCCCCCCATGCACTGTCGACCTCCAAAACCGAGAAAAGGTAAACCCGTTGCGAGGTCAACGCGAGGGGGGTTGCCGAAATGCCCCTCCCCCGCGGCCTGGCCGTCCAAGATGAGGCGCAGGTCGTTCTATTTCGCCGCAACGAAGACGCCCGCGCGAGCGATGCAGTCTCGCCTCCCCGCAACCACATGGGAGGCACGTAGCCGATGCGGAGATCGGCCATGCAATCTCGGACGAGAACGAGGGCAAGGATCGTCGTAGATTCTGGCAGGTTTGGAGGGGGGGTCTGTGCCCGCTGGATCAGGACGTCGAAGCGCGTTGATCTCGTCAGCTATGGCGGGACCGATCGCGCCGCCAAGAAGAAAAAGTCCAGTTGGCGACCAGCCTCGAGGAGGAAGAGCACTGCGCTTAATATTGGCCTCGCTGGCGGGAGCCGCTGAGCTACCAACTGCGAAGTAAACGAGGTTAACCCTGAGCTCTCGTGAGGCCCCTGAAAAGGCAAGATCCTCGGGGGGCCTGCCGAAGCGTTCGACAGCTCGTCTGACATGAGTAAGACAGGCCTCCTGGGCCAAGGATGCCGCGCGATCCACCCGATAGACACCAGTCCCATACATCTCATTCAAGACAGTCACCACCTCCGAGACCAAAGAAGCAGCCTGGCGCGTGGACTCGAGTCTCCAACGGACTTCGCCATAGACAGAGGCCCCAAAGGGGTCAAGAAAGGCCGGCACGGGCAATGGGGAAAAAGGCCTCGACGGCAGGCTCGCGCCATGGGGCCAGGCGCCACGCAGCGGCGAGAGCCTATGAGATATGGTAGGGGGGCGGAGAGCGCCGCGCAACCTGACAAACACTGGCTGAAAATCAAAACGAGACTGCCGCAGCGCGTCGAGCCCCGAAAGGGTGGGGGGATCGCCAGCAAAGCGTGGGGAAGCGTTGCCGGCCGGCGCAGGGGACTCAGGAGGCTGGGCCCGCATCGCCCCGTTCTTCTCGGGCTCTGCGGACCTGCTTCGGGGCGCTGTCGCCCCGCTCCACCTGCTTGCCAACCCACTCGACGAGGGCAGGAAAGACGATGACCTCTCCCGCATCACGCTGACCTCGAGACACGTTGTACTCGACGAGGTAGCCGAAAGCGCGGGCGAGGGCACCGTGACCTTCACGTTCGCCACTATTCTTCCCGCGGCCGTCCCACGCACTGTCTGAACTCTCTGAGAAGCCCGTGAACGCGTCATGCTTAGAGTACGCATACTAGACCAGCTGCAACTCCCTCATGAAAATCTCGATTGCTGCAACAGTCGGCAAGTTGGCGCACTCATAGCGCCCGAGAGTCCCCGAAGCCTTCAAACCGAACTCGAGCATGCTGACTCCACAACCTTCTTTGTGCACCTGATTGATCACCACAGGAAGGCGGTAGTGGTCGAGTGGCCCACCGCTTCCCCCGTTGATCCAGCGGCATCACCAGAGCGCTGTGCGTGTGTCCTCGATCACCCAGTCGGGGAAATCGATCTCTGTGAGAGCTGAAACCACACCGCGCCAGGGGCGACGAGCTCGAAACCCATCGACCGAGATCACCGAGGGGGCACGGGCGTCACCCCACGCCTTTATACTCGTCTATCTGGTCGGATCGGGTGATACGCACCAGAACGGCTCCACCACCAGCAGGGATGTGGACTCCGGTGTCGCCCGTCGTCATCTCATGGCCGAGCGGAAAGACGATCGGACCACGCGGCCCGAATGCGATGGTCTCTACGGTCTCCAGCTCGAGCTGCGCGACGACTGGAGAATGCGGCACCCGCGATGTGCCCGCTGCCCCAGGCAGCGCAGCGGCAGCGCCACCAAGCCCAGCGGGCAGGCCGGCAGCCACAAGTACAGCGAGGGCGACACAGAGCAACGGTGCCGTCAAAGCGGCCGCGGGTCCCATGGGCCCCGCTGCCTGCATGGCTGGTGCGCCCAGCTGGGCCGGCGCCGCCAGGGCGGCGGCGGCAATGCCAGCGCCAGAGACGCCGGAGGGGCGCCTCCTGGCAGGGGCCCCTTGCACTGGCAGCGGGCAATCCTGCGGCAACTCCACTCACGGCGCCAGGGACAGGCGGTGGCCAGATGGACTCGATCAGGCGGCCTCGACGCGGGAGTGCACCAGGCTGTTCAGCCGCCACCTCGTGGGCGATGTACTCGTCGTCGCACAGCGCAGTCTCCGCCGCCCTCAGCATGGGCTGGGCGGCTGCGTCGGGGCCCCGATCAAATCGATACACTGGGTTGCGAGGGACACCAAAGGGAGGAGTCCGGTGAACACCGGCCCAGCGCCAGGCCTCGATGTCACGCGAAGCTCGTCCTCTCACCGCGACTGCGGTGGTCAGCTTCCCTTGGCGGCGCCCGCCAATGCAGCGCACCCGCTCGCCAGGACCGATCCCGCGCCAAGCGCGGGCAGAGTGCGGCCACGCTGCCGACACTCGAAGGGCACGGCGGGCTCGCGGGGCACGGCGGCGCCGCTGTATGGAGTTCCCTCTCACACGCCAGCGAGCCGCAGGCCGCGGCGGGGCGCCGAGGGCAGGAGGCGAACCACGCGAGCGCCGCCTTACCAGCGCGGCGAGCAGGGTGGGGCTGGGCATGCACTGACGCAAGGATAGTGTAGGCCCCCCCCCCTCAAAAGCTTGAGCCCCGCACGGCGGCAGGGCGGCGTCATATCAAAGAATCCTCAAGCAACCCCGTCCTGTCGGACTCGAAAGGGGCAGAGGCAGAGAACGATGAAAAAAGTCTCTTAGGGTGATCGATGATAACTGGTGGCTGTCTGAATCCAACTGCATGCAGCCAGGTTTCCCGGGGGCGCCTCGCGGCGCCCGAATCCGCCGAATCGGCCGCGTATCGATGGGAGCGCTTAGCGGAGGAACCAGCACCAACTGAATGCATCCAATTGCATAACTTGGGATTTCCAGAATGGTCGCTAGCAACAGTGTACAACGGCAACTTGCAGCATCAAAAGTTTGATCCATAATTCTTAACCACCATTGCGCAATTCCTAATGGTTGTTAACGGGGGTATTCTGCGCGGGCCGTCTTCAAAGCTGGTCAATCACCATATCGATTGCGAAATGGTGATTCGGCATGTTTGGGACTTTTTTCGCTGCAAAGGTAGACAACAAGAACCCACATCGCGCCTACCACCAAATCCTTGATTCGAACCTTCCCCTTCTCCCATCTCGGCCCCTCGGTCTCCCCCGATCAAGGCCACCGCCTCTGCGAGCCGTCTGTTCTCTGCAGACCCCATCGAGCACATTCATATCGCAGAAAATCAAGATCGAATCCGACAAGGCCGGGTGAACTCGACATCAAGTCGGATCGATCAAATCGTAGTGGGCGCAGAAGTGCCCCCCTGGGCGCCCGATATTATGAGGCGCGATGGTTTGCTCGTGGCGTCGAAGTCTGGATACTCCTGAGGCTGACGTCTCGCAGTCAAACCTCGGCGCCCTCGTTGCTCCCTGTCACACCGGCCGATCCCGGGGTGGGGGGGGGACAAGATCTTCTATCAGGTACATCGCGGTAAACCTGAGCAGTGGAGAGAGAGGAAGAAGGACGACGACACGGCGAGGAGGCTCTCTCAGCTGGGCCATCCTCCTGCTCCTCCTCCACTCGTTCTCATTGGGTGGAGGCTTCGGGGCCACAGGAACGCTCGCCGTCCTGGACTTGCTTCTGCAGCTCCGAGATCAAGCCCCTCTCCTTTGCCAGTTCCACCTTGTACCTTGCACCGAAACGCCAATCTCCCTGAACAATCCTACCTACACCTCCCTCCCCACTCCAAATCCTCCTCCTCTTGCTCCTTCTCCCCCTCCTCCCTTCTTCCCCTCGCGTCTCGTCCTCCTCTCCCTCATCCCTCATTCTCTCCTCCTCCTCTCTCCTTCTCACGCTCCTTGCTCTTCCAGCTGCAACTAAACAATGTCAACACTGTTCTTCTCTCCTCCGAAGGACGTCCGGATGGTGGCGTGCCCCCCTTCCGCGCATCTCGGTGACAATGAAATCGGTCCCAACTGCACGCCGTTTGCACAAGAGTGCTCTCAATGACGCGATGCTGATTCCTTCAGCTTGAAAGGGTCCGCCCGAGATGTTCCACGCTGCCGCCCCGTGCCGCCCCCGCGGGCGCGCGCGGGCGCACCGTGCGCTGGGCGAGGGCCCGCCGGGCGCCCCGTGCGCTGGGCGGGTCCGCCGAGGATGCGCCACGTTGCCGCCCGTGCCGCCCCGTCGCCACGCTGCCGCCCGAGCCGTCCCGTGGGGGGTTTTCGTGGGCGCCCCGTGCGGCGAGCTCACACCACGCTGCTCGCACCACCCGAACGAGGCGCCACACATCAGAGCTTATACCGCGCAGCCTGTGTCGCACAGCTGGCACCACAAACCTGCACCGCATAGCGTTCACCTCCAGCACACACCGCATACGCACAGCACACGACATATAGCTCGCGCCACATAGTTCCTCTGTTGGCCAACCAATGCAAACATTACCAACACTCCTCCATAGGGTTATCGGCACCCCCTGGGACAGTGCATCGTGCACACGCTCTGCCCCACCGGTAAGTTTCCACATGAATTCGTACCATCCCAAGTGGGCAAGATATAGCACCACCTTCATCCCTCCGCGCAAGATGCGTTCGCAACCATGTATCGCGTGATAGCGTGTTTGCAAACATTCGGTGCAACCGCGGCGCAAACTCCACACGCGTGCGCACATGTCGAAATCAGACCGAGCACACAAGTGATGCAAGCATTCCCACATACACACATGAAGAACACGCTGGTGATCCATCACATGCCTTGCAGATGTTCTGCCCGCGCGCACTTGCTACAATCCCGCCCCGAATCCGCATTTTCGTGTCACCATGCGGCGCAACCTCGTTGACCCCGCATGCGCCAAGCGCACGAATCCGAGTTAATTCATGCCATGCGGGCCACACGCGCGCGCCGCCACGCGCGCGTACAGAAACCTGCACAACGAATGTCAAGGAAGAGCTGTCAACACACAAGGTGGAACCACGCTCCTCCAACAAAAATGCGCCAGCTTTTCTGGATGTCCGCGCGCGCACGTCCACCCAATCACTCTCATCAGCGCCACCGCATCACCGCCAACATCGTGATCGCCAATCGCCACCATTTGTCGCAATCATATGGCAACTATCTTGGTCACCGACGCATGGGCATCGCCACCGGTATCGACTGCAGCGGCATCGGCGCCGTCATTGGCCTTGCCGTCGCCACCGACATCGTCGCCACCGCCATCGTCACTATCATCGGTGCCGCCCTTGCCGACGCCATCATGATACAGCGCCCGCCCGAGTCACCGACTCGCACTCAAGTGCCCGCGCGCCAGCTCTGCTTCTGATCAAAACTCTGCTGGGGCACCCAGGTCAAGTAAATCAGGCAGACAGTACCAATGGTCTGCACAGTGAACTGCCTTGAACGCAGCCGACCTTAGCGGTCGTTCGTAGTACCTGAAGGGGGTAGGGAGGGCAGAGAAGGGGGGGTGAGGGGAGGCGACGGGGGGGATAGGAGGAGGGCTCCCTGGCACGAGGGGACACTGGTCCTGAGGGAAAGGAGTCCTGGACCCCGGGGCATTCCCCCAGGACGAGATCTTCATCCTGAGTCGTTTTCGGGCAGCCCCGAGGCCCGTGGAAGGGCCCCGAATGCCCGAGAACGGGACAAAAAAACTCAGAACCCGCTTGCCCACGAAAACAGCGAAAAACCTCAGGACCCGTTGCCAAGCATGCGGCGTCCTGATTTTTGTTCAAGCGCGGTCCTAGAAGGCTCGGAAGTTCTCCAGCCTTTTGAAAAGTTTTCTGAGCCTTCTCCGAAGGCACACTCGAATTCTCAAAAGGCCAGGGGGCTTCTGAGAAGCCCCGCCTCCTTCTGATAAGGCCTCCTCATTTTCACTTCCCCCCCTCGATCGCCGCCGAGCTCCCCCGAGGTCCCCACCCGTTCCCTTGGACCGGCCTTTCATCCTGAGTTGTTTTGTTGGCTGTCCCGGGGCCTGGCGAGCGCCTCCGAAGCCCGACAACGGCGAAAAACCTCCGTCCTGACTTCTTACGGCGCGATCATGTTTTTGTTCCCCCCTTGAGTAGCAATAAAAAGACCCCCAATCCTTTGGGAGGCGACCTAAGTCAGAAGGCCAAAAACATCCGGGATTGGAGCCATTCCCTGCAGATGCATCAAACCCAAC
>CAUYUJ010012780.1:976236-1061236 GCA_963575745.1 Prorocentrum cordatum
ATAGCCAGAATCGCTATGCAGGTCGACTTCTCCTGTTGGGGTCATAGCTTGATACACGATCTTCTTCGGACCTGCCTGTAGTTTTCTGGTAACCGCGTTTAGTCGTCGTACCTGGATGTTTGTCGGTTCCTGGATACGTTGTAGTGAGACAACATAGACCATCAGCCATACCTGCGTGATCAACGCATAGGCTAGAGCGCCACGAAGACTGACGAACATATCAGAAATCGTCTTTGTCGCTTTGCTCTCAGGATCAGCTCCTGTGAGTTCTGGATGTGTGATAGGACGAAGCTGTTTGATGTATTCGTCCTGATCAAGAGTGACGCTCCCATCATCGGTCTTGTTATACCGAACGGCACAGTTTGTGCATGTGTGCTTGTTCAGTTTGCACTTCCCAAACGTATCTTCAACACACTTGACATACTTGTCAATAGCATCTTCCTTCCCAGTCATATTGATGTCATCAACGTGCTTGGCTGTCAAGAGGTTTGAGCTCATCTCGAACTCTTCGTCGTATGAAGTAGGCTGTAGCCCAAAGCTCCTAGTGATGGACCTGAGCTTCAGCGAGAATGCCCTGGGAGCATCCTTCGTGCCCGTCCCCGGCTTCAGACACCGAAGACAATGCTTTGATTCGTCATATGACTCAAAGCCTGGCAGTGTGCGAAGGACAGCTGCTGACCCAGGAGGTAGTGCGAAGCACACCACACGCTCTTTCTCGCCCGTTGCCGCGGCGAGCTCGCTATAGGTCAGTCCCTTCAAGAAAGCCATGTTGATGTCCAGGGAAGCGATGATCCAAGCTTTGTTGCATGCAGCAGAACTTGCGAGCAGTCTCTGGCTTGACCTCCTTGCCGTGCCAGAGAAGGTTTCGACATCAAAGGCTTCAAGGTCCATGAAGCCACGGAGTACCAAGCGTAACCTGATCGTCCTTTCCATTTCGCCCTTTTCGTTCTTGACAAACTTCCATTTGTATACGTAGCGTGAAGTCATGATGTTAGACGCTTTGCTCAAGTCAGTCATCTGAAAGCATTTATTGTCAAGCCAAGTCTTCAATTCTGTGTACAGGGCTTTGGAAACTTTGACCGGATTCGCTTGAATGTCGGCCTTCGTGAGTAGATCGTCTTCCTTGACGACCACGGCACGTTTGGAGGCAGCACTGACGTATACACGCATGGTTGCGACGCTGCTGTCATCCAACAATCGGCGTTGCTGCTCGGACAGGACGACTTTGGACATGTCTGCTGTGAAGCAGAGCTCGATGTACTTCCCGTGCTCATCGGAGTCCAGATCATATTTGCTATCCGGATCCGTGGAGCATAAAGGAACGTAGTAAGAAGTGTCCATGTCGTATCCTGGCGGGTGACCCCGCTCCGGCAAGTGGCCTTGCACATCTTCACAGGTCGTAGAGACTAACACACACTGTGTGTCTGTCATGTATGTGGGAACTGTATGCATGACTTCTTCTGTGTCAGCTTCAAAGAGTGTTCTGTCATCCATCAGTTCAGCATACCACGACTTCAAGACAAAGGCATCCAGATCTTCTTCTGTTTCCTCTATGATGGTCGGGAGCCGACCATCGTTCTCCGCAGGAGGCTGCTCAGGAGCAGCTGCTGGAGGTGACTCGCTTGGTGGTGGACCATCAGCGAGTTCCTCAAACTTAGTGAGGTCTCGGTCAAATCCAGCAGGCGGCTTCCTGGATTTAAGACACTGGATGATGCGTGAGTGTGTAGATCCTGTGATGTCGTAGATGTTCAAGGCAGTGCCATCAGCTTCATAGTAATGAAAACCAGGGGTCACATCATTATCATAGTGCACTAGTGTACAGCTGTCTGCATAGGGTGCAGCAGGCAACTTCGTCAGGCTCTTGGCAAGTCGTACAGCAACAACGTTTTCAATACGAAAGTAGTTGCGTATGAGGTACTGAAGAGCCAAGTGCACCTTAGGCGAAAGTCGGCTCGCAGCAGTCATCTGCAGCCGACCCTGTTTCGCTGGTAGATATCCGAAAGTCATGGCGGGTTTCCCCGCTGGCAGACCGGCAATAAAGGCCAATACTGTCCGAAGGGCCGTATTGTCCGATCCTATCTCGCGGACCATAAGTGCTTCGATGTACAGCGTGTGTCGTGTGTCAGGATACTGTACTCGCACCTCGCGACTGCCGACCTTCACGATGACCTGGCCTCGGTCAGGTTCGTTGCGGATGACCGGGTATGGACCACTCCATCCACCCCAGTCGTCTTTCGTGGTGGTCGGGCGATGATAGTCCACGAGATCTCCCTCTTTGTAGTGAAATTCACCCGTAGCAGTAGTCTTCGTACGGAGAGCCCTGTTCGTCTTGGCAACCGCAGTGGCCTGCGTGATTGCCTCCAGACTAACCCTCCTGATTGTTTCCTCCCTTGAGTGATCTGATGATTCAGCGGACTGATCATGATCCAAGACAGGGAGCTCGGGGAGCATAGCTGGTTGTCTGCCATACAGCGCATTGTACGGAGACACTTCATTGTAGAAGGTATATGCGTTGCTGGCAAACAAGGCTTCGTGTAAAAGACGAGTGAAATTCAGAGGAATATTTAATCTATTCAATTCTTCTCCCATCACGTGTATGAGGTGTCGCAGGATGCCGTTCCTAGCTTCGATAGTCGTGGCGTGTTGGCCACGCGCTCGGATACGAAGCTCTGTTCCCTTAGCCTTAAGGATGGCCTTTGCTGTATCGTTATTCAGTGCTCCTTCCCCATCGGAGTATAAGATTTTAGCAGGGCCATGTTGCATCCAAGTTGTGTGATAGGCATCGAGAACAGCATGCATGGTCTTATCAGGAATCTCTGTGCCAGCTGCCCAGCGAATACAACGGTCGATGATGTGAAAAACAATATGTTCCTGTTTGTAAAAGAAAAGATCACATTCGACTTCCTCGTTGAAACGTCCTGGCAGTGACACAGAAGGCATCACCGTGTTGCCTGGTTTGTCCCAGGCTCGACATTCTCTACACGAGTCGCAAATGCCTTTGATCAGACTCAAACGGGTTTCACCCAGACCAACCTTAGTTAGAATCATCCGCATTTTTGGCTCCTTGGCATGAAACCATCTCAAGTGGAGTTTGCGGAGTTCTCGCTGCACTACAGCTGGGTCAAAGCTGCGCAGGTTTTGGAGGCTGAGCTGAACGTCGAAGCGAGTCCAATCAGGGAGCCTTGGCCTTGGCCTCGGCTCTGCTTGAGGCTGCGGCGGTGGTGGAGGATCTCCTCCCTCCATGCGTCCGCGCCTTGCTGCAACTTGTGGCAGTCTACGGTGATCGTCAGAGCTGCCAGCGCCAGTGTTGCCACCATTAGCCCCTTCGGCTCTGGTGATGTCATGGCTGCTGGCGCCTGCGGTTGGATCGCCCTCACCAGGCCGTGGCGGCCTAGGCGCGCGTATGCGCGCTCTCGCGGCCGGCGCCGCTTTTGCGGCTGGCGCCGCTTCTGCGGCTGGAGCCGCTTCCGCGGCTGGCGCCGCAGGAGCGGCTTGCCCCGCCGGGCGCGGCTGACCAAAGTTATCTGGCAGCTTCCATTTTTCGGCGAATCTGCATTGGCCAGATATCTTGGTGTGGTGAGGATTACTCTTCTGATATTCCTTCTTACAGCTTGGACAGTCCCAGTAGTATGGTTCAACATCATACCACCGACACATCTTCGGATCCCTGCTGTGCTTTGGTGATTGCTTGTAGTTGTTGTCCACACAGCCATGGCACCCAAGACCGCCAGGTGGTGGTCGCCAGATTTCTCCGTTTGGGTGTCTCCGGATTGTTGGGTCGTCCAAGTCGTAGCCAGCACTGTTTGTTACGAACGCATAGCTGCGTTCGCGATTCGCGAATGGATCGCGACCGTAAGCAAACAGATCTTTGGCGATTTGCACCGCATCAACGATCAGTGACTGCATTCTGTAGGTATACTGTGCCGCCCTTGCTAGTTCTTTGTTGCAAGCATTGGCGTGCACATGATTACCTGGACAACGCTTGCCTCTGAAAGGTGCCAACAACTCTTCTTTGTTTGCCATCATCTGTGTTGGCTTGCGGATGTATTGTCCAAATGAATCTTTGAGACCAGTCGTGCACTGATCAATAATCGTTTGGCAAGTGACCTTGCGTTGTGCCAGTTCCTTCCATGGCTGGATCTCATCCACCCACGTGCCCATTGGTTGTTCCCTGAGAAAGAAACGTCTTAGGTCGTCTTGTAATAGAGCGACTGTTCCACAGAACGTGATATGAGGCAGGTCCTCTTTGTGGTGTTTAAGCCATGTATCATGATTGACCTGTGCATTGAAATAGGAAGGAAGTCCAGTAGTTCTGCAGCTTGGCTGCAGAATCGTGATCTTGACAAAGCATTTCTTGAGGTAGTGGAGGACTGCTCTTTGTACTTCCGAGTTTCCAAGGTCAACCATAGATATCTTGTCAAGGTTCCCGCCTGACGAGAGTCCCCTCTTGAAGGCTAATATGGATATACCACCCTTGCCCCCACATAATTCAAGCATGTCCACTTGATTGTTTCTGCCGTAGCATAATGACTGGACCATCGAGAAGACATCAGCATGTGAGTCAGCGGGTTGCCCCGCCGGTAACATCATGAAGATGTCCTCTGATTCGCTGTCCGAGTCCGAGTCGTCAAGAGGAACGTCGTTGAAATATGTGGAGCAGTCAAGCCCTTTGAGGTCCTCTCCACAGTCGTCGTTACCGTCTTCCACTTTCTTCTGGATTTTCTTCGGTTTGATGCCGGCCTCTTTGTCAGCTTTCTGCCTTTCTTTCTGTTTTATCCTGGCATCAGTGGGCAGCGCAGTTTCCGCGGAGAGATCCGCTGCGGAGGAATCCGCTGTTAAGTCAGGAAATGGCGGAATTTCAGGAAAGTTGTTGGTGGGTCGCGTTTGGCAACGCTCAATCGAAGGGGGAGGAGATCGATCGTCATCGACGATCGTCACACGCTTTGGGCGTGGCCTTCGCGACTCACCGTCGCCGTGAAGAACTGGAGCCGGAGGCTCCCAGTATAACCGAGTACTGATGTTTGTAACCCCATCAGGTAATGGAGCTACATAATTGTACCCAGTTGGCTGATCCTGGATTCTGATATCTTGAACGATCTTATTCGTGTCCAGGTCGGTCGTGACTCTACGAACAACATGGTCCCATTGAGGGCCCTTTTGTGGACATTGGACGTAGTGTCTTACCTTTTTGTCAACGCGAGTACACACACTGAGGTGTACCGCACTCCGCTCATTCCTGATCATGTTGGCTTTATTGAGTTGATCAAGGAAGCGTGCAATAATGATAGCCAAAGTGTTATGCTCGGCACGTTGCTGATCTTGGCCATACCAATCCAAATCATGCTCTTTGTGTGAGCCACAAGTACATTTCCATAAGTTTATCGGTATGTGAGGACAAGATGTAGCAACTTGTATATAAGAACCACTGGGATATTTACTGGAGCGGTCAAACTTGATACCGAAATGACAGAGTCTCATTCGTATAATGCTTAGCTTCAAATCTTCGATAACATCTTTGATCGGACCCTGTTTCCAGAAATACCCGGGTGGCCCCAGGATAACAATCTGCACTCTCAGAGCACGCGCTTTGATCAGGAGATTTTGTATACGTTGATAGTGTGGTCCCGCCCTCTTTCCTGGAGTACGAACGTACCAATCAGAGGGCGTGGCCACCCACAACATATTGTAGTCTCCTGCCAACAAATTTCCCAAATACTGTGTTCCAGTTGAAGTCATTACCTCATTATGGGTAATCCGGTCGCATATATATCCACGGGTTCGGAGTTCAGCGCAAGCTGTGCGAATATCTTCGATGACAAGACATTTTGAATGATATTTTTCCTCTCGGGCCTCAGCGCGGCCAACGTATGTAGCGAGGAGGCCGGTATTCGGCTTCTCTTCGCAAGCGAGCGCCGCCGGCGCGCCCGCCTGCCCCCGTCGGCGGCGGTCGTGTGACCACGTTGCCGTCTGACTCGGAGGCATGCTGTTAGCGGATGGCTCCGCATGAGTCGCCGGTGTGGCTACGCTCACGATTTCCACGCGGGTTGGCCCCGCAGAGTCCGACGAACCTCCGCCCGTGTAGCTTGGTGGTGGTGGCGGTGACGCGGGTGGCCCCGCTTGGTCCTCAGGTGTCCATTTATTCACCGCCTCCTGGACTGCCCAGAATATCTTAGACTTCAGAGCATCCTTCATATGTGGCCAGGTCCCTTCGGGACACTGTTGGCCCTCCCACCAGCTGTTCAGCGTCCTGTCCACGATCAAACGGGTCGTGTCTTCCAGGAGCTGCTTGTCGATGTACGGCTCGACAATGTACGTATCGGTCGTGACGGTCATGGACTGTCCCGTCGCGGGTGGCCCCGCTGTTGCTTCGGCGGGTGGCCCCGCACTGACGGGGTCCTCTTCGTTCTCCGTCTCGGTATAGCCATCTCGACTGCTGCGGATTGTGAAGGTGTTCGTGACCGTCTGGCTTTTAGCCCCGTCATACAAACCGCAGGGAATCGCGAGATGTCCCGAGGGAGTTTTCTTCGCCTTCAGGACCTTGGCGCCCCTTCCCAGCTTCAGGGTGTAGTCACCGCTGGGGAAGATAACCTTCTGGTAGCCTGGCTTCAGCACGATGATCGTATCACGTGCTTCCATGGCTCCTAGGCCCCAGATGGCCGGGAGATTGGCACCCGAGCCTTCTGCGATGTTGGAGGCATACTCCTCAATACGGGGGCTTGCCTCATTGGCATATTGTACCCCGATCTTGAAGTTGCCCATCTTCCGACATATCGCAGCGCCCTCACCAACACCATTGATGTAGAGGGTCTTGCCCAGGGTGCATATGGCAGGTCTGTGATTGTACCTGGCCATAATCTCCTGGAAGGTTCGCGCCGTATTGGATCCAATGATGTTCACATTGGACCCGATGTCTAGCATGAACGAGATGCAGGGCACACCGTCTTCGTCAGGAAAGAATGTCCCATTTCGCGCTGCCAGAGCCATTGTCCCATGGTCATTGGTGCGGTACGTGATCTGCGAACCGAGTGTACCTTTCAACAGGCGCTGTTCAAGCACCCATTGACTCATGGTTAACTCGGTGCACCACATCTGCTCATACTGGCGGCGCTCCTCCACGGTAATTGGTTCCTGTTCAAGAACCCAATAATTCGCAGATAGCGTGGACATCCATTCACCTCCTGGTGGCAGCGTGTCCGTGTCGTCACGTGCATAGGTCAGCCCCTCTGTATCGATCATGAATGTGGTATGGAACTGGGCTGCCTCTGCGCTCTCAGCGCTTGCACGGCTCCTGGCGCTGACCGGGCTTGCCACTCGCGAGGTCCTGGTTGATCCAGTTGGCCTTCGAGTCCCGCCTCCGCTCCTGCCACTCCGCCTGATGTTGGCCTCCATTGCCCTCAGGAAACCTGGATTTGGAGGTCCATTTGCGGGTGGCCCCGCTTGGGCGGCGGGAGCCGCTTCAGCGGGTGGCCCCGCAGCTGGGGGCTCCTGCGCTCGAAGCGTAGGCAGGATGGGCATCTGAATGCCTTGCTCTGGCGCTGGCCAGGGGTATGCCTGTGCAGCTGGGGCACGTGCGGATGGCTCCGCCGATTGTGCGGCTCGAGCCTCCAGTGCCTCCACTGCTTCACGTAGCCGACGCATTTCCCGGGCATCTGCCACGTACCTTTCCTGCTGGCGCGCTTGTTCTGATTCAGCGTCGCGCTGTCCAGCATACGGGAAGTGTGCTATAACATGCCCGGCCCACGACATACAGCGCAGGGGGCCTCATTCGGCGCACCTGGCCGCTGATTGCGGACGTGCTGCTGTGCAACACGATCCCAGCATAAATCGTGAAAGAAGTGCCCACACGCCAGTCTCCACACTGTAGTGCCCATCTCGTAGTTGTCCATACAGATTGGGCACTGTGTGAAGTTGTAGTCTGAAATGACTGGAGCAGGCACGTCAGGGCGAGTCCGAGCTTGGCGCTCGAAAGTGGTTTCGCCCTCCCGCCATGGCGTCGGTGGCGGCCGTCTATCTGGCCGTTCAGCGGGTGGCCCCGCGTCTGCGGGTGTCCCCGCTTGGGTCTCACGCTCAATCCTTCTCTGGATCGCGCGTTGTTGGCGCAGCCTGGTGTTGTCCCGAGCCTGCTGCCTAGATGCCAGTATCGCTTGCTGCGTGTTGTGCACGTCGCGGATGTAGTCTGGCATGCTGCCCATAGCGGCTGGCACCGCGAGACCAGCTGGCTGAACTACGGTCTCGGGGTCCGTCGGCGTGGGCATGTAGGCGTAGTGCGGCATAGACTGCGCATCGACCGCTCGTGTAAACTGCAAACGAAACATCTCATTGGCAAGATTCCGAGTGTATTCGTTCGCAGGTGGCCCCGCAATCATAGGAGTGTTATTCATCTGCGCGTAGTACTCCGGGTACATCGGCGCGTCCATGGCCTGTGCCTCTGCTGGTCCATGATTGTCCCATCCATATATTGGGTGTGATGCTATTCCTGGAATAAACACCTGTCGATATGGATTCGTGGGATCAGCATTTGGAGCATCTTCAGAAGTCCAGCTCCAGAGAGGCCGAAAGTCGCCATGATTCGTAACATCTATGTTGCGGTTCCGCAACAGGCTGGGCACTCTATCAGCTTGTTGCTGCAGAAAAGTAGCCTGTGCCCTTAAGTTGGCTGCCCGACGTTCGTAGTCTGAACCTTGCTGTCCGTCAGCGGGTGGCCCCGCATGCGCGGGTGGCTCCGCAGGCGTTCGCTCGGCGGGTGTCCCCGCAGCCACTCCTCCTTCACTACCCCTCGGAGTGCCAAAGGGAGTGGTCGCCTGGAGTGCTGCTGCGAGCGCCGGATTCCCGCGAATCGCCTGGAGTCTTTGCCACAAGCTGTTCTCGCTCGTTTCAGACGGCGGAGTCCGAAACGGCGAGCCACCATCTGAGCCGCCCATAGGGACAAACCTCGCACCTCCAGCCTGCTGCGGAGGGCGTTGTGGCTGTGGTCCTAGGACGCCTGGTGGCCCCGCAGGAGTGCGCAGGTTCCTCTGCTGTGCGTCTTGGATACCTGTATGCACTGCCCACGGGTCAGCACGATATAGCTGATCGGTCAGTCCAGAAACGTCGGCTGGTGTCAAGTAGCTGTTGAGGGCCTGGACCCATGCCTGCTGATCCGGCCTCCAAGGAGATGCTACCGTTGCTACTGGTGTGACCACTTGTTGCCATGAACCATCCGAGGTGTCTGCCGCGGGTGTCCCCGCACCTGCGGGTGGCCCCGCCTCAGGCATGACCTCGTCTTCCTGGGCATTCATCATGAGGACTGTCTGTGTGTCGTACGGTCGTGGAGCAACATCTTGCTCGGTCATGATCAAATTGAATGGGCGACCGTCCGTCTTAGACCAGCCCTTTAGGTACATGGCGTGATCTTCCATTACACCCAGAGTTCTGTCACATAATTTAAGTGGCAGGTAGTCATCGGTGCGAATCCTGTCCGCGGGTTGGCCCCGCCTCCGCGACTTGTCATAAGCCAGCGGATTGCTCCAGGCTTCGCCGACCCGATATTTCGCAATGCTCACAATCTGGAGGATATGATCGGGCGGTATACGTCCGTCGTGGCCCCGTGTCATGACGATGTCATTTGCTGACCTCCATAGGGAGAAGCCACTGGACAGCATCTTGTTGATGCTGCAGAATATGAGCACCTCCGAGTCAGGACGGATGCCCGATTGAATCCTCGGGTCGCCCGGGAGGTAGGGGCAGCCGTGCACAAATTGGCGCCCCCCCTTCCTTTTAGGGTTGTCCTGTGCGAGGCATGAAAGGCCATTAGCAAGGATGTCCTTGACATACTCCCACTGTGTCCCGTGGATGAAATATACTGGGTCGTCTGGTTCTTTCATCCATGTTGTGATCGGCTTATAAAGCGACTCGGGACAGTGGATGCCTGGACTGCTGTGGCCGTTCGTGGCTCTGATGAAGTACTGTGGCCTGCGTGCCGTTGGTCGAAACCTGGGAGGCAGCAGCATGCTGTCATCAACGCACTTCATCTGGAGCCTGCCCTTCTGCATGCCGTGATGGTCAATCATCTCACAGCAGTTTAGCAGCACCCAATACACGTATGACGTGTGGGGCCTGCCCTTGATCAGCACCTCGTGCATTTCACGATAGCCTTTCCACTGATCATTTTCAGTCCAGTTTGTCAGCAAATCGTCAACAACAACCCAGCCATCGTATGGATCGAAAGTGCTAATCTTTTCGAAGTGTCGGCTGAATCCGTCCTTCCAATACGGACTATGGCGTAGGGCTGTAAGAACCTTATTGACACCTTGGTCATTTGCCCATCGCGCGGCAGAGTCGGATCCATGCCGAATCTCTCCATGACCTTCATGAGCTCTGCCTTATGCTGCGCGACGCGCAATGGTGGCCTGTCTCGCAACATATTTCCCACGGCTTGTTGTTCACGTTCCCAGTCGTTGCGGCACTCGAAGTTACGACGATCAGGGCAATTAATGACCTCGTATCGGTCTGTATCGTCTCGAGTGACTCGTGGGTTTATGGTGCGCTTCGGGCCTTTGCCTTCAATGCCTTGCCAATATTCCATGGCTCCCAGAGGGATGTTCCTAAGAACAGACATTACTGGCTGCCAGCGTGCGGGTGGCCCCGCTGATGCAGCTGGCGGCGCTTTAACGGGTGGCCCCGCAGAGCCTGCGGCTGACGAGGCAGCTCCAGCGGATGACTCCGCGCCAGGGTGCGGGTGACCTTGGTCAGCCACTGCATCATCGGCTAGTTTCTGTCGGTCGCCAAATTCTTTGAGGACTTTGAAGCGTTCTTCTCTTGAGAGAGTGCCTTCTGCGGGTGTCCCCGCTGCCGCAGCTGGCGCCGCTTTAGCGGGTGGCCCCGCAGAGCCCTTGTCCTCCTTAGCCTTGGCGGCTGCTTCTGCCCGCACCGACCTCATCCCAGCTTCGGGCTTCGGCTGCGCTTTCATTCGTGCCGAACCTGGTCGTGGTGCAAGGCGCGGCTGATGCAGAGTTGGAGTCCAGTCACCTCGGAAAGCTGCCTGAGGCTTGTCGCGAACTTCGTCCTTGACATCGCCTTGGGTCGCCGGTGGCATCGGGGTCGATGGTCCAGCAAAAGCCTTCCTCCTCTCCGTCACGGACAGACCGGGAGGATCTCCCTGCTCAGGGTCGTCCGTCTTGGCGATCCCTCTGGCCTTCGCCCGCCCCTGTGTGCCTTCGGGGCTCTTGGACGGGTGCCTCTTCGCAGGAGTCGGTGAAGACGAGGAGTCGGCTTCAGGTCTTGGAGGTGGTCTGCTGCCCTTGCCTGGTTGTGGACCAGGAGGGTCTTTAGGAGGGCCTTCTGGCTGGCCATGATCATGGATGATCTGCCTCATCTGGTCGATGTCGGCAGTACCTTTTATGGCCAGCTTGTACTTGCCATTTTCGTGGCGGTGAATTACCCTCGTGCAAAACCACTTCTGCGCCGAGGAGCTGTAGTACCAGCAGGCGCATCCATCAGGGAATGGATTCTCTGAGCCGTCTTCCGCCGCCCATTCTTCATTCAGTTCGGTGTGGTCAGTGCCGGCGGCGGACCCGGCAGCAGATGCAACAGCTATCCAATCTTCGTCCGCGGACCCAGCGGCTGGCGCCGCGTCTGCGGGTGACCCCGCTTCTTTGCTGGATCCTGCGGGTGACCCCGCCTCTTTATGGAATCGGCGGTTCCATTCCTTGAGGCGATGGTCATTGGGAAGCTGTACCCAATTTTCCCTGACAGTGTTGGCAACCTCTTCGGTCATAGGGACGCGATCGGCTTCTGTGATGCGCTTTCCTCCTCCAGGGACCTCCTTGTTAGGATCATGGACGTTGCCAGCGTCATCTCCATGAGACCAATTCCACGGGGTCTCACCGTGATGAGGACTCCTGGAGGGGCGGTCCATTGGACAACTGCGCATGTGACCTTTGAAGGGCTCGCACTGACATACTTGTTTTCTGTATGTCTTGCGATCGTTGATGATCTCCTGTTTCTTAGCCCTTTTGTCCCAAGCCTCTGGCGTTTTGGTCTTGCCACCCTTGGTACGTATTATCATGCCAGTTTCGTCCCTTTTGGTGCAGTATTCCTTAGAATACCAGTGGCGGATCACGTCCATCGAGTAGCCGGGGTACCAATTGATGTACCACTCCGGCACGTACTGAGCGGATACACCAACGGAGTGCTCCGTACTGCACGGGTAGCCCGATGCATCATGTGTAGGGCGTCGGGGAGCTGAACGGCTCCTCCTGCGGGCTGGCCCCGCTGACGCACTACCACGTTCCATGGGCCTTTGATCGTCATGCTCTGAGTCTCGGGGAGGCGATGGTCGTCTGTCCCTCTTGGCATAGCGCATGTCCTCCGAGTCCTCTGAGCTGTCCTGGGCCATGAATACGTGCTGATACGGGCTTCGGAAGTACCCGATGTCGTTTAGCTGCTCCATCGTGAGGTCGTTGAGGTCCATCTGGTCGCAGCCCTGCATAAATACATCCATAGACCAAGCGGGTGGCCCCGCTGCTGCGGCTGGCGTCACTTCGGCGGGTGACCCCGCTAGAGCCTGGAGTGCTGTCAGCATCTGAGGTGCCGACATGTCCGAATCCAGGTATGGACGCAGCCGTGCGGCCCCTGGGCGCGACAGCAGGTCGTTCATGGTTATCTGCTGATGTGCTGGCGCACTCAGGAGCCGGATTGCTTCTGCGACCTGCTCTTGGAGCATGTCCTTATAGTCCTCTTCGGCCTCTTCGGAGTCAGAATACGCGGGATGGCCCCGCATTTCGTCATCAGCGTCTCCCGCCTCCGAGCCAGCTCGCGGAAGATCTGGCAGCAACGGCGTGCCAATCACCTGCGGTGCCAGCGCGGCGGTGAGCTCTTCCTCGGTCGCCGGGACGGTCTCAGCTTCGGAGATCTCGTCGTCGGCGGGTGGCCCCGCTGGAAGACCGAACCAAGCATTGAACGCGACCTCGTCGACTTCGTCCCAGCCGTGGAACTCGTCGAAGAGGGTCACTGCGTAGTCTTCCAGGGCTACGGTCACTTCAGCGTAGCGGGCCATCACGTAGTACGTGGAGGAGCCCGCGGCGGGAGCCGCTTCTGGATTGACGTAAAACTCGTAGTCAATGTAGTCTATGTCATCCATAAAAGAATTTTGAGCCAAATGTACGGATCCCTTTCCTTTCCCTTTCGGGCATTGATCGCGCAAGTGCTCTGTGCTGCCGCATGTATGACACTTCATAGTATTGCCAGAAGCGTCCCTAGGGTTGCCCCTCCGCCCTTTTCCCTTACCGGAGGTCCGCCTGTGACCCCGACCTTTGCCTCCGATAAGAACTTCTTCAAAAACTATATCAGTTAAGGACGTGAGGAAAGCAGTAATACCCCTACCATGCATACGGCGTCTGCGACCCCCTTTGCCACGACCCTTTCCATATCGTTTGAAATGTCGGCGTACTGCACGTCTCACTTTTCTGACTGGTTTCTTCATAAAGCGCCTCCAACGGCGTTTTGATTTGCGATAAGCCATAAAAGCGGCTTCCGCTCTTTGTTGTTCAGAAAGGTGAGTGTCATCCGCTGGATAGTCATTGCCAGCAGAGACTATGCCATTGTGCTCATCGTCAGATGAGGTATCTGTGTCAGTGCCAGATTCAAACGGTGAGGGTGGCTGAGACCCTTGAGCGGATGACTCCGCTTGGCCCCAGAGGGTTGTGCCCGAGGGCGGGCTTGCAGTGTAGGCGGCGCCTGGCGAGTAGTTCGACCAGGCGTTCGCCTCAGCTGCCTCTGCCGATGCCTGGCCGGTCTGCCCTAAGAAGGCAGTGGCCTCGTTGGGCATATCGGCTGGGTCAGCCCAGGGACTTGGCTCGCCAGGACCAGCGGGTGACCCCGCAGTCGTGGCGTAGACACCTGCATGTGAGTGGTGCCCTGTGAAGATACCCGCAATGTTGCCAGGAGAGCGCTCGGCAACATGTCCGTAGTTCCTCATCCTGGTCAGCAGCCTGTCATAGTCTGCTTGTGTTCTGGGCATCTGATGATTAAAAGGCTCCAGCAGGTGTTGGGCTCGTGACGCGCCAACGCCTAACGCTCTGAAAAGGATCAGCGTTAGGATCTGAAAGTTGGGGATGACAAAGCCAACAGAGTTAGCCTCGTCACGGGCCATCTCGAATCGAGCTAACACTGAGTCGATTCGTTCGCCCCTTTCGACGCGGAAGTCGATAAGGGCAGTGCCAGAGTTGAGCTGGCGCTCATCTTCCAGATTCTCAAATTTGGTGCTCAATAGGTACAGTATGTAAGTAACTGCGTCCGTTGGTTGTCCGTTAACGGTTACACCATAGTTGATGATCTGGGAGGGGACCTGCATGGCGATACGACGAGCAAGGCCTTGAAGGCCACGTTGTAGTGCTGCAGCTTGCTGAGGTGGCGTCATATTGCCGCTCGTAACGTTTATCCATGCATGTACTTCGCGAACATACTCGCGAAAGGGCGTAGTACCGGCTGGGTCCCATGAAGGGCCGGTAGTACGCGTGTCGTCCATCCCTTGCCGCATGTAGCCCACAGCACATCCCAATATTACCCATAAAATGCCGAAGATAGCTATCTTAATCCAGTGCATGTGCATCTCGGCTTCGGTGATTGGTTTAGGCTGTGGTTTGTCAGGCTCAGGCGTAGTAGCCGTGAGGCGCCTGACCGGCATGGGATGCAGGTGGCCCCGCTGCGGGTAGCCCCGCAGGGTGACCACGTTCTCGATCGAGTTGCCGATTGGCATCTGGTGGAAGTCGAGAGTGAAGTAGCGCAGTGAAGTAGGAGAGAGCGTCTCGAGTTCGCGGGTTGCCCCGCTAGCTCGATCGCGGACTGGCTCCGCTCCTCGCAGAGCCGGCGCAACATGGTATTCCACCGTAGTAGTAGTCCACCAAGTTGTGCCGTGGATTACAGGAATCAGAGCGAGAGCCAGCCACACGAGAGTGTAGCCAGCTCCGCTACCAAGTCGAAAACGCACTGGTAAGCGTAGATATATATTACGCCTTAGGCGTTCCCATATCCCAGGCTTTGGCTCATATCGCATGAGCAAGAGAGCAAGACGAAGCATGGGATCTGGAGTAAAGGATAGGATGGGCATCGTCAATGGAAAAGGTATTTTCCGATCTCAGATACGAATCGTGCGCCTCGGTGAGGCACAATCACATATTTGGCCGGGCCCGGCTTGAGCCAGGCACGGCAGCGGTACATGCTCGATTTATACCTCGCCTTTAACCTTCTCCGTTTAAAGTTCCAGATGGCCCTTGCGGCCTCCAAGATGGCTCCATAATTACCCAGAAGGCCCCCAAGACGGCCCCAAGAGGGCCCCAAGACGGGCCAAGAGGCCTCCAAGACGCCCAACATCGTCTCAAAGACGGCCGTGAAGCACCCCAAGAGGACCCACATCGGTTCAGAGAGGCCCCCAAGACGGCGTCAGACGGGCCAGGAACGCCTGAAGGCGGCCAAAGAGGCCCCTAACACGGCCCAAGATGGCCTCACAATGACGGACGACGGCCCAAGAGGCCCCCAAGAGGCCCCCAAGACGGCCCAAGAGGCTTTCAAGAGTTCCTGCAGGAAGGCCCGAAGAGGCCAACATCAGTGATATGCCTTGGGTTTGTCCCAGGAGGTTGGCAATCGCTTCTTTTCGGCCTTCGGACAGCAGGGCCTAAGAATGCCCGAGATCGCCTCAGGACGGCCCATGCTCCAGGAAGCCACCGAGACGACCCCAAGAGGGCCAGACGGCCCATGAGGCCTCGAAAACGCTCAAAATCGCCTCCAAGATGGCCATAAAGCACCCCAAGAGGGCCCAAGTCAGTTCAGAGAGGTTCCCAAGACGGCATTCGACGGCGTCAGACGGGCCAGGAATGCCTCAAGCCGGCCAAAGAGGCCCCCAAGACGGCCCAGGATGGCCTCAAGATGACGGAAGGCGGCTCAAGAGGCCCCCAGGAGGCCTCCAAGACGGCCTCAGAACGGCCCAAGAGGCCCCCAAGACGGCCCCAAGAGGGCCCCAAGACGGCCCAAGAGGCCTCCAAGACGGCCCTGTGACACCCCAAGAGGGCCCCGAGTCGGCCCAGAGAGGCCCCCTGACGGCTTCTGACGGCGCAAGAGTGCGCCTCAGAGGATCCCAAGACGCCTCCTCCTCCATGTATTCCTCCTCCTCCTCCTGATCTCCAACGCCATCCTGCCCCAAGTGTTCTCCGAAGGGTTTCCGCAACGGCTAGGGGAACACATGGCCCGATAGATTGGCAGAGCTCTTGCCACAGCGCTCGGCCACATAGGCGATTCCACAATGCAGAGGCCGGCGGTGATTCGTCATAAGCGTATTCGACCAGATTCGCGCTCCCGGAAACATAGCCCCTTTCAGGACTACGCTGGACTCACGACTCTGGTGACAGAATCGGAAGTCAATTGCACCAGTTTCACGTTCCCGATGCCAGCATCCATGGTAGATTACCCCAGTTTCGCGCTCATCAGGCCAGAATCCATGACAATGAAAATTGCTTCAAACTCGCGCTCCCGAAGCCAGAGTCCCATGTACACTTCGTCAGGCTCGCGCTCCCGACACCGGAACCCTTCCTTGATTTCACGTTCGCGCTCCAGAAAGTTCCCCAGACCCGAGGCGAGCACACTGCACAAGAGTCATGCCCCCGAGGCCACAGTACACTGAAAAGCACGCCAGATCCACGCTCACGAAGCCACGACCACATGCACATTGTATCAGAACTCGCGCTTTCGGAAACCACCATATTTCGCAAATTGCATTGGATTCGGACTCCCGAAGCTATGAGCCCGCCCCAGGGAATCCCCCTCTCTAGGGCAGAAAATCTGGAATTGTCTGTGTGTTCGGTGGGGCAACCGAAAGATACCGATACTGCTACATCCTGGACCTCTCCTGGCGTGCGTTCTGGACAGGATTTCGAGCCGAATCCAGCTGTGTCGACGAGGGCCTCCCAGGAAGCCTCAAAGGGCAAAGGGGAAACGAGTCAAAGGTAGCAATATGGATACCCTTTCCTCCTCTGGTTCGGGAAGAGAGTGTTTCTCCCCCCTCCTTCCCCCCTTCCCGTGCCGCTCCCACACCCCGCACCACCACCCTACATGTTTCCTGGAACATCGGGGCTGGACCCGCAGTCGCGAATCAAAGACAGCCCCAACCGCGCGATTACAACTCCGGCGGCTTCAAACGCGACCGGGGCCAATCGCAACCACTTCGGACCGATCGTCAACCACTCGGGGCCGATCACAACCAGTTGCTATCGGGCCGAAGTGGTTGCGATGTTGTTGGACCGCTTTGACATGGTTTTGATTGAGAGAAGGGGTCTCAGGAGCGCTTCTAGAATGAGTGGGTCCCTCTCACGGTTTCTTTGGAATTTCGCAAGAGAGGTTGTGATGCGGCCGATAACCGACGGTTCGACACCTCGGTTACGACTGTAAATCGCAATATTTGCATCGCAATGTGCTTCTGGACTTCCCGAAGACCTCAAGACCTCCCATGATACCTCAGGCGGCAACATGGTACATCTCATGGTACCTCACGCCACAGGATGGCTCGGATTGCAGGATATTGAAGGGCATTGGAGGGTCATGATGCAGGGTACTGCTATGTATTTCGGGGTTGTCTGCAGGGTATGTATTGCAGGGTAGTGCAAGATCGTGTTGCAGGGTATTGGCAAGACGGTGTTGCAAGGTGTTGCAAGATCGTTTTGCAGGGTCTGGCAAAATCCTTTTGCAGGATATTGCAAGATCGTTTTGATGGGTGTTGCGAGATCAATTTGCCAGCTGAGGTAAAATCGTTTCGCAAGGTACTTCAAGATCGTTTTTCAAGGTATCGCGCGTATCGTTTTGCAAGGTATTGCAAGATCGTGTTGCGAGGATTTGGTGTCTGGTGTTTGAAGTTCAGGGTTTGGTGTTTTTGGTTGTTGGTGTTTGAGGTTTTGGGCTTGGTATTTGATGTGTGGTGTTTGGTATTTGGGGTCTGGTGTGTGCTAGATTATGTGTTTGGTGTTTGGTGGTTGGTGTTTGGTGATTGCAATCTAGTGTTCTACCTGCACCTTGTCAATACAAATCCTACAGGTTGCGATCAATCCGTGTCCAGTGGTTGTGATTCGTCCGAAATGGTTCGTGAACGGGCCGAAGTGGTTGCGATCGGCCTTATTTCAGCTTCATGCACCAGCACACCAATCCTCTGGGGAGGGTTTCTCATACACAACGTGACAGGAACGCTCCAAGAGAAGGAAACAAAGCGTTCAGCAGCAGCCCCAACATCTCAAGATGTTTGCTGAATACCAGTGGCCATCGCGTGATGCTCCCAGGCGTCTTCAGAACGGCGCGGAGACATCCTGGCAGTGGCTCTGATATGCCCAACTGTGACAGAGAGACGAGGGGCCAGCGGCAGAGGGCGAAGCCCACACGGATCCGGCCGCTCCCGCCCGGCGGGTTGGGCCGTGCGAGACCTCTCTGACACAGTGTCTGGCAGTCTTTGGCCCCCTTCTCCAATGCCTGGTCAAAAACCTCCTGAAAGTCCCTCCGAGAGGGGCCCCACTCTGCCGCCGGCCCCACTCTGCCGCCGGCCCCCTTCAAGGTCTCAAACGGCCCGGGGACGACCCAAGGGCACCCCAAGCCGGTCCAAGAGAGTCCCGAGCAGTCCAAGAGAGCCTCCAGA
Source organism: Prorocentrum cordatum (assembly GCA_963575745.1). Classification (NCBI taxonomy): domain Eukaryota; class Dinophyceae; order Prorocentrales; family Prorocentraceae; genus Prorocentrum; species Prorocentrum cordatum. The sequence continues at coordinate 994,883 of CAUYUJ010012780.1, forward strand.
CGGTTCCAGATCGCTCCAAGACGCCCAAGATGGCCTCCAGACGGCCCAAGACGCCTTCAAGACGGCCCAAGAGGGCTCCAAGAGCACCCCCAAGACAGCCCCGAGAAGCAAAAATCATTGATTTTTCAATTGTTCCCAACCATCCTGTGGTGTTGGGTCCTCGTTTTGAAGAGACGGTGCCCCGCGTCCTCCTCCTCTCCTCCTCCTCCCCCTCCTCCTCCCTCCTCCTCCCTCTCCTCCCTCCTCCCTGCGTTTCACCCACCCATTACAGCGCTTCGTGGCTCCATAGGGAGCTCCACCGAAGGCCCCAGCGGCAGGGTCCGCATGCAGTTCCACCTCCATTTCGGCGCACCCCTCACACGTTTCGTGGTCCCATAAGGGAGCTCCACCGAAAGCCCCAGTGGCAGGGTCCGCATGCGGTTCCACCTCCATTTCGGCGCACCCCTCACACGTTTCGTGGCCCCATAGGGCATGCTCATTTCGGAAGGCCCATAGGGAGCTGTGGCAGGGTCCGCATGCAGTTCCACTTCCATTCGGCGCACCCCTCACACGCTTTTCGTGGTCCCTTAGGGTGCTCCACCGAAGGCCCCACTGGCAGGGTCCGCATGCAGTTCCACCTCCATTTCGGCGCACCCCTCACACGTTTCGTGGCCCCATAGGGTGCTCCACCGAAGGCCCCAGTGGCAGGGTCCGCATGCAGTTCCACCTCCATTTCGGCGCCCCTCACACGTTTCGTGGCCCCATAGGGTGCTCCGCCGAAGGCCCCAGTGGCAGGGTCCGCATGCAGTTCCACTTCCATTTCGGCGCACCCCTCACACGTTTCGTGGTCCCATAGGGTGCTCCGCCGAAGGCCCCAGTGGCAGGGTCCGCATGCAGTTCCATCTCCATTTTGCACCCCTCACACGTTCGTGGCCCCATAGGGAGCTCCACCGAGGCCCCAGTGGCAGGGTCCGCATGCGGTTCCACTCCATTTCGGCGCACCCCGTACACGGTTCGTGGCCCCATAGGGTGCTCCGCCGAAGGCCCCAGTGGCAGGGTCCGCATGCAGTTCCACCTCCATTTCGGCGCACCCCATCACACGTTTCGTGGCCCCATAGGGAGCTCCACCGAAGGCCCCAGCGGCAGGGTCCGCATGCAGTTTCACCTCCATTTCGGCGCACCCCTCACACGTTTCGTGGTCCCATAGGGTGCTCCACCGAAGGCCCCAGGGGCAGGGTCCGCATGCAGTTCCACTTCCATTTCGGCGCACCCCTCACACGTTTCGTGGCCCCATGGGTGTTCCGCCGCGCACCTCTCACACGTTTCGTGGCCCCATAGGGTGCTCCGCGGAAGGCCCCAGTGGCATGGTCCGCAGGCAGTTCCATCCCCATTTCTTCGCACCCCTCACCACACGTTTCGTGGCCCTATAGGGTGCTCCGCCGAAGGCCCCAGTGGCAGGGTCCGCATGCAGTTCCACCTCCATCTCCGCGCACCTCTCGCACGTTCCGCGGCCCCATAGGGTGCTCCACCCAAGGCCCCCGTGGCAGGTCCGCATGCAGTCCCCCCTCCATGTCGGCGCACCCCTCACACGTTTCGTGGCCCCATGGAGTGTTCCACTCAGGGCCCCAGTGGCAGGTTCCGCATGCAGTTCCCTCTCCATTTCGGCACACCGTTTCCACGTTTCGCGGCCACCAAAGGCCCTGGTGGCAGCGCCCGCACGTGGTTCCACCCTGCATTTCCGCGCACCCCTCACACGTTTCGTGGCCTCAAATGGGGCTGCAACGACGGTTCCGGTGGCAGCGTCCGCATGGCGTACCCGTGCCAATTTTGGCACCCCCGTCACACGCGTCGTGGCCCCAGAGGGAGGTTCACTGTTAAAGCCACGCTCCTTCACTAGTTGTGGCCGAACAACCCCGATCAGCTCGAAATCTGGGAAACAAGAACAGCAAGCAACGGATCGGCGGATCGCACTCTCGCGCGACTGCGCGGAGCCCCAACGAGCCTCGGTAACCGAAAACCCAGAGCGATTGAATGAAAGCGGCCAGGAGGAGGAGGAGGAGGAGGAGGAGGAGGAGGAGGAGGAGGAGGAGAGGAGGAGGGAGGAGGAGGAGGACGAGGAGGAGGAGGAGGAGGAGGAGGAGGAGGAGGAGGAGGAGGAGGAGGAGGAGAGGAGGAGGAGAGGAGAGAGGAGGAGGAGGCAGGAGGAGGAGGGGAGGAGGAGGAGGAGGAGGAGGGAGACGAGGAGGAGGAGGAGGAGGAGGAGGAGCGAGAGTGAGGAGGAGAGATGAGGAGGAGAGGAGGAGGCGGAGGAGGAGGAGGAGGAGGAGAGGAGGAGGAGCAGCATCAGCATGAGCAGGAGCCTCAGCAAGCGGGAAAGGGGAGCTGGGGCTGGAGGGTGGAGACGACATGGACTAGGGGAGTGGGGGAGCGGAAGAGGAGACGGAGGGGGGGGATGATGAGGGGGCGGAGGAGAATGAAGCGGAGGAGTAGCAGCAGCAGCAACAGGAGCAGGAGCAGGAAGTGGACGAGGAGGGGGAGGGGGGAGGGCGAGGAAGAGGGCGCGGGAGAGGGGCAGGGGGAAAGGAAAATGCTGAGAAAAGCAGGGAGGAAAAGTATAAGCGGAGAAAAAAACTGAGAATCACACATAGGAGGAGGAGGAGGAGGAGGAGGAGGAGGAGGAGGAGGAGGAGGAGGAGGAGGAGGAGGAGGAAGAGGAGGAGGAGGGGGGGAGGAGGAGGAGGAGGAGGAGGAGGAGGAGGAGGAGGAGGAGGAGGAGGAGCAGCAGCAGCAGCAGGAGGAGGAGGAGGAAAAGGAGAGGACGAGGAGGAGGACGAGGAGGAGGAGGAGGAGAACGAGGAGGAGGATGGGGAGGAGGACGAGGAGGAGGAGGAGGAGGAAAACGGGGAGGGGAGAGACTCGTTCGCCTCCCCGCCCCATCCCTTCCGCCCATCGTACCCCCGTGAACTCACCCATCCTTCCCATTCATGCCTTCCCTTCCTGCCGCTCCCATCCGTCCCGTCCCTCCCATCCCTCATTTCCTTCGGCGTGGTCGGCAGCATGTTCCCCCTCCCAGTCGGAGAGTGGAGGAGGGAGATGACGACGGCGACGACGACGATGACGAGGACGATGTCATCGAGCTTCGCACTTCGCAGCGACAGCGCTTCTCTCTGATCGACTCCAGGCGGCATGCGAGCGAGCCAGGCTCCAGAGCAACAGGCCAGCACGCGAGGGACGAGGAAGAGGGAGGTAGAAAACGTTGGTGGAGGGCGTTGGTGGAGGGCCAAGGCGAGGGGGGATATAAAACGTTATAATACCGCCAGGCTGAACCATGCACCACGAGATCATACGATCACTTGCGAGGACATTCCTGTTATCACCGTACTCCTCTTCACCCTTCCTGGTCCTCACCCTCGTCCTCATCATAATCATCCTCCCCACCACCATCGCCAGATCTCTCGCGGTGCCTAGCTGCTCCAATTGAGCAGTCAGCAAATCATGATCGTGATCATGAGGCCTTCTGGTCGCGCTGCGCCTTCGCAGCAGCGTCGACCATTTTCTTGGCCTTCGCTTTGAGTTTGTCGGCGGTGGCCGCTGACTTCTTCGCAGAATCCGCAGTGGCCTTGGTCTTGGCCGACGGGGTCAAAAGAGCTGCCTGGGCGGCCTTCGTTGCCTTCGAGGCGGCATCCGCCGCAGCCTTCGCTGCGGCCTCGAAGTCCGCCTCGGCTTGCTTCAGCTCGGTCTCGGCGGCCTTGGCTTTGACAGCCTTGGCAGCCGTCGCGACGGCGTCAGCCTCGACCTTCGTCGAAGCCTCAGCCTCGGTCGTGTCAGCCTTAGCGGTGGCCTTCTCCGTGGTCTCGGCCGTTGCCTCGGCTCGCTGCTGAGCCTCAGCCTCGGCCTGCTTGGCAAGCGCAGCCTGCTGCTGCTGCTGCTGAGCCTCCAGATCAGCCTCGGCCGTCGCAGCAGCGTCAGCCTCAGCGTTCACACCAGCCTCGGCCGTCGCAGCAGCGTCAGCTTGCTGCTGCTGCTGCTGCTGCTGCTGCTGAGCCTGCGCCTGCGCCTTCGCAGCAGCGTCAGCCTCGGCCTTCTTCGAAGCCTCGGCCGCCTGCGCCTTCGCAGCAGCGTCAGCCTCGGCCTTCTTCTCAGCCTCGGCCTTCGCGACAAGCTCAGCCTGCTGTTGCTGCTGTTGCTGCCGAGCCTCCAGCTCAGCCTGCGCCGTCGCAGCAGCGTCAGCCTCGGCCTTCTTCTCAGCCTCGGCCTTCTGCGCCTTCGCAGCAGCGTCGGCCTCGGCGGCCGTCTTCTCAGCCTCGGCCTTCGCGACAGCGTCAGCCTGCTGCTGTTGAGCCTCCAGCTCAGCCTGCGCCTTCGCAGCAGCGTCCGCCTCGGCGGCCTTCTTCTCAGCCTCGGCCTTCGCGGCACGCTCAGCCTGCTGCTGCCGAGCCTCCAGCTCAGCCTGCGCCTTCGCAGCAGCGTCAGCCTCGGCCTTCTCAGCCTCGGCCTTCGCGATAGCGTCAGCCTGCTGCTGCTGCTGCTGCTGCCGAGCCTCCAGCTCAGCCTGCGCCTTCGCAGCAGCGTCAGTCGCGGCCTTCTTCCCAGCCTCGGCCGTCGCGGCAAGCTGCTGCTGCTCAGCCGCGGCCTCGGGCGCTAGCGGCGCGGTCGAGGGCTGGGCGGCGGCCCACATCCGCGAGAGCGCCTCCATCAAGTTCGCGTTGCGCACCTGCGGCTTGAGAAGGGCGGCGAGAGGCGCTGCAGCACGCGCAATGACGAGACGACGCGTCACAACGCACATTACAAATCTTTACGCAGCACTGCAATGGCACATTACACGACACATATTGTGATAATGCATTCCACTCCTTCTCCCCTGCTCATCTTTATCCTCCTTCTTCCCCTCCTCCTCATCATCCTGCTCCTCTTCATTTCCTCCTGCGCCCCCTCCTCCCCCTCTCCTCATCCTCCGTCTCATCCTTCTCCCTCTTCCCTCTTCCTCCTCCTTCGTCCCCTCATCTTGTCCAAAGCCAGCGAACTGCCAGCAAAGTTCAACATGCTGTCGCCCCGTCCCTCTTCCTCATCAGCATCATCTCCCCTCCCGTCCTCCTCCACATCCTCCTCTACTGCTTTCTTCCTCCTCCTCATCATCCCCCTTATCCTCCTCCTCATCCGCATCCTTCTTCTCATCGTCCAAAGGTGGGCGGGGCGGCACGTTGGCAAGCTGCATGTTGGCCTCGAGCGAAGACCGCGATATCACCAGCCCCTGCTCATTGATGTTGCCCAGGCTGATCCTGGCGAGATTTCGGGGAGCAAGGGTAACGCCATCACCATTGTCGCGTCGCCGTGCTCTTCCTATCGTCGTATCCTCCTCCTCGTCCTCCTCCGCCGTCCTCCCTCCTCCTCCCTCCTCCTCCGTCTCCTCCTCCACATCCTCCTCCTGATCCTCTTCCCTCGCCCCCTTCCCTCGTCCTCCCTCATCCCGTGTCTCCTCGCCATCCTATTCTTGCTCCTATTCCTCCTCCTCCTCCTCCGCCTCCTCCTCCTCATCATCATCATCATCATCATCATCATCATCATCATCATCATCATCATCATCATCATGTGTCTCCTCCTCCTCCTACTCCTACTCCTCCTCCTCATCCTCCTCCTCTCTCTATCTATATATCTACCTATATCCCTCTCTCTCTCACGCTCTCTCCCTCTCTCTCTCTCTCTCGCTCTCTCTCTCTCTCTCTCTCTCTCTCTCTCTCTCTCTCTCTCTCTCTCTCTCTCTCTCTCTATGTGTTTCTCTCTCTCTCTCTCTCTCTCCTCTCTCTTGTCCCTTACCCCTGCTGCGCTGCTGCCGCTCGCAGCCTCATTGCCCGCTCCCCTGTCGATCCGATCCCACCTTCGTCGACGGCCGAATCCGAACGGGCGATTTCACGCGAACGGTCCTCACTCCGTAGCACGGCTTCGACGTCTTCCCGCAGTACATGAAGCCCGCGGGGATGTACATCATCTCCCCGCACACCCCGATCTCAAGAGGTTTCCCCCCGAGCCCCGCTCCCCAAAACGTTGCACGTGGGAGGTCGGACACCCAGAACGAGTTCCGCGCACCGCATCGGCGGCGCTCCGAGCGACCAGGAACCCAGGACATGAAAACGCTAGCAGCGACCCCAATAACGAAGAGGGGGAGGAGGAGGAGGAGGAGGAGGAGGAGGAGGAGGAGGAGGTGGAGGTGGAGTAGGAGGAGGATGAGGCGGAGGAGGCGGAGGAGGACGAGGGGGAGAGAAACCAGGAACCTGAAACATAGGTGGAGGGGGAAGAGGACGAACAAGAGGAGGACCATGCACACAGGATATGAACACTATTGTGTAGGGCGCAGGGGGAGGAGGAACGATGGGGAGACGTACGGATGGATGAAGAGAAGGAGGAAAGATGAGGAGGGGGATGAAGAGGAAGAGGAGCGGGGAGGAGGAAGACAGATGCTGATAAGGAGATACGGGGACATTGATGAGGATGAATGATGAGAAGGAGGAGGATGAGACGGAGGAGGAAGGGTGCGGAGGAGGAAGAGGAGGGATGAGGAGGTGGAGGAGGAATGGTGAGGAGGAGGAGGAGGAGGAGGAGGAAGGATGATGATACTGATGATGATGATGATGAGGAGAAGGATGAGGAGGAGGTGGAGGGCATGATGATGATGATGATGATGATGATGATGAGGAGGAGGAGGAGGAGACGGATGACTATCGCCACCTCGCCCGAATGCCCCTGAACCACCGTGTTGGGGCCCTGCTCCACCGAGTAGACCTGCGCGCCCGAGCCGTCGGCACCGATGTCCGTGTTCGCAGGCAGCACCTTGAACGTCTCCAGGACCCGATCGAAGTTCACGTTGCCGTTCTCGGCGCTCTCGGGGTCGTACTTCGAGATGAAATTTGCCACGTCCTGGCAAGGCGCGCAGCGCGGGCCGACGACGACGATGGGGACGGAGGGCGAGAGCCAGGAGAATTAGACGGATGAAGCAGAGGGCACACACAAGGACAACGAGAGCACAGGCGATGAGGAGGAGGAGGAGGAGGAGGAGAAGGAGGAGGATGAGAGGGAAGAGGAGGGGGAGGGGAGGGCAGACGCACGCGGGGGAGTGGAGGGGGAGGCGGAGGAGGAGGAGGAAGAGGAGGAGGAGAGGGAGGAGAGAGGAGGGGGATGAGGAGGAGGAGGAGGAGGAGGAGGAGGAGGAACGAGGAGGAGGAGGAGGAGGAGGAGGAGGAGGGAGGGGGAGGAGCGGAGGCTGAGTGTTTGATGAATGCGGTCCTGCACGCGAGCCATGACCAGCTTCCTAGTTCCAGCCACCTGGTACCTCAACGTGGGCATCATGACGGCCTCGGTCCCCGCCCACGCGTGCCCCGCCGAACTGTAGAACAGGTGAGCCTTGTCCGTGATCGACTTGATCTCCGAGGGCGCCTGCTCCTGCCAGAGCTGCTGCCAGCTGCTGCCCACGAAGCCCTCGGCGAGCTTCAGCATGTTCTCGTTCTCCGCAACCGAGGGCACTGGGAGCGTCTTCCGACCAGCTGGGAACGATTTCGCTTGCCATTGGTTCAGCAAGCCAGCAGCGCCGACGGACAAGACACTCCCTGCAACATCTGCCATGTCCTGCAGGCGCACAGCCATCCCTCATCGTCCTCATCCTTCTCCTCCTTCCTGCTCCTCCTCCTTCCTCCTCCTCCCCCTCCTCCGCCTCTCTCCTCCCTCTCCTCCTTCTCATCCTCCTCCTGTTTATCCCCCTCATCCTCCTCCTCCTCCTCCTCTTCCTCCTCCTCATCCTCGTCCTCCTCCGTCTCCTCCTCCTCGCTCTCCTCCTCCACCTCCCTCACTGGCGTCCTTGATGATGAAAGGGACGCCCTGCGAAACTCGATCACCAGCGTCCGCGAACGTCACCTGCTGGATCTTCAGAACGTGCTGCCACTCCGCCATGAAGAAACTCCCAGCCCACATGCCAGGGACCCGCGAATCAGACAACTTCGCGATCCTCTTGGCAGCGTCGCGAGCGATCCGCTTGAACCCGTTCTCGGCGTCCTTCTTCTTCTTCTCCTCGGACGCCTTGGCGGCTGACCTGACCGCTGCCAGCCCCCCCTTGACGGCCTTGACCGCGCCCTTGAAGGTCGTGATCAAGTCCGTGACCAATTGGAGCTTGTTCTTCATCGAGCGCTCGAGCGTGTCCAGACCTCGCTGCTTGGTGACCTAGGAAGCTAGAAGGAGGGGGGAGGAGGAGGAGGAGGAGGAGGACGAGGAGGAGGAGGCGGAGGAGGAAGTCGACGAGGATGAAGAGGAGGAGGACGAGGAGGAGGATGAGGAGGATGAGGGGGATGATGAGGAGGGAGGATGAGGAGGAGGAAGAGGAGGAGGAGGAGGAGGAGGAGGAGGGAGGAGGAGAATGACACGGATGATGAGCAGGAGGAGGAGGAGGGAGGAGGAAGAGGAGAATACCAGGGAGGGACGATACAAGAAAGATGGTTGAGGAGAACGATGACGAGTCGGAGGAGGAACACGTCTGGGGAGGAGTCGGAGGAATGATAAGGAAGATAAGGAGGAGGATGAGGAGGAGGAGGAGGAACATGGAGGATCATGTAGGACAGTTGAGGAGAGGCATGCGGCGTCGGGGCCTGCGCTGCCTGCTCGGCAAGGAGGTTCTCGATCTCCACCAGCTCGGCCAAGTGCTTCGGGTTCTGACTGATCTGCTTCTTCTCGGACCTGCAATGGTCGAAGAACTCTTTGAAGCCCGCTGGCTGCTCTACCTTAAGGGGGGGAGCGAGGAGGAGAAGGAGGAGGACGAGAAGAGGAAGGAGGAGGAGGAGGAGGAGGAGGAGGAGGAGGAGGAGCAGGAAGAAGAAGATGGGGAGGTGGAGGGGGTGGAGGTGGGGAGAGCGAGAGGACGAGATTATAGAGGAGGTGTGGGTGGACGAGGAAAAGGACGAGGATGCTGAATCAGAAGAGGAGAAAGTAGGAGGATGAGGAGAAGGAGGACACGGAGGGGGAGGAGAAAGAGGAGGAGGATGAGGAGACCGAGGAAGGAGGAAGATGGGGAAGAGACGGATCGGGAGGAGGAGGATGAGGAGGATGAGGAGGAGGAGGAGGGGAGGTGGAGGAGGAGAGGTGGCCAGAGTTCACTCCCCCCCAACCTTCGTCCTCTCCTGTGGCTGGTTCCGCCCGACGCGCTGAACAGCGAGCTCGACGTGGTTGGTGGAGGCGCACATGATCTCGTCGGAGGTCGGCCAGGTCACGACCTTGCTGGAGCCATTGAACACCGCCTGGCACAACGCACCTTTCAGCACGACGTTGGTGACCATCATCTGAACTCCAGTCGCCACTTTGTCATATCCGTCGGACCCGAGCTCCTGCATCACTGCCGACGCCTCGCCGCTCGCGTCCACCCACTTGCTCGTCAGCTTCGCCAGCTTCTCCTGAAATTTTGAGAAGCCCTGAGCGGCCTTGTCCTGGAAGCTGGCAGGGTTCCTCCTGGACCCCTTCTTGGGCTGCTCCTGCGAGTCGCTCCCGTCGGACACGTCCTCGCTTCCGCCATCTCCGACCTGTGGCAACGATCCGCCGCCCAGATCATCTTCATCCAATGGTTCACCGTCCAACTCCTCGTCGATGCTGAGCTCGTCCTGCGGCAACGGGGACTCCCCTCGGCACCTCCTGCGAGACTTGGCCTTCATGTCCTCGATCTTCTCCCGACGGCGCTTCCGAACGTCTGCGTGTGGATCGTCTGCGGTATCTCCTGAATGATCACGCTTAGACTTCGCCCCGCTGCTGGCCGCGCTGCGACGATCGCCACGGCTCCTCGAACGGCTCTCCGATCTCCCGCGGTCCTGCTTGGCGTGCCTGGGCCTGGCCTGGAGGAAGTTGCTCCCGCTGCCGATCGCACTGCCACTGGTGTTCATGTGCAGGTTGCTGCCCCAAGTCGACTCGCCCTGCTCATACATTGGGAGGTCGCCCTCCATGCGTAGAATATCATCCTCCTTCGGGTTCCTCTTGGCGGCGTCGCTGAGCTCCACTCGGTTGCCGATCTTGTTCTGCTCGTACCACATCACGTAGTCCTCCACAGCGATGAGAACTCGCAAAGGCGAGCCTGGCGGTCCCAGCATGTCCGTCTCTTTGCCGCTGTCCGCCGCCGTGTCCTTCGCCCACATGCCGATCGCCTCGGATCGGAAGAAAGAGGAGGAGGAGGGGGAGGAGGAGGAGGAGGAGGAGGAGGAGGAGGAGGAGGAGTTGGGGCAATGGGGAGGGAGGGAGAGCGATAGGGGGAAGGGACACGAAGAGGGAGGAGGGAAGGCAACGGCCAAGGGGGGGAGGAGGGAGTAGCAGGGAACACATAACTCACTGGGAAGGGCAACCGATTCGAATTCGAATGCCAACGGTTCGAGTACCACCGATTCGAAGGCCATCGATTCGAACTACTCCGAGCGTCGAGCTCCGACGGCACAACACAAAGCACGTTCTGCGGCCAAGTGCCATCTGGCTAGTGAACGACTTCGATCCTGCTCCCATCTTCCTCCTCCCACCTCCCTCTCGCCTCCTATGTTGTGCTCTATGCTCTAACAACCCTGCATCACCCCACCTGCCTCCTCCACTCCCTCCTTCCTCCTTCCCCTTCCTCCTTCCACCTTCTCCGTCTTCCTTTCTCCTTCCTCCTTCCCCGTCCTCCTTCCCCCTCCCTCCTTCCTCCCTCCCCCCCAATCCTCAATCCTCCTTACTCCTTCCTTCCCCTTACCTGGCTCAAGCAGCCGCAAGCCGCAAGCCTCGGTCTCAGAGACCCCCAGCTCCTCCATCTGGTAGCGGATGTACTTCCGACGGTGCATGTAGACGCCCTTCACGCCACGGTCGCTGATCTGCACGGGGCGATGGCGACAGACAGAGAGGCTGCAAGAGGCACAGTGGAGAAGAGATGGGAGACCACCGCACGACGGCCTGTCATGAAGGACAAGGGGGAAGCGCAGGGGCCACGGCCACGGGGGAGCAACAGCAACCAGTGAGCGAAGCACGAATGCTAACGCACGAAGTTGACGCGATGCGAGCTCTTCTAACTTCTAAGGCACCACAAACTAAACAAGGCAACGACAATAAACGATGAAGGCAAGCCCGAAACTCTAAGTAGAACCGTTTACCTCCGACCTCGGACCTCGTGGGATCGTGCTCCCGTGGGATCGTGCTCCGGTGGGGTCGATGCTCTCGTGGGATCGTGCTCTGGTGGGACCAACGCCCCTGGGGGGAGAAAGAAGGCTGGCGTGATCCCTGCAATCCCCTGGCCAGCCTGAGCTGACTCGTACACGCGCAGGAACTTCGCGAAGTCGAAGCTCCCCCTGCAGATGCCTCTGCCACGCGCCTGAGGAGCGGCGGCGACAGCAGAGGAAATAACACGGGGGGGGCAACGCTATTGCAAACCCAGAAGTGAGTGGCAAATCCTACGGGATTCACCACTCAGGAGCCCTACGGAGCCCCAAGGAGTTTCGCTTCTGGGACCTGCGGACCTACCCGATTCGAAAATGGAGGCCCCAGGGTTTCCATCCCCTCCTGCTCCTCGTCCTCCTCGTCCTCCTCCTCCTCCTCCTCCTCCTCCTCCTCCTCCGCCTCCCCCTTCCTCCCCCTCCTCACCCTCCTCCTCCTCCTCCGCATCCTGTCCATACTCATTCTCGCTCCTTTCCCTCCTCCATTTTCCGCCGCGCCTGGCAAACATTGAGGTAACTTTTCATGAAAGTCATGAGCCTGGCCTTGTCCTTCGACGCGCGGATCTGCTTGAACTTATCAGCTGAGGCCTTCCCCTGCCTCTTGGCGTCCTCGCTCGCCGCCTTCAGGGCTGACAAGTGGAATCGGCAATATGCCTCACGATCCACCGCAGCATTCTCGCAGTCAACGTACCCGCACGCCTTCGTCTTTGGCTTCGGCTTCTGCTCGGCGTTGGGCTTTGACGGCAAAGGCGGGGGCCTGCTTCCAGCGTCGCCTCCGCCTTGGCCCTTCACGTCGCCGTCCTCACGGCGCTGATCCACTTTTTTGGCGATCGCCTCAGGAGGCGCGCCGTCGTCGTCTGACAAGGCTGCCGCCAGATCTAAAGAAGACATGGCTGCAACCACTTATGAGCACGGACTCGCACGCGCGGTCTGGCGCGCTTTGCACTTGCAATCACAAGAAGAATCACGCCTGAGCCAAATTGGCTATCCCTCTTCCTTCTCCTCCTCCTCCTCCTCCTCCTCCTCCTCCACGTCCTCCTCATCCTCCTCCTTCCTCCTTCGCCCTCCTCCTGTTCCTCCTCCTCCTCCTCCTCCTCGTCCTTCTCCTCATCCTCCTTCTGAGCCGTTTTGATTTGCCCAGTGCGTATGAGGACGCCCACCCTCCTCCTCCTCTTCCTCCTGCTCCTCCTTCACGTCCTCCTCCTCCCCACCTTGGCCTCCGCCATGGAGGGCACTGTATTCGACGATGTCGGAGCCTTCCTCAGGACGATCTGGGAAGTCGCTCGGTACGGACTGCCACACATGGAGGGCGGTCCTCAAGCGCAGCCCGCCCCATATCGGCACCGTCTCAAGAATCCCCACCACCCCGCGAGTCCTTCGGCATTCAGCACGAGGGAGGCGTCTTGGGATGGTGGAGACCTCGCGGATGGTGCTGATATAAGCCGAACAACGCCATGACCGAGAAGCCACGCGTAAAACATATATGGAAATGGATATGGACATAACTGCATCATCAATGAGAAGGCGCACTCGGCCGTGGAATGCCGTGAACTTGCCGCATCTTGGGCGCGAAACAGCTGTAGCAATTAGTTGGCGCGCAACGGCGCCCTCGAGCGCCCTCAGTCCTCAGCCCTCGACCCTTGTGCCCTGGGACCCCGATGTCAGAATACTCAATGTTCGCATCGTTTTCTCCGTGATGCGATTTCGTAAGGCTGGTGAGGGATGGGACAGGGAGGGAGGGAATACCGTACATCACCCAGGGGCCCAGGGAGGGAGTTAGCACCGCCCATCCTTTTGAACATCCTGGTCCATATCTGTTCGAACTTGCCCCCACGCCGCCCACCCCTGTGGACATCTCTACAGCGGGGGGGAAGTGATGGGGGAAGGCGGAAGGGCGAAGTGGGTGGGAAGGGCAAGGGAGAACCCAGAGCGAAACGCTCTTTCTTCCGACCGAGAGCCACAGACGCGCTGCTCTGACGCCATCTTCGGGGCGCCGAACGGGCAGCGGCGGGGCTAGGCTCTGGATCCCTTGGCACCCCCGCCTCCTCCTCCTCTCCCTCCTCCTCCTCATCCTCCTCCTCCTCCTCCTCCTCCTCCTCCTCCTCCTCCTCCTCTACTGTCCCCTCTCCCTCCTCCCGTCCTCCTCCTCCTCCTCCTCCTCCTCCTCCTCCTCGTCCTCCTCCTCGTCCTCCTCCTCCTCCTCCTCCTCCTCCTCCTCCTCCCCCTCCCCTCCCCCTCCTCCTCCTCATACTCTCTACTGCTCCCTCTCTCTCCTCCCCCCTCCCCTTTTCGGCTCTTCTTTGTTTCTCCTCCCCCAAGGGTCCGTCTTCAAATCCAACCCTCTCCCGCTCCTACATCATCCTTCTCCCCGCCCCCTCTCCTACCTTTACCGCTTCCCGCCCCCAACGCAACAGATGCGGCCCTCAAGGGGGCTCGGAGGCCAGGGCCAGCCCGCACATGATGTCCACCACGTCCTGCGGGCACAGGAAGGAGGGGGAGGAGGGGGGGGGGAATGGAGGAGGGAGAGGGGGAGGAGGGGGGGAACAGGAGGAGAGGCGGATGGGGGGGGGAAGGGGGAGGAAGGGGAAGGGCAGGAGGAGGGGGAGGAGGGGGAGGACATGAGCAGCATAGGGAGGAGGGGGAAGAGGGGCGGAGCAGGATGAGGGGGAGGGGGGGAGGGGAAGACGGGAAAGGCGGAGGGGGAGAAGCCGCTGTGCTACGCTGCTATGTTGTGCGTATACACACTACATATTACACATGCGCGCGTGCGTTTATGTATCTGCGTTCATGCGCTCGCGCAGCACATTCGCCCACGCAGTTAATAACGACACGGCTGCGCCTAACAATGCGTTCACATAAACCGCACCCAATGCGCAATATGTAGTGTTACCGCCTTCCGTGGCGCGACCACTACCAGTCGGAGTCAGCACGTGATGTTGCTACCTAACAGGTGCCGCTATGAGTTGTACGGCGCGCTGAGGCCGACGCCGAAAGTGGGCCGAGGCCTAGGCCTCGGGTCTAGGCCTAAGGCTTAGGCCTAGGCTTAGGACTAGAGCCGCAGGTTCACGACCGAAGGCTTGGCGCCCTCGGCTGAGGCCTAGAGCCTAGGGCCTGGAAACTAGGGACTGAAGGCATAGGAATTTTGGCAAACATAAGCGTATGCTTAGGCTTGGACCTAGCCCTGGGCCTAGGCGCAGGGCCTGATGGCTGAGGCACAAGGCCGACGGCCTAGAGCTTAGGGCCTAGGGCCTAGGGCCTGGGCCTCAGCTTAACGCCAACGCCGAGGCCTACGACTACCCAGAGCCCAATGCGTAATGCCCAAGGCCTGAGGCCCTCGGCGTAAGGCCTGAGGCCTAAGGCTTGACGGCCGTCCTTGAGGGCTAGAGCCTGATGTCTAGGGCTCAGGCTCACGCTTAAGCCCAGGTCCTTGAGCCGCAGGCCTAAGGCTTAAGGCTTATGGCCTAAGATGAGGGCCCACGGCCTAAAGCGTCGGCTTCGGGCCTGAGGCACATGGCCGAAGGCATAAGGCTAAGGCCTGGGCGTTGAGGCCTCAAGCCCCATCAATTCAGCCTAGAGTTACGCCGTGAGTTAGGGCCTACGGCCTAAAGCCTAAGGCCCAAAAGCCTAAAGCCGAACGCCTAACCCTTAATGCCTGATGCCTATGGCCTGAAGCCTGAGCCCAAGACCTCAAGCCGCGCGCCTAACCCCTAAGGCCTGATGCCCAATACTTAAATCCTAGGGTCAAGGGCCTAGGACTTGAGGCTAGGGCTGGAGGACTGCGCCAGACAGCCCAATGCCCACGCTTAGGGCAAGCTCCTTAAGCACCTGGCTTAAGGCCTAAGTTCTATGGCCTATGCTCAGGGCGTAAGACCTAGGGCCTAGGGGCTAGGTCCAAGCCTAGGGCCTAGGGGCTGGGGCCCAAGTCCGAAGGCCGTTTGCTAGGGCCCGAGGGCTGAGGCGTCGGGCCCAGGAATGACGCCTAAGCTTACGCCTGAAGCTACGGCCTAGGGCGTAAGGCTTAAGGCCTAAAGCCTAAGGTTCCAGGCCTAAGGCCGAAGGCCTTAAGCCCAAAGGCTAAGGCCGAACGCCTAAGCCCCAACGCAGAAAAGGCCGAGGCCTGAGGCTTAGGGCACATGGCCTAGGGCCAGATGGCTCGGCCTTCTGATAGAAACCGTGCACACGTTGAAACCCAAAAGGCAAGCTAAAGCCACAATGCATATAAAAACAAAGCCAGTCCCAAAAATAACCTAATGTTTCGGTTGGCATGGGCAATCTGACGCTGAGGCCATAGCTGACGCTTGAACTCTGCAGTGCGCTAGCCGAAACTCTGTGGTCCGCCCCCGTCGCGCCGCGAAGTTCCATCCACGCAGCAGAACCGAGTGAACCACGAAGCAAACGCCGAATCCCATAAGAAATACAAAAAAAAAAAACACAACGAACCGATACAAAACGCAGAGAAACACAAAAAAACACAACAGAACGCACAAATCTGCAGAAAAACGTGAAAATCCATAGCAAAATGCAAAAAAAACACATACGAAACAACAAAACAACCATTGAAACGCACCGAAACCGCGCGCGGCCTCGCCGACGACTACCCGATGAAATTGTGCTATGTTCGGTGGCGCTGGGGTACTGCTGGGGTACTGCTGGGGCACTGCTGGGGTACTGCTGGGGTACTGCTGGGGACCGAAAAGTACTGCTGGAGGTACTGCTGGGGTACTGCTGGGGTACTGCTGGGGTACTGCTGGGGTACTGCTGGGGTACTGCTGGGGACCCCTGGGTGCGCTCCCCGCCGACCGCGTTGTGTTTCCATCGCGCGCAACGCTGCGACGCGATGAATTTTCAGTTTCTGTAGAGATTTTAATGAATTTGCAATGGAAATATGAAAAAAAAAAGCGAAATGCAAAGGAAATGCATCGGAAAACTTGCAAACCGAAGGAACATTCAAAATTCACGAAGAAATAAACGAACACGCGACGAAAAAAATGCACGCGCGCCGAACGAACGACGCCTGCAGAAAAAATGATTGGCCTCGGCGCGACCTTCGCAGACGACCAAGCAAAAATTGATGATTGAAAAATGTGCGATAGTTTCGTCCTTACAGGAAGCGGTGGCTTCCCCGTAACAGGAAGCAACAAAAAAACGCGATGGTTTCGTCCTTACAAAAAACGAAAACGTAAAGGGAACGAGTCGTCATATGATGTTCCACTTGTTTAATTGCATGCACCTGTGCCGAACAAAGCTGCTGGTGCGTGTAAAGCAAGCTTACCAAAGCGAGCGTACCGTTTCCAATCGCATCATTATCCATGCCAAGCCAATCGCCACTGCGTTGCCAGGCAGCCGCTGGCAGCTGTCCAGGCAGCAACCCACCTGGAGCGGCAGGGGTAAGAAGGGAATGATCAGATAGGCGGACGGGTGCAATACAAAGAAATACACTAATGTAATGCGGGAGGAACAAAGAACGAGACAACCGTGGCAACAATGATCGCATGCCTGTGCACAGAGGACAGCGGTGGCATGCATGCAATCTGATTACACACGCGCACGTGCAGGTATGAATGCAAGGCCCCACGTGCATGTATGTTTACCACGTTGCGCGTGTGCGTACAACCTCGGGCACACGTGTATGTATGAGCACGCGTGCATGTATGGTACGATGAAGCGCACGTGCATGTAGAAGCACACGTTTGCGCACTGCAGAAGTGAAGCGCGTCATGTCGCGCGGAGACTGAGTAGCAACATCCCGCGCCGACCTCCACGCGATTAACGCCGATGGCGCATATGATAGGACTGGTAAAGTATTACCTGCGGTGGTGAGTTGTGTTGTGATGCGTGCAGGGTAGCATGCGTTCGAATGGTGGGGCGCAGCGGAGCAGGGGGGTGATGGGGAGCTTGGGGAGGAGCACGAGGAGGACGAGCAGTGAGGAGGAGGAGGATGAGGAGGAGGAAGGACGATGAGGGTGATGATGGGAGGATGGGGAGGAGAAAGAGGAGTAGCAGCATGAGTAGTAGTAGGAGGAGGAAGAGGAGGAGGAGGAGGAGGAGGGGGAGGAGGAGGAGGAGGAGGAGGAGGGAGGAGGGAGGAGGAGGAGAGGAGGAGGAGGAGGAGGAGGGGGAGGAGGAGGAGGAGGAGGAGGAGGAGGAGGAGGAGGGAGGAGGAGGAGGAGGAGGAGGAGGAGGAGGAGGAGGAGGAGGAGGAGGGGGGGGGGGGGAGGAGGAGGAGGAGGGAGGAGGAGGAGGAGGAGGAGGAGGAGGAGGAGGATAAGGATGATGAGCTGTCACGACTCGTCCCAACATCGCCTTGGCTCCCTGGCTCGGGCCTGGTCGTGTGAACGTGTCCTGTCTGGGTCGTGGCACGTGGGTGCGAACACCCATCTTCCTCCTCCCCCTGCCGACGATTACGACGACGATGGAGGGGGATCATCAGGAGGAGGAGGAGGATGTGGATGAGGAGGAGGAGGAGAATGAGGAGGAGGGACGATGAGGAGGAGGGAGGAGGAGGAGGAAGAGGAGGAGGAGGAGGAAGAACATGAGGAGGAGGATGAGGAGGAGGAGGAGTAGACTGGGGAACAGGAGGAGGAGGAGGAGGAGGAGGAGGAGGAGGAAGAGAGGGAGAATGAGGCGGAGGAGGAGGAGGAGTAGGAGGAGGATGAGGAAGCGTTATCATAAGCACTTGGCGGAACGCGGCTCGGAAGGACGAGGAGGCGGATCAGTGGGAGGAGGAGGCGGTGGAGGAACAGGCGGAGGAGGAGGGGGAGGAGGCGCCCTCATAACCATTGGGCACAAACGGCTCGGAAGGAGGAGGAGGAGGAGAAGGAGGAGGAGGGAGTAGGAAGAGGAGAGCCAATGAGGAGAGATGAGGATGAGGAGGGGACACTGATGGAGGAGGAGGGGACGCTGAGGATGAGGGATCGCTGAGGAGAAGGAGGAGGAGGAGGAGGAGGGGGAGGAGGAGGAGGGGGGGCACGAGGAGGGGACGCTGAGAAGGAGGGGACGCTGAGGAGGATGTTGCCAAACACGTCAACCCTCGTCGATCCTCCTGGGGAGATGCGCTAACAAGTCTGATGAGGATGGAGGGGGGAGCAGAGGGCGCCACGGTCCTAGTGCGAGACGTAGGAGTCGGAGTCGGAGATGATGCTGTCGTTCGGACGCCTCCGCGCAAGCAGGGCCGTATTCCTCCCTCCCTCATCCTCCCTCTCTCGTCCTCCCTCCTCCCTCCTCCCCGACGGTCCTCCCTCCCTACTCCTCCCTCCCTCCTCCCCAACAGTCATCCCTCCCTCCCTGCTCCTTCGTCCCTCGCTCTCTCCCTCCTCCTCCTTTCGCCCTCTGTCATACTATCCCCGTATGATCCTCAACATATCTTCCCAGATTCTCTTATCTTCCTCAACCTATCTCCTGAAACTCATCGACCTATCTTCCCAAACTCCCCGTATGGCTCAAATGCTCCACACATTTTTCACGAGCTGGGATCGCCGATCGGCGGATCAGCGGGCGCCGCCAGCTCCATTCAGCAGCCGTCGTCATCGCCGAGGTTCTCGTCGAAGTTGGCGGCGAGGGAGTCGGCGTCGGCGTCGATGGCGTCGGCGCGGGCGTCGTCGAGGCGCTCGGCGTAGGCGAGGGCGTAGTCGACGGCGCCTGGGCGGTCCCAGGGCTGGGCGTCGGGGAAGGAGTCGAAGGAGACACCCTCGTCCTCGTTCTCGTCCTCCTGGATGGGCAAGAGAATCTGCTCCTCAGCCTGGATCTGCTGCTCCTCCTGGATCGGCTGCTCCTCCTGGATCGGCTGCTCCTCCTGGATCGGCTGCTCCTGGGAGGAATCGTGAATGTGGATCGCCTCGTCGGCGCGCCGACGATTCACCTCGACCAGCTGCAACTTCAGGAAGCGAATCTCCGTCTCGAACCAATCGATCCGATTCATGATCGCGAAGCTCGCGCCGATATCGGAGAGGTCGATGGTCTCAGGCCCCCAAGGGGGCAGCACATCACGGACCACCTGCTCCTGCTGATTGGGCGATGGTGGGATCACGTGCACGTGCTCCTGCTGATTGGGCCGCGGCGGCGATGGTGGGATCACGACCACCTGCTCCTGCTGATTAGGCGGCCGCGGCGATGATTGGAACGCTTGCTCGGACTCGGGCTGGTCCTGCACAAGCTCGTGTGGCGTCAGTGGCCCTCGAATAGCTGGCACACTACCTGGGGTCACTGACCATCCTGGCCTCATTGGGAGGACGCTCGCGCCAATCTCTGGCGCGATGGGCCCCGCGATAGTAGCATGAGGCGCCCTGGCGAGGAACATGTAGTCGCCGCCGCTGCCCCTGCTGCCAGGCGATCCCATCAGCAACAGGTGGCCCTCGTGAAGAGTCCGATCTTGACGTGCTGGCGAACGGCTCCTCCGACGCGGGCAAGGGCTGCTCGGCCCTGGCGTCATGGGCGGCCGTGCAGCCCCTGAAGGCACGAAAACAAAAAAAAAAAACAAGCCCCGTGGATCCGAATCTGGAACCAAAACGGCTACGGAACATGAACTGTAATCACACGGATGTAGCCCCACGCGGACGTGGATAGGACGCGGGGTTTCAATTTCAATCAGCATGGGCGTGGCCAGAACGAGTGTTTTCCGCCAACTTCCGCCGAGATGCGCCAGCTTCCGCCGTGTAAAGGGTTGCTTCCGCCAGCTTCCGAGCTTCGAAGAGCTCTGCAGCCTTGTCGGGCTGCCGCCCCTCACTCGCCAACAACATGAACGATGAAAGCAGTGGCCGCGCCCCAAAGGTGACAGTCCCCTCAAAGCCCCCAACGGTGAAACGGTGGCCCGCAACAGCGCTCTTGCGCCAAGTGATTATTACTCTTGTTTCCCTCCTGGACCCCTCCATCCCCCACTCGTAAGAGAAAACCTTATATGTGCGTCCTCCACTTTCCCTCCTCCAGCCCTTGTTGCTGCAGTTCCCTCTGCACCCCCTTCCCTCGACAGAAAGAAGCGCAAGCGCCTTCGCGCGGACAGACCAGCCCAGCAGCCAACGAAGTTGTTCTTCACGCTGGAAATAATGCTGAACATGTGAAACCTCCAAGGGGCGCGGGGGCAACGTGACAGCAAATGCGAGAGAGGCAGAGTCCAGTAGAAACCGATCCGAACCGGAAAAAGATGCCCTTGGAACGGGCGCCCCGTGAACAGCAAGAGAGCACCGTCGGACCTTCGGACTGCCGTTTGCTGCGTGACATTTTGAACATGAAAATATTCTTCTTGTCCGTTCATCTCCTCCTCCTCTACACCCTTCTCCTCGCCGTTATCCTACCCCTTCCTCATCCCCATCCTCTTCCTCATCCTTCCCCCTCTTACTCCTCATGATCCGCATGTCCTCCCCGCCCCTCCTCCTCCAAAGATCCTCATCCGTATCCCCATCCTCCCCACCTCGGTCTCTTCCCCACCTCTTCCTCGTGCCCTTCGTCCTCCTCCGCTCCATCTCACCCCCTGCCTTCCTTTCCCCTTATTGAGGCCCAGAGCTTGATCGCAATCTGCAAACCTCAACCCTCAATCCGACGAGGACGAGGCATCGGATGCACTGGACGAGGACGATCTCGAGGTTGAAGATGGGTTCTTAGAATCCGAACCATCTGCGCCCTCGTCCTCTCCGTCGTCGCCGCCGTCCTCCAGGTCCTCTACCCCCTCGGGCTCCTCCAAGGCACGGTGGGCCTCGCCGAGCAGGGCCCCCAAGGGCGCGCGGGGCCTACCTTTTAACCACAGGGCTGGCGGTATATTGCCAGGTGGAAGGGCAGCATCTAATTCATCGTGATCTAATAACGGGAGGCTCTCGGGCTCGATCCTCTTATGTTGATCTGCTCTGTGGGTGAGACGCTCGCCGACGAGCAACCACAATCTCAGCCGACGTAAGGTCTCGTCTTGGGTGGATGGTGTATAAGACCTCGTTTTTGTACAGCACGTGCTGACTGGATCCCCAGCATCCCGATGGAATTTGCATGTAACTTGGTACTGAGGGCGGCCTTTGGCAACGGTGACACATATCCGAAATGGCCCCCAGGGGCCGCTGGCTGGATGGCGAGACCTCGGCGCCGACGAACGCAACGAGGGAAGCTCAGACGGCGACGGCGCCCCTGGTGGCGCTGGCGCTGGAAGAGCAGGATGAACAGGTGGCACAGGTGGTGGAATCGGCGGTTGTGGTGGCGGTGGCTCTGGTAGCCCCGACAACGGCGCGCCGCCCGTTGGGGGAAGCAAAGGCGCCTCTGGCAACGCTGCAAGAGCAGGTGGCAGAGTCGGCTCTGCTGGAAGAGCAGGAGGTAGTGGTGGCCCCAGTGGCTCCGACAGTGGCGCTCCATCATCTGCTGGAGACACACCCCCAAGTACAGGCGCATCGGTCCCCCCCACTGGCGTATCGGTCCCCCCCACAGGGGTAAGGACATCAGCGTCGTCACGTCCCCCACCTCCAAATGGTACAGCGTCGCCCTCGCTTTCGTTCGCAGTCTCTGTGTCGTCGTCGTTGCCCCTGTCGCCGCAAGCAGTGCCGACGATGTCTCCGACGTCGTCTGCCAAGTCTTCGAGGGGGGGCAATACTGGGGCATCCAGAGCAAGCGCTGGCTTCGCCCGAGCCGTGCCAGTGCGCCGACGTTTCCGAGGCCTCCTGGGGGCCCAAGAATAGCGACGCAAAATTCGGATGCACGCAATGGTTGGGTACTAACATCACCCCAATTCAATTTCCCCCTGGCCAAACGCATACCTCAGATGACATCCGAGAGGACGCGCAGGAAAACATCCAGGAGACCCAGGACAAGGAGACACAAGACAACAAACGGCCACCGTTATCGCCGTCAGTCGTCGCAGTCGTCGTGACCGTTTGGGGGCATCGCCGACGCTCAAAAACAAACATCGCCCCCCTCTTCTCCTTCCCTCCTCGCGAGCGTGCGTGCCCCAAGGTACCCCACCACGCGTGCATCGTACCCTTTTTGTTGCCCCGACTCCTTTCTTCACCAGCGTCGTCTTCGATAGCTTTGAGGTCCCCACCGCACAAAACATTGTATTCAGCAGGCTTTCCGCCATGCGGAACTATGCAGCGACCATCAAGTAAACGTCGCAAATACTTAGGTCCGATTGTTTTGGCATGCTTGTTGAAATACCAACACTTCGATGCATCAGCATCGTCGGGGTCGCATGGGCACGGGCGTTCATTTTTTTTTGTCTGGCAAAGGCAGGCCTGACCAGCCCCTTTCCCGCAAGTCGCATAATAATTCCCAGGTCGTCTTTTCAGTGTCTTTGATGCCCTGACGGGGCAGTAGGGCAGGTTCGGGAGCTCGGAGGATTTGGAATGCTGACACATCTTCCAAACCGAATGGCGTAATGCGCCATCCTTGGACGTCTACCCCGAAACTTTCATCTAAAGGAATGCGTTCACAGCACACGTATCCAGCCCGCTCCAAGCAGCCTAGCAGAGCCTCATGAACGGAAGCATAGTCTGAACCTTCGTCAATAACGTAAGCTGTGTCGGAATCTGGCAGCCCGCCGCAATTAATCAAATCAGTAAGGAGGGCCGCAGCATGACCAGTATCATTATCATGGATCTCGGCAGGCCAGCCAACTCCAGGTAAGTACAAAATATCACCTGGTGGAGCTGTTAAGACCACATGCGGGCGACCATACAACTACCTACCTTCGCGCACAAGCGCATGTATGCGACATCACACCTGCACACGAACAATATATCCTAAGGCCAGTCGGCAGTCAACTACACAAGACCACATGCATGCGCACGCACACGCGCGCCCAGAACTCGATGAGCACATGCGCACGCACATGGACAAGACCACATGCGCATATGTGCATGCGCGCACACGCACAATACCACATGCGCACGCACACGCGCAAACATTCGGGGTCTAGGACGGGTGCACCTACATGCGTACATGTGTTTCAGTTTTTTTTTGGGGGAAGCCCACCTGTAGCATGCCATCGGAGGAGATCGGATTGAATATCGATGGTGCTCTCGAAGTGGCGCCTGTTGAGGATGCGGGTGCTGCCACCATCGGCAGAGAATAAATCAGTCGATGGGTCCACGCCCTGAGTTGAAACGCACAACTTGACATTCCTTCCGTCGCCATTTCCATCATCATCCCATACAGCACGTATACTGTGTATAGTAATCGCCAAGTCATCGTTGCTCAAGTTGCAGCGTGGTGGACGCACGATTTTTCTTGAGTTGGGCGATTTGTGGATCACCTGGAACACCGCGTGGTTCCGCAACTCGGCGGTGCTTGCCGTGTGGAGCTGTATTGCTGCAGATACCCGTTCATCGTACATAGGAGCATCACCGTGCGCAGGCATGAGTGCTGGCGCCGTGTAGTCACTGTCGGTCAACGGCAGAATATTCGGCACTAGTAGGTCTCGATCGCCGCTGACGGCTGACTGCAACGTTGGGGCGTTTTCTGGCACAGAGGCCAGTGTATAGAACGTTCCCTTTTGAAGTACTTTGCGAAAGTGTTGTAGCGCACACGTGGATGCCAACCTACGCTTTGCAATCGCAAACGCACGCACGCCCTGTGCTCTGCGCAACGCGCGTGCTCTCCCCACCGTCCATTCTCCCTGTCGATCGCCCCCGCTCCCTATGATTCCCTCCGGGAGCCGTGGAACCTCGGCGCGGGGGCGTTGCGGAACCGTCGCCTGTCCTCTTGGAGTACCGACGCTGATTCCTCCAGAGAACACGGAAGGTGGGAGAGCAGCTGTATTCCTGGCAGTCACTTGGCGGCTCAATCCTCCTCCTCCGTCTCCTTCTCCTCCTCCCTGTCCTCCGTCTCCCCCTCCTCCTCCGCCCCCGCACTCCTTATCGCCCGCAGCGTACCCTCGCGGTGGAACCGCCAGGTGTTTACGCTAACGTTGCACGTTGCAGAGGCCGTGCGTGCGGTTGCGTTTCCCTGCGCTACCTGAGGCCATGATTGGCTGAATCAGTCCGCTTCAGCTCGTCACCTTTGGGAGGTGCTGGGAATGCTTTGTGAAGAACGTCCCGCCGTTGGTGCTGAGTCTTGGGATCTAGCCTGTAAAATACAGAACAAAGAGACTCCCGACAAAACTTGCCCTTCTTCCCAATCTCCTCCACGAGTGTAGGATGTCCGTGTAGATTGAATAAGCTGGCAATCTTCTTTGCTGATTTCCGAACTGTCTGAATAGTGTCTGCCAGGCGCACAAGTAACTGAGGGTCGTCCGCCATCCGCCGTGCCAGAAAAGGAATCTTGAGCTGCACGTTCACGAAGGCCCCCCCTGCGTGGGGGGCCCTCGACGTATTTAGTTTGTTGTGACGATGCCGAGCTTCTATTGACCTTTCGCATACAGGTATGCACAACGTCTGAGCAGCTATTCGCTTTACCTCTGGTAGTTCAGACAAAGGGGCCCCGTTGATGAAGGCGTCCACGCTGGATCTGATCGGCGAAGCAGGGTCGCATACTTTGAATACCAGTGGCCACATGGAAGCACGCTGCTGGTCTGAAAGGGCCTGGTACTGCGCAAGTGATTCCTGAACGGCAGCTCGGGCAGGGGCCTCCGACGTCCCACAGTACGAGGTGCATCCGATAGCGCACAGCCTGTGCGGGAGAAATTTCCAGTGCGAAAGCTTGCTCTCTATACACTCCATAAGGGCACTGCGACATAACTCAAATTCTGCGACGATCTTGCCCCTATCGCCCTTCTGAAGAGCAGATGTCCGTAAGAGGAGTTTGCCGAGGGATGCGTTCGCAAGGGCGTGTAGGTGGTCGAAGCCTCTCCCAGACGCTAGTTCGGGAGCCCTGCGCCCACGGAGGGGGCACGTCGCGTGCCTCACCCCCGTCTCTGTGCCATAATCTGAACGTCGTGCAAAATATGGTCGGGACTCTGAAAAGCCAGCTTTCTCCGAATACGGCACTTCGTGACAAGGGCAAGATTCACACCAGTTCTGAAATTCAAACAACGTCCCATGTGTCACAAGTAAAATCATATGGTTATGTGACCAGAAATATGGGTCGTGGATTGCTTCGGACACTAGCTGCATTTCCGCCTGGGTGACCTCGGGCTCGTTGGCAGGCCGTTGCGGGGCGGCCTCGGTTGCATCCGCTGCGCCGTCAGCGTCAGGCAGCCGCGTGTTGTAGCGCGCTGCATCCCAGAAGTGCCTCAAGCCTGTTTCGCAGTGTTGTAGCTGTACCAGCGCAGGGATCCACGAACCAAACCTCCATTCTGCTGGCTTGGTTGTCGCAGCAAGAATGCTTTTGCGGAACTGCTGGGCGGCAGGCGTGCTGAAGCACCGTTCTAGCAAACGTTGCTTGGTCCAGGGGTCAACCAATAGCTTCACGAGCGGCTTGGCACGAGCGACAAACCATTCCGTGTTCTTCAGGGCATTGATGACGTCGTTCAACGCATTGTTGCATATATGTAGTAGTCCAGCCACTTGCAACGATGATCCGAAAAAGCCCGTGCGCGCCACTCGGTCTTCATCTTCGGCGGAAGGCTTGTATGGCTGCGGCGGCGGGGGGATGGCGCCCATCTGCGTGTCCTCCGCGGCAGCGCCGTCGTCGTCGACGGCCCCATCGAGCGAGGCAGCAAAGTCGTGGGCAGAGTGCGCCGTTGCATTGTCAATCATGCCGTCGGCGTCGTCTTCTGCGGGGGTGCCAAAAATGTCGTCAGCCTGGGCCTGGGGGGCTCCCGAGACGCAGCCATCGTCGGACATCGCGCCCAAGTCGTGTAGGCCAGCAGGTGGTTCGGCAACGGCGGCGCCGTCGCCGTCCACAACGCCGTCGGTGGAGCCGACAGGCAGCGCGTGGGCAGGGGACTCAGCGCGCCCGTCGTCGTCCCCCACGTGGAAGTCCGTCCAGTGTGGAAACACTGCTGACAAGTCGGTAGGCAAGGCACGGGACATGATGGACTCTGTTCCCAGGTCCGAACAGAATGCCAAGACCCGTTGGCTCCGAAGTTGCGCTTCCAGCATAGTATGAGATTCCAACCGAAATTGGTGAATCAAGGCATGAAGCTTATCGGCCGCCCCTGTCGCTTGCGAACCCATGCCGAGGGCTGTAAACTGATGGTGCCGAACCAACTTCGTAAGCTCCCGAGTCAGAGTCTGGTATTGTCGGGATGCTTCCGCCTGCGCCTGCCGCCTGTCGCCGCCGTCGTCGTCCGAATCATCCGCGTGGAAGCCCGTGTGCGCATAGTCCACAGCATCTTGCTTAAGAAATTGGAGGGTTCTGCAGACGTCATAAATCCTGAGTACATCCAGGCATCGGAACGACTCTGTGATCTGCCAGTCCACGCCCAGCAGCGGGCTTGCATCGGATAGTATGTATTCGGCCACATTGTCCGCAGCGAGGAGCTCCCGCGTCGCATCTTGTTCCTCCCTGCAAAGGGCAGCATCCAAAGTGAAGTAGTACCCTTGAACTGTCTGTCGAGCAGGAACGCCAGCGCCGCCCCGAAGTGCTTCCAGAAGCGGCTCTCCCAGGCTTCCAGGTAGAACGATGCTGATGACGTTCTTGAGTACACGTTTTAAGTGACTGGCTCCGTGGAGGGACGCCGTCAGCATGATCGCGTGTATCACTTGGCCCGCTGACATGAGAATGCGACGGTCTACTGCTGCAAAAGTGGAGTTGCCACGGACGGTGTCGGCAGCGTCCGCCAAAAACTTGAGCGCATCAATGACGGAGGCGTGGTGTTGCTGGGACATGTCACGCGGCAGTGCGCGATAACAAGACATAAGTGCTCCCGAAACGTTGTCCAGCGAGGCGCCGTCCAAACGAGCAACGTCACGAGGCAACGTTGGATTCAGATCCGTGGCGGTGGTGGAAGATATACCAAACGTGGCGTTGAAGTAATCGCCCTGCTGTTTGTTCGAAACCATCGTTGCTGAAGGCCATAAGTAGATGGACCGAGACACACGGGATAGAATCATTGATGCCAGCGGCGCTCTCGGGTTGAAGGCGTACTTGGGCGCGCGGAAGTCGTGGCCCTGCTCCTTCCAAGATGCCAGCACGCCCCGAACCTAGTGGGCCAACTGTAAAAAGAATGGACACAGAAAAGCGGCGCCTCTTGTTGCCAACATCTCCCCGTTTGCCCTAAAAAACTTTCCGCTCAAGGGAGCGGTCGGCGATCAAAGAGAGGGGGGCGCGTGAGAGAAAATCAAATTGACAACAAAAGACACGCACCATCCATATCATGCTTTCCACGATGGCCATCGGCCTCGCCAATATCAAAGAAGGCGTTCATCACACGAGCGGGCACCATCTTGAAAGGCGTGCGCGTCACGAAGTCTACGCTGCGAGCCACCTGCCATTCCTCTGACAGCTCACTAGCTGGGACATCCAGGGGCGGACCGACAGCGACGACGTCGATCGCCCTGGACGCGTGCAGGCGGCCATGTCCGCCGAGAGATCGGATAGCACTCCGAACTTCAGGGGGGCCGATGTCCACATCCAGCAGCGGCACTGCTGGAGCCTCCAAGAGTACCAGGCCACAAGCTCGAGCGACGTCGCCAGAGTCGCCTCGTGGTAGTGCCACGCCTTCGGGGCGGGTGCAATGCAACAAATGCACATGCACACAATGACAACAACAATAGCAATGCAACAGCAATGCAGGAAATCGGTTTCGGCGTGGAGGAGGAAGGAGGGGAGGTGGAAGGTGGAAGTATGGCTCAAGCTGGGCCTTGCTCGGCTGCCCAGGCCAAATCGGCCGTGCAGACGAAGTGCCCATCGCGCGCCAGATTCTTGGCGCGGATGGGGCGGCTCACCAACACCACAACCACGGCGGCAGTCATACTGGCAGCCTGTCTGGACTCTGGACACGGACATAATAATAAAGGAAACCACGACGACGAAGCAATGCGATTGGCGACGGCGACGATGACGGGCGAAGATAACGATAATAACGATGACGATGGTAACGAGGATAACGATGATCGCGATGATAACGATGATAACGACGACGAGGACGTCGATAACGCCGAACACAACTTCGAAGACGACGGCGATAAAGACGACGACGGACGGCGGCGACAGATGTAACGGCCAAGAGGGATGGAGGGGGGGAGGGCGGGGGGAGGGAGGGAGAGGGAGGAGAGGACGAGGGAGGGGAGGGGTGGAGGGAGGGGTGGAGGGAGGGAGGAGGGAGGGAGGGGAGGGGATAGGAGGGAGGGGTGGAGGCACGGTGGAGGGAGGGAGGAGGGAGGGAGGGGATAGGGACGACTGGAGAGAGACGACTTCTCCTCCCTCATCCCTCTCCTACCCGTCCCGTCCCACCTCACGTCCATCACAGCGCCCTCATCCATTTTTTCCCTCCCGCCTCCTACCCCCTACCCCCATCGCGTTACTTATATCTCCCCCTCGCCTCCCCCCCCCTCCTCATTCCATTCCCTCCCTTCTCTCTCCCTTCCTCCCTCCCCTCCTCCCTCCCTCCTTCCCTCCCCGTCCGTCCCCCCCGTCCACGGTAAGGCGGTCCAGGTAGTGCACCGCCGCTGGCCGGCCTGGGGGAGGGGGGGGGAAGGGGGGGAGGGGCTTGGAGGAGGAGCCGCCTACGACGACGACGACGACGACGATCGTAACGACGACGATCGTTACGACAACGATCATCGTAGCGACGGCGACGATCGAGCGAAGGTAACGTACGACGATCATCGTTACGACGACGATCATCGTTACGACGACGATCATCGTAACGACGGCAACGAGAGGGGAACGTGGATGGAAGAAGAGGGGGAATAGAGGGTGAGCATGGATCGGAAGGCGGAGGAACATAAGAGAGGATGAGCAGGGACAGAGGACAGAGGGCGAGGAGGACGAGGGAGACAAGGAGGGGGGCGAAGCCTTGTCGGCGGGGGGCCGCGGCCGCGCGGCGGCCGCGGCGCCGCGGCGCGGGCCGCCCCCCGCGCGCCGCGCGCGGGCGGCCCTCGAGCCGCGGAACGCGGCCGAGGAGAGGAGAGAGGAGGGCGGCAACGACGACGACGACGAACACGGGCCCCAGGACCAGCACCCAGGAACGCCAGGCAGGACCAGGGCCGCCCAGGAGCCCAGGAAACTATGAGCTCAGAACCCCCAGAAAGGGCCAGGACCAGGACCAAGGAGGGCGGGGCGAACGCGGGGAAGGGCACGGGCAGGGGAAAGGGCAGCGGGGCAGGAGGAGGAGGAGGAGGAGGAGGAGGGAAGGGAGGAGGAGGAGGAGGAGGAGGAGGAGGAGGAGGAGTCCAAGGGGAGAGGGGAGAGGAGAGGACGACGGCCCGAGGAGGAGGAGAGAGCAAACGGCGGAGGACGAGGCAAATGGATAGGCAAAATGCAAGCTCAAACTCCTCTTCCTCCTCCTCCTCCTCATTGAGGGCCTCCTCCGCTTACTCTTCCTGCTCTTCCACCTTTCCTCCTCCTCCTTCTCCTCTCCTCCTATAGTTTTTAGTTCCTCCTCCTCCTGCTCCTCCTCCTCCTGCTCCTCCTCCTCGTGCTCCTCTCCTCCTGCCGTTCTTCGCGTTTTCTTAGTTTTTGAGCTATTTCGTAATGTTCGGCCGCAACTAGTGAAGACTCGTGGCTTTAACAAGGTTCACCGAGGACGATACCCACACCTGCGTTACACACAGCTGCACATGGTTGGGTCCTTCGCCGGAATAATTTTTGAAGGATTTTCACGTTCACGCCATTTCGGCTTACCCACGCTCCACGACGGCCCAAGAGGCCCCCAAGATCGCCCCAGGACGGCCCAACAGGCCCCCAAGACGGCCCCAAGACGGCCCAAGAGGGCCCCAGACCGCCCAAGAGGCCCCCGGGACGGCCCAAGAGGGGCCCCAGGATGGCCCCAAGAGGAGGCCCAGAAGGGGAACCCGAATGAACATTTCGAGCTTTCGGCTCAAAAGGCCCCCAGGAGGCCCTAAGAGGCCCCCTGGAGGCCCCCAACAAACCCCAACAGAGCCCCAAGAGGCCCCAAGAGGGCCCCAAGAGGTCTCCAAGAAGCCCCTGGGACGCCCCCAAGAGGCCCCTGGAGCGCCACGACGTTCGATGCTGCGCACCACTTCGACAAACTCCCAGGGAGCGGCCGGTGATGCGCCGCCGGCGTCCTCGATATCTACTAGGGAACATTTCACGCAGCCACACGGCCAAGAGGGCCGAGACCTCGAAGATGGCCCTGGCCCCAAGGGGGCTCTGAAGAGGGCTTGAAAGGCCCAAGACGGCCGAAAATGGCCCCAAAGGTGACCCTAACATGGCATAGAATGGCCCCGAGGCGCCTCCGTCAGGGCAAAACAGATTCAAACATCATTGTTTTCAAAGCTTTTTGCCTGTCCCCAGAAGTCCAAGCATCGCTTCAAGACGGCCACCCGCGCTCCCGAGATTGCCCATGGCGGCCCAAAGGTGGCTCCAAAGTACCGCCCAGCCAGCCCAGGATGTGCCAACGAGGCCCCAAGATAGCCACAGGACGGCAACAGGATGGGCCGCAACAGCCTCAAGATAGCCCCATACAGTTCCCTGATGGCTGGAAGACTGCCGCAGATGCTCCAGGGTGCGCCCCAGAGAATCCCGTCGATGGACCCCCGACTGCTGCGATACAAGATGGCTCAGCCTGGGGACCGGTGGCGGAGGGCGCAGACCTTCCGACAGTGACAACGACAATGCCCGCATGAGTGTTTGGGAGTCCCGAAACGGTGCGGTGACTGACCGTGCGGTAACCTCGAAATCCTCCAAGACCTCACCGCACGGTCCGTCACCGCACGGTCTTGGGACCCTGGAGGCCCTTGTCGTCCGAGACTTCCTCGGAAAAGGACTCGAGTCCCAGAACCGTGCGGTGACCCCGAATCCCCACCGACTCACCGCACGGTGTGGTCACCGCCCCGTTTGGGGGCCCCCGAAGTGTCCGCGCGAGGGGACTAGGCCGGAGCGTCCAACAATGTTACAACAACCACAAGAAGCCAAACGCGTCAAGCATCTATAGACTCCCGGTCGGCAAGGATGGCACGACAGGATCCCCCCCACACTCCTGAGCTTCACGAAGACCGCGAGCAAAAGAAACTACAGCGCGAGGAGCAGGAGGGCTCGGACAACGGTGTGAATGCAACGGCTTGCAGAGCGCACCCTACGTTGATTGAAATCTGCCGACCCCGCGGGAGACATTTGGCTATCTTGCCCCGCCTGTTCCCCTCCTCCAGGATCTAAGATCTAGTGTAAGGGGGGGGCTACATACCGACTCGCCATTGCACTTTCGGGCGTCCTCGGAGCTTCGAAATTCGCCCAATGTCGCCTCCCAAATTCCCAAAATGCTTGCCAACACGGCTCACAAAGATCGCCAACACGCCGGAAAGGCTCCCAAGATGGCCTCAAGACGGCCCAAGAAGCTCAAGAGGACACATGAAGGCTTCAATAGGGACAAATCAAGGACTCCCTAAGGTTTCTGAAAACCCTCGCGGTCTCGCAGCGTCGGCCTTCTGAAAGACGAAGGGTAGCCCCAGAGGGCCCCCGGAGCAGGCCAAGACTGCCCAAAGGCCCCCCAGAGGGCCCAGACAATGCCCAAGAGACAGCCCAAGAGGCATCAAAGAGGGTCCTAAGAGGGGCCCACGAGGCGGAGCTCGAAGGGGCGCAAGAAGCCCTCCTCCTCAAGATGACCCCCAAGACCCCCAACATTCCCCCAAAAAGGCCCCAAGACGCACCGAAGAGGCCGCAAGAGAGCCACGAAAGGCCCCCAGGATCCCTCAAACAGCTTCCACGAAACTCCAACAGGTCCTCTAGACACCCCTTTGCGAATCCCCCGTAGCACGTTCCCTCTTCTGGGGGTCGGCGGCACTGCGCAAGCCCCTTGAGTAGAACGGCGGATCCTCTCAGCGGCGGATCGATGGTCGAATTGGGCGGGTGGTTGCGGCGATACCCCATCTCCTCCAGCACCGTACTTTTCTCGTCACCTAGGGCCCCCCACATCTCGAGCCCTACCCCAGCATCGAGTTTAACATCCTGAGTCCCTTTGTGACGGTCCCAGGGCGTGGAAATGGCCCCAGACCCCGAGATTCGTCGAAAGACCGCCCGTGACGACTTTTGCTGCGACGACCGAATCCGACGGCCGATGGGGGGGGACCTGGGCTGGCGGCTGTGGCAGCGCTCCCCTGGGCCTCGGAGGCACGCAGCTCCGCGAGGGACCTCCTGGCCTCAGCCTCGGCGGCCTCACGGGAAGCGGCGTTGCCCATCCATCGTCAAAGGGCGTCGTCGCCGACGTCCTCGTCGTCGTCGTCGTCATGTCGCCGTAGCGATCTGGCGGTCGTCGTCGTCGTGTCACCCTCGTCGTCGTCGTCGTCGACCTTCTCGTCGCGTCGTCGCGGTCGTTGTCCTTGTCTGCGCCGGGCGGTCAACACCGAGAAGGCGACAGACCTTTTGGTTCTCGATTGGGCAAGCAGGGTGGCCATGGACGCCCTCCTGCAGGGCTTATGCGTTTCAGCCGACTTCTAGCCAAACGCGCTGCTCAACTAAGGTTCGCAAGAAGTTACCAAAGATTGTCTGATACCAAGAGTTCAATGACTCGAGGGGAAGTCGTGGTCGGCGACAAGCGGTCGCCAGGTTTCTGCATGGAAAAAAAGAGGCTGCTAGTGGCTACTGCGGGTTGGAATTGTTGACGATGTGGGAACACGTGGGCACTAGGCGTGTGCTAATCGATTCGATCGCGCACTTTAAACATGGCTATGCTCCGAAGGCCCACGACCCCATGGGAAAACCCAAACATGAGAAACAGAAGGGTCGCCCTCCAGATCCGCCGGCCCCCTTGTGAAGCCACCAGGGTGCGGGGCTCAGGTTTCAGTACCCTGCACCAGTCGCAGTTTCCAGCCTCCAACGTCACAGTCTTGCTTTCTGTTTACGATTGCAAATTGTTAAATTCCGCGCGAATGGGGGGGGGGCGAAGCGGAATATTCGCACCATCACTTTGAAGGAGCTATTTGCTAAAAGGAAGCAAGCCTTTTAGTAAAATGCTCTTGCTCTGTTGCGCGACAGCCGCGGCGGCGCCCGAATTGCCGAGCCACGTCCTGCGCTCACGCCTTGAACTTTCGGTCAAGGAACGTCTACAACTCGCTGGAAACATGTCCAAATGTCGCCGCG
This sequence comes from Prorocentrum cordatum, assembly GCA_963575745.1. Taxonomy (NCBI): domain Eukaryota; class Dinophyceae; order Prorocentrales; family Prorocentraceae; genus Prorocentrum; species Prorocentrum cordatum. Next base: position 1,028,098 of record CAUYUJ010012780.1, read on the forward strand.
ACCCGATGCAACGCGAACCTGGTTACTTGAGCAACTCCACCGCGGGGTGAACTGGCAGGAGAGACAGAGGCCCCCCGCCCACCGACCAGGCCTTGGCCACGCATCAACAACGCACCCCCGGTGGCTTTTATTAAAGCAAATCGCAGACTAAGCGAGGAAAAACGGCTTTACGAAAACGATGAATCGGCTTTACTACAAGGGAAAAACGGCTTTACCAAAGCGAGGAAAACGGCTTTAGTAAAGGCGCGCCGCTCGATACATTTCAAAAAACTACGGTTTCCTAAAGCGAAAAGGGACCTTTAATGAAGCGGAGAAACGGCTGGGGTAAACTGCGAGCAGACATTCCGCCCCTCCCATATAATCTGGCCTGGGGCTCCAGGAGCGAGAGCGGGGCGCAAATTCGCCCGTGGGCCCGATCCCCATCGCCGCCGTCGCCGCGATGTTCGTCGTCGCCGCCGTCGCCGTTGCCGCCGTCGTCGTCACCGTCGGCGCAGGCGCCGACGTCGTCGTCGCCGCGACGCCCGCGCATTCACGTTATTGCCAGCGGCGGGTCGCGCGCGACCGCGCGCGCCACTGCGCTCGCATCTCCGCTCGTCCGACGGGGGCCCAGGCGGACATCACCAATTTGTTTGTGCCAACAGCTCGTTTAAAGTAAGAAAGCGAAAACAACGCCTCTGAGATTGAATCGCCGTCTGAAATCCTGCCGGGCCGCGGAACACATAAAAATACGTGAGGTTCGCGCTCCCGACGCAATACTCACTCGTCAATTACGCTGTATTCGCGTCCCCGAGGCCACGATCCCTTGTAAATTGCACCGCATTCGCCTCCCCGATGCCACGATTCCGAATCAAATGCACAATATTCGCGCTCCCTAATCCACGATCTCCTGCAAATTACACTACACTCGCGCCTCTAAGCCCACGATCCTCAATAAATTACGCCACAGTTGAGCCCCCGAGGCCACGATCCCTTGAAAATTATACAATATTCGCGTCCCCGAGGCCATTACGAGAAGCTCCCAGGAGGCGCCCAAGACGCGTCAAAGAGGCCTCCAAGAGGCCCAAAGATACCCCTTGAGGCCCCAAGAGGCGCCCAAGACGAGCCAAAGAGGCCTCCAAGAGGCCCAAAGGTACCCTATGAACCCCTCAGAGGCCCCCACGAGGCGCCGAAAGCGCCTCACACCCACAACCCAGACACGGTGGCGGGATGGGCCGAAGGCCACTAGGATCCGCCGCCCCCTGCTTGCAGGGGTGCACGGCGTGCTGGGTGTTTCAGGTTTTGGTTTTGGTTCTTTTTCCAAAAGAACTCCCCAATGGGCTCCGGCCCGTCCCGCCGGGGTCCCGGGAGGAAGCCGAAAACACCTCAATCCGGAAGCAAATCCTCCAAAAACGGCCGTTTCGTTCGGGACATCCTCAAAAAATCGCGAAGATGGCCCAAGATGGCCTCCAAGTCCGCCCGAGATGGTCCAAGACGGCCTCCAAAACGGCCCAAGAGAGTCCAAGACGGCCCAAGACGGCCCAAGAGGCCCCCCAGAGGCCTCCCAGACGGCCCAAGAGGCCTCCAAGAGGTCCTCCAGGAGAGTCCGAAGAGGCCAAAATCATTGATTTTCCCGTGGTTTTTGAAGGATTTTGGCATTTGCGCCTTTTCGGCTCTCCGACGGCTCAAGACGGCCCAAGAAGCCCCCAAGATCGCCCAAGAGGCCCCCAAGAGAGCCCCTGATGGCCCAAGTGGCCTCCAAGATGGCCCCTAGAGGGCCCCAAGACGGCCCAAGAGGCCTCCAACACGCCCAAGATGGCCTCCAAGACGCCCAAGATGGCCTCCAAGACGGCCCTGGAGCGCCCCAAGAGGGTCCCCCGTTGGCCCAGAAAGGCCCCCAAAACGGCTCCCGACGGCGTCAGACGTGCCAGGAACCCACCAAGATGGCCGAAGTTGGCTCGAAGCTGGCCCAAAAGGGCCCAAGAGGCCCCCAAGAGGGCCTCCAGGAAGGCCAAAAGATGCCAAAATCACTGATTTTCCAAAGGTTTTTGATGGATTTGGGCATTTCCCTTTTTTCGGCCTTCCGACGGCCCGAGACGGCCCAAGAGCCCCCAAAGATCGCCGAAAGATCGCCCAAGAGGCCTCCAAGACGGCGACGATGACCATCAAGACGCCCACGTGTTCCCCGAAGGCTTTCCAAACCGAGTCGGGGAACACATGGTCGGATGGCTTGGCAGGTGTGGCCTCAACGTTCGGCCACATAGGCGCTTCCACAAAGGCAGGGGGCGGCGGTGATTCGCCGTGGGCGTCTTCGATCCGCCGCCCCCTTTTGCTTTAGCAGAGGGTTGCCCGGCGTGCCAGACTATATGGTTTTTGGTTTGGACTCTTTTTCCAAAAGAGCTCCCCCCGGGGCTTCGGCCCGTCCCGCCGGCCACCCGGAAAGGATCTCAAGGAGCTCAATCCGGAAAACAAAAAATCCAAGATGGTTCAAGATGGCCTCCATGATGGCCACGTTGGCCCAAGATGGCCTCCAAGATGGTCCAAGATGGCCGCCAAGTCCGCCCAAGATGGTCCAAGACGGCCTCTCATACGGCCCAAGAGAGTCCAAGACGGCCCCCCAGAGGCCTCCAAGACGGCCCAAGAGGCATCCAAGAGGTCCTCCAGGAGAACCCGAAGAGGCCAACATCATTGATTTTCCTTCGGCTTCTGAAGGATTTTGGTATTCGCTTCTCCTCGGCTTTCCGACGACCCAAGACGGCCCAAGAGGCCCCCAAGGTCGCCCCCATAGCGCCCAAGAGGCCTCCAAGATGGCCTCATGACTGCCCAAGAGGCCCCCAAGACGGCCCCAAGAGGGCACAAAAGACGACCCAAGAGGCCTCCAAGATGCCCAAGATGGCCTCTAAGACGGCCCTGGAGCACCCCAAGAGGGCCCCAAGTCGGCCCAGAAAGGCCAGCCCCCCAAACGGCTTCCGACGGCGTCGGACGTGCCAGGAGCCCACCAAGATGACCGAAGTTGGCTCGAAGCTGGCCCAAGACGGCCCAAAAGGCCTCCAAGAGGGCCTCCAGGAAGGCAAGAAAACGCCAACAACACTGATTTCCCTTCGGGTTTCGAAGGATTTTGACATTTGCTTCGTGTCGGCCTTCCAACGGCCCGAGACGGCCCAAGAGCCCCCAAAGATCGCTCAAGGATCGCTCAAGAGTCCTCCAAGATGGCCCCAGAACGGTCCAAGAGGCCCCCAAAACGGCCCCAAGAGGCCCCCAAAACGGCCCAGGAGGCTTTTAAGACGCCCAAGATGGCCTAGACGGCCCTGGAGCATTCCAAGAGGGCTCCAAGCGGCCCAGAAAAGGCCCCCCCAACGGCTTCCGACGGCCTCGGACGGACCAGGGGCTCACCAAGACGGCCGAAGATGACACTAAAACTGCCCTAGACGGACCAAGATGCCTCCAAGAGGGCCTCCAGGAAGGCCCGAAAAGGCCAAAATCACTGATTTCTCATTGGTTTTTGAAGGAGTGTGGCATGTGCTTTCTGTCGGCCTTCCGACGGCCCGAGACGGCCCAAGTGCCCCAAAGATCGCCCAAGAGGCCCAAGACGGCCCCAAGAGGCCCCCAAGACGGCCCAAGAGGTCTCCCAGGCGCTCAAGATGGCCTCCCAAACTGCCCAAGAGCCCTCCAAGACGTCCTCTAAGAAGGCCCGAAAGGGTCAAAATGGCCCCCAGGCGGCCAAGATGACCTTCAAGATGCCCACGTGTTCCCCGAAGGCTTTCCAAACCGATTCGGGGAACACATGGTCCGATAGCTTGGCATGTCTGGCCTCAACGTTCGGCCACATAGGCGTTTCCACAAAGGCAGGGGGCGGCGGTGATTCGCCGTAGGCGTCTTCGATCCGCCGCCCTTTTTGATTTATCAAATGGGGTGCCTGGCGTGCCAGACTATATGGCTTGTGGTTTTGGTTCTTTGTCCCAAAAAAATCCCCCTGGGGTTTCGCCCCGTCCCGCCTGGGTCCCGGGAGATTGCCGAAAACCCGGTTGCATAGCTTGTTCCTGCTCCAGACGGCCCCAAGACGGCCCAAGATGGTCTCCAAGATGCATCCAGAACGGCTTCCAAGACGGCTAAGATGGCTCCAAGGGGCCCTGCGGCTCACGAGCGGCAGCCACGCTGCGCTGCCACGGGAAACAATTCGAGCCACAAAACAGTTGGCCACGGACGGCCACTCACACGAAACTGCGCAATGAAACGCAGGCGACGCAAATCACGAGAAAACCAACGAATGCGATCCCATGCGAAGCCCCGCGAAACAGCACAATACAACGGAATGCAATGCGAATCATCGAGAAAAAAAGTGATGTGTGCTGTCATGTAGCATGTCACGTGTAGTGTATGAGGTGGTTTACTATGTCACGTCAGTGTTATGTGTGATATGATGCTTGGTCATGTTACACAGTTGGGCTGTTTATTGGGTTATCCCTCGTAGGTCAATTACATTGGGTTTTCGTTCGGTGAATTATGTTCAGGTTCTGTCGTTCGGTCTCTTATGTTATTATTTCGGTTCTGTTATGTGTTAGGTTGGTTGTTAGGTTGTTGTGTTTAGGTCCAGTCGGTTATGCGTTAGGTTGTTTCCCACATGTTTCGTGGGGTTGTTGTTAGGTTGTTGTTTTCCCCACATGTTTCGTGGGGTTATGGTTTTCTTCCCTGCCGCGGCGCACCCGCGTCTCACCTCACCTCACACCTCATCTCCTCTCTCCTCCTTCCTCTCCTCACCCGCGCTCAACGCGTGCACGGCAAGTACATGAGACACGCGTCTACATACGGCCGCGCGCATGCACACACTCGCACACAACACACACACACCATACAACGCTAGTGCGCGCCTGGCGTGATGACTGCAGCGTCCATTGAGGCATGTGCGCGACATAGTGAGCACCCACATGAGACACGTCCCGATATAGCCGCACACGCATCATACACTACCTATACGACCAACCTTCGGGTGATAAGGAGGTTCGGGGGGGGGGAGGAACCAACGTCTCACTCGATCGGTCTCACTATCGATCTCACTATCGATCTCAGTATCGGTCTCGCTTGATCGATCTCCCTCGATCGATCTCACAATCGATCTCACTCGATCTCACTCGATCTATCTCACACTCGATCTCACTCGATCATCATCATCATCATCATCATCATCATCATCATCATCATCATCATCATCATCATCATCATCATCAGCATCATCATCATCATCATCAGCATCATCATCAGCATCATCAGGAGCATCATCATCAGCATCATCCCATCACCATCATCATCATCATCACCATCATCATCATCATCATCATCATCATCATCATCATCATCATCTCATCATCAACATCAACATCAACATCAACATCAACATCATCTCATCATCATCATCAGCACCACCACCACCCACCATCACATCACCCATCACCATCACCATACATCACCATCACCATCATCACCATCACCATCACCATCACCATCACCATCACCATCACCATCACCATCACCATCACCAATCACCACACATCACATCACCTCACCATCATCTTCTCATCATCATTCTCATCATCATCATCATCATCTCATCATCATCATCATCATCATCGCGGGACACCGCGGGACACCAGGGGGACACCGCGGGGCACCGCGGGACACCGCGGGACACCGCGGGACACCGGCGGGACACCGGCGGGACACCGGCCGCCCGGAAGATAGACATTTGGTCCAGCCGCGCCTCAGCCACACGGGACACCAGCGGGACACCGGCGGGACACCGCGGGCCACCGGCCGCCCGGAAGGGAGACATTTGGTCCGGCCGCGCCTCAGCCACAGGAGACTTTCTTCTCGCCCGCCCACGCAGCTTCGCCTCGCCCGCACGCACGGCACGCACGAACACGAAACCGAATCGATTCCCCGGTAGGGGGGCTCTCCGTTCCACTTCGATCTCACCCCCTCACCTCCGATACGCGCCAATGTCGCAGGGCCTAGCAGGCGTGGCACTTTCTCGACACCAGAGGGGGTGCGCAGGGGGTGGTCTCTCACCGCGGTCTCTATACGCGCCAATGTCGCAGGGCCTAGCAGGCGTGGCACTTTCTCGACACCGGAGGGGGTGCGCAGGGGGTGGTCTCTCACCGCGGTCCCTATACGCGCCAATGTCGCAGGGCCTAGCAGGCGTGGCACTTTCTCGACACCGCAGGGGGTGCGCAGGGGGTGGTCTCTCACCGCGGCCCCAATACGCGCCAATGTCGCAGGGCCTAGCAGGCGTGGCACTTTCTCGACACCAGAAGGAGTACGCAGGGGGTGGTCTCTCACCGCGGCCCCTATACGCGCCAATGTCGCAGGACCTAGCAGGCGTGGCACTTTCTCGACACCAGAGGGGGTGCGCAGGGGGTGGTCTCTCACCGCGGTCTCTTTACGCGCCAATGTCGCAGGGCCTAGCAGGTGTGGCACTTTCTCGACACCACAGTGGGTGCGTAGGGGGGTGGGTGCGTAGGGGTGGTCTCTCACATGTGGGGGGTCTCTATAACGCGCCAATGTCGCAGGGGCCTTAGCAGGCATGGCAACTTCTTCGACACCAGAGGGGGTGCGCAGGGGGTGGTCTCTCACCGCGGTCCCTATACGCGCCACTGTCGCAGGGCCTAGCAGGCGTGGCACTTTGACGACACCGCACGGGGGGCGCAAGGGGGTGGTCTCTCACCGCGGCCCCAATACGCGCCAATGTCGCAGGACCTAGCAGGCGTGGCACTTTCTCGACACCAGAGGGGGTGCGCAGGGGGTGGTCTCTCACCGCGTCTCTATACGCGCCAATGTCGCAGGGCTTAGCAGGCGTGGCGCTTTCTCGACACCGCAGGGGGTGCGCAAGGAGGTGGTCTCTCACCGCGGCCCCTATAAGCGCCAATGTCGCAGGGCCTAGCAGGCGTGGCATTTTCTCGACACTAGAGGGGGTGCGCACGGGGGTGGTCTCTCACCGCGGTCTCTATGCGCGCCAATGTCGCAGGGCCTAGCAGGCGTGGCACTTTCTCGACACCGCAGGGGGTGCGCAGGGGGTGGTCTCTCACCGCGGTCTCCATGCGCGCCAATGCCGCAGGGCCCAGCAGGCGTGGCACTTTCTCGACACCGCAGGGGGTGCGCAGGGGGTGGTCTCTCATCGCGGTCCAATGTCGCAGGGCCTAGCAGGCGTGGCACTTTCTCGACACCAAGGGGGTGCGCAGGGGGTGGTCTCTCACCGCGGTCTCCATGCGCGCCAATCCGCGGGCTAGCAGGCGTGGCACTTTCTCGACACAGGCGTGGGAGGGCGTGCGCAGGGAGTGGTCTCACACCGCGGTCCCCATACGAGCCAATATCGCAGGGCTTAGCAGGCATGGCACTCTCTCGGTACTGGAGGGGGTTCGCAAGGGAAGGGGGTCTCTCACCGCGGCCCCTAAACGCTGCCTCGCAGGCGTGGCGCTATCTCGACACCAGAGGGGGTGCGCAGGGGGTCTCACCGCGGCCCCCATACGCGCCAATGTCACAGGGCCCAGCAGGCGTGGCATTTTCTCGACACCGGAGGGGGTGCGCACGGGGGTAGTCTCTCACCGCGGTCTTTATACGCGCCAATGTCGCAGGGCCTACCAGGCGTGTCATTCTCTTGACAGAAGAGAGGGTACGTGGGTAGCGTAGCAGCCTTGACATTTTCTGGATTCTATATCTTGGGCAGTATGCACAGGTGCCTCTGGCGTGCATGCGGCAGAAATATTTTCAGCAAGGTTAACTGTAGACACCTCGGCTCAAGCAGGCTCAAAGACGACAGAAGGCGCCCGCAGGCATGCCCCCAAAATGTGCAGTGGCCGAATTGCCTCCTCCGCGCACTGCTCTCGTGAGACGGATGGTCGAGATGAGCGTCGACATTAGTCTGGCAGGGTTGCAAGAGTACATCGATAAGCATGGCGTGGACAGGTTCATCAAATCCGCGTTTGAAGCTCACGGCCGCCAGCTGCGAAATTGGTGGCCGGACACGCTTCGCAAGAGATATAATGACTTGCCGCATCCAGGAACGAACGACGTCGGCAGGAGGCAGTGTCTGGGGGCGTTCCTGATGGACCCTACGTCGGGCGGGTTCCCCCGAGACGCCTCCGCTGATCAGCCGGGGGAGACGGGCGAAGATGACGACAGGCCGCCAGCGAAGGTTCCCAGACTGCACGAGGCCGGCAGCTCGGGCGCTGACCCGGAGTCTCCTTGCACAGCGCACTGCGCGCATATACAAGCAACACCCATGAAACCCACGCCCATGAAGTCCACGCCCGCGCAGGGTTTCACTCCGCAGCGGCCTCCAGTACTTCTGCTTGCTACCTCTGTTCGTTCCACCGGCACCCCTCGCATTCCGCTGTCCCCTGAGCCGGTTCAGACGGACCGCCGGTGGGCAGAAGTACCTTGGTCGCAAAGCCTGCGAGAATCAGTTCAGCTCGAGAACCTGTCGACGAAAGCGGATGCGAAAGCAATCAAATGGTACCAGGAATTCGCGGCCAAGCGAGACTCTGATCCGGAGTGCGTGCCGTCGAGGAGGGGCAGCGATGCCGATTTGTGGCAGGCGCTTTGCAGGTACCGCCGGGGCATGATCGACTCTCGCGCCACGGGCGTGCCCTTGGTTTTGCTGCAGTCGGAGGACGAGGGCGCCGCCTGCAGTACACCACAGGAAACTGAGAATGCTTGCAAGAGGCTGCTGAACGTCCCGAACCCTGGCGACGCGGGACACATGCACAGAGTTCTTCCCGCGCACGTGGGCATGGAGGTGAGATTTACCGTCAAGGTGCCCAAGCGCAAGAGCTTGATCCGGGAACAGAAAGCCACCATCGTGAGCTTCGTGTTCGAAAGCAGCGACCAGGACAGGTACGACGCCTGCGCCCCGGGAGAGATCCTCCGCCCGCGCTGTCTGCCTGCCGGAATCTGGATGCAGGTGCACAATTTCGAGAAACAGAGCCCGGACGTGGTGAAAGTTCTCGTCAACTCCTTCGGAATCCAGCAAGAGAAAGCGAACGGCCTGTTCTGCTTCCCGCTCATGGAGGCGCACTTCAAGTGGCAGGGCGCCAACATAGTGCACAAGGTCAAAAGGTTTGGGCACGCGCTCTCGCACGGGCGCTTCCTGACGTCCACCGCGTCACAGGGCCAGACGATCCGCACCGGAGTGACCATCGACTGCGCGCAGGACACGAGCATTGGCAGACTGGAGGAAAGAGCAGAGAACTGGTGGCTGCACTTGCGCGCGATGCTCAGCAGAGCCACTTGCATGGGCGATATGTTCTTACTTCGGCCGCCGCCAAGGGAGGTCCTGCAGGAAGGCCCGCCTCCGTCCGTGCTCAAAGCCCTCCAGAAGTTCGATGGGCGCATGGCCACGGAGACGCGGGAGATCGAGGCCCTCGCCCTGGGACGCCAATGGATCCTGCCAGCGGCGTGAGGTCGTCGGAGCGCACGGCCGCCAGAGTCCTTCCGACGCAGGCAGCGCTGTCCAGCCGCGTCGAATTCGCGCGGCCCGTGCCGCTTCTGGGCGATTTCGGAGCGTCCGCCCAGCTTCGGTTGTCGCGGCAACCGCAGCCCAGAGATTTTCCATCCGAGATCACTCGCATGTCGCACGCAGGCGGATCACGTTTGCCATGCAAGTCTTTTGCGCGCGCACCTCAGAGACTCTCCGTCGAATTGACGCGGCGGCAGACGCGTGGAAACTGCATGAGACTAGAAAGAGTAGACCGACCGAGGAAAGAAAGGGAGGCAGGGGTGCAGGAGAACGCAGCATGAGGCGATGGGGGTGTGATCTGCACCAACTTCCAAGTGGCCCCCCTGACTACTCGAGCTGTGTCAAATCGTTTTGCATCACCTCGTTGGTTGTTGCGATCCCAGGAAACGGCCCTCGGTGACCACCTCGAACTTTTCCCCGACGAAGGATAGAATGCGGGGGAGAGGGAGGAGGCCCACTCAGTAGTGTGTTGGATGACATTACAGGGAAACATTCGCGACGAGAGTTTAGAACGCAGGTTTCCGCATAGATGATCATGCCAAGCAGACGCATGATATTTAAATTAAGTATGTGGGGTTTCTCGGTGGCGTAATTTGACTGTTCGCCCTGTCGCTTCCGTGAGGCCAAGGCCCAGGAGGGCCCCAAGACAGTTCCAAGAGCCCCTTAAAAGCTTAAGAGGGCCCCAGGAGGCGAGTATCGGAGGTCTCGATGTGCTCGGCAAACTACCCCCCTGTGTGACCAACGCACACTTTGAACACCACGTTGGCTTTGAAGGATGTTTGCTTTTCGGATGTATATTTGGGAGGCCTTTGGCCCAAATGGGTTCCAAGATGGCCCCTGATCCTTCAATATTGCATCGAAGATGTCGCAATATGGCCTCCAAAAGAACCTGCCGCTCTAAGCCGGGTACCAAATCCTTCCCAAACCTTGATCAAATCAGTGATGTTGGCCCTCTCGCAGGCTCGCCCCCGATCGCCTATACCTCAAGATGGCTCCAAGACGGGCCAAGAGATGCCCAAGAGGGGCCCGATGGGCTTCCGAGACAGCCCCAGGAGCGCCCAAGAAAGCCCCAAGAGGCGATCTTAGGAACTATAGACGGGTGGCGCCAGCTGACCCCCCCATCTTTGATAAACACACACATCGATAACACGCACACAGGTCTCGATTGTGTTTAGCTTTTCGGTGGCCTCTGTCGTTGGCGCAGTAGGGCTCCAAGGTGACCCCAGATGCTTCAATGTAGCTGCAACTGTGACGCAAACCGGCCACAAACTATCAAAGGAGGTCTCCGATGTGCCTCCAAGAATCACCACGATGGCCCCCGAATGGGCCCAGCTGGCAACGGAGACTTTCAATGGGGCCCACGAGAAACCCAAACCCGTTTCCGCAAGCCTACAGAACATGAGTGACGCGTGCCTTCTCATCTGTTCGCCCCCGGTGTGGCTCTGAAGCCCCAAGGTGGTTCCACGACGGCCTAAGAGGGCCCAGCGAGAGGCCCAATATGGCTCCAAGACAGCCCCAAGAACGCCCGAGAGCGCCCCACGAGGCGACTTTGGAGCTCAAGAGGGGCAGCGCTGATTGAGACCCCCCACTTCGGAGATCGATGTCCTCCAAAATGGCGCCAGAAAGGCGTGCAAGGCCCCTCAAAAAGCCACAATATTGCTTCAAGAAGCGCCCAAGAGACCCCAAGAGGCCCCCAAGAAACCATTGAGAGGCCCCTTAAGCGGCCCCGAGCAGGCCCCAAGAGCCCCCCCCGAGAGGCACGTAAATATGGCTAAAGAGGCTCCCAGGGGTCGCCGAGAGAGGCCCCCAAGACGCCCCGAGGGGCACCCGCGGAACGCCCAGGAGATGCCCCTAGAGACTCCGAAACGCATCCAAGAGGCGCGTGTCCCTCATGTTCGCCCCCCTCCCCCTCCTCGTCCTCATTTCCCCTCCTCATCCGCCAATGCCTCCTCATTATCCCTCCTCCTTCTTCCCTCATCCATCCCCCCTTTCCATCGAGCGTCGACGGCTCCCCCCTTCGTTGTTCCCACGCTTCTTTGATTATCTCAACTCGCCTGGGCATCGTTTCTGGATGGGCTGGTTGGTGATACGCGAAGCGTCGAACACTTGCCCTGGCAACGGCAGGACCCCAGTCAGCGCACTTTTCTCGGTGGATACGCATTCAGCGCGCACCGCACACATGCCGAGGTATGTACGTATGTGTACACTGTGCACACGTCGTGTTGGTGTCACTCGTCCGTGCTATTATACACGGGGACCATGCGTTCGGTGCGATATACGTGATGCAGCCAACGCGTTGCATTACCGCGCAATAAACACGGTGCTGTCCAGATGTCGATGTTGCAGGATACACAGATCTATCCATATATATACATATATATATATATATATATATATATGGTATGCGTCTGCACATGTGCACACACTATAGGTGTGCGCGTGTCTACGAGTCTACGCACCTGTGGTACAAACTGCGTCAATCAATCGACGCGGTGCAATTGAACGCAGCTTCGGTATGCAACTTATGTTATGCATTGAATAGGATGCGGGCTATGGTCTGCGATCTGGGTGGTACTGTAACGTTTCGGCATATAGTGTGCCATTGGCTAGACGTGATGTGCATGTGCGATATGTGCGCGGTCCAAACTGTAACCTTCGCCATCGCCAAGTCGCCATCGGGGCGTCATCGTCGCAGCCGATCCATCGCGCGCCATCATCGCGCCATCATCATCACGTCATCGGCATGCCATCATCATCGCGTCATCGTCGCCACGAAGTCATCAATGCATCGTGGATCACGTCGTCATCTTCGCGCCCAAGTAATTGTCACGCCGTCATCTGAATCATGTGAAAAGTCAAACCGACTTGAGTTCGCGCACTGAGCAACAATTCATCGAAATGGCTTTGGGGACCCCCACCGTCTCCAATGGGGCTGACCTCCCGGGGGGGGTCAGCCTCATTGGATTTTATTCAAGACATGCGCTCCGCCCACCAATCTTCCCCGAAGGCCCTCCTCCCGGGGCACTTCTGGCGGCCATCGTCCAAACCGGCAACATGCTCATTGTAGTCCCGGGGCCCCGAATGAGGGGGCCCTCCCGGGAGAGCCTCCCGGGAGCCACTTCCAGCTTGAGCCTTGAGGGTCGTATCTGCGCCAATTTGGAATTTAGTTCCTGATTTAGATAATTTAACTATGGCAAACAAGCTTTTCCTGATTAGCGCAAACAGGCTTTTCCAACATTGTCTGCATGTTCGCAAAAATCGCTGGCGTCGGGTCCGTCGCCCCTCCTGTGCAGGAGGGGGCAGAGGAGGCACAGGAAACCGCGCGATCCGTATAGCCGTCGCGGTTCCAGCCCATCCAATCTTTATCCAATATCGATTTTTTTTGCGCGTCGTATCATGGCCGAGGAACGGGTGAAGAACGCGGCTTCGGTGGAGAACGCGGAGAACTTGGTGGAATCATGCGAGAAGGAGATACTTGCAATGAAGATTTTCCAATCTGACATGGATGACGCGGTCGCCAACAACACGGCTTTCTTGGGCGGTGCCATTCAGATCAGACAGCGGATCTCAGAGCCTCAACTGCGAGATGCGATCGCCCACAAGCTCGGCGCGCCCAGAGATGACGCCAGCATGTGCGCGAGGCAGCTTCCGGCTGCTCTCTCGCACGCCCTCGCCAAGTGGAAGGGGGGCCGTCGACGGATCAAGGTTACACCCAGCAGTGAAGCAGGTCGGTGAGATTGGGAGGCTGCAGGCAGGGAGCTATAAGAAAGCGAAGGCGAGGGCCCCCAGCAGGGGCAGATCACCGTCGCGCGCGCGGCCCCCGAGCACCCCAGCCAGCGGGTCCGCGATGAGCCCAGGGTCTGTCTACAAGGCGCACCGCGTGAAGGCTCCGACGGGCGCCCCGCTGAACGCGAAGATCTCGAAGCCACATCTGAGCGACGCCATCGGCATCGCGTCCTCGCCAGGCGGCGCCGCCGCCCCCAGGAAGAACCCTCCCGCCGAGACGGGCGACAAAAAGAAGAATAACGATAAGTTCGAGATTTTCACTCTCGACTACGACCGCATGCTCCTGATAGGGCAGAGCGGCGCGACGACCGCGGAGTACAAGGTGGCGCCAGGGCCCGACGGCATGTGCACAGCCAAAGTGCACGGAGACGACGAGGAGACGGAGGTGCCGGATGCCACGTACGAGACGTGGTCCAAGAGGAAGACGAAGGGGGCGGGCGGGCCTCTCATGAGACCCGCCGCTGCCGCGAAGAAGCCTGCAGGGGCTTGGGGCGAGAGGGGCGCGCCGCCACCGAGGACGACGAGGGGTAGGAGGAGGCGCAGCCCGAGCCCGACGAGGTCGAGGTGGAGGAACTGGAGGCGCCCGCGGTGAAGAAGGCGAAGCCCGCTGCAGCGGCTGCCCCCGAGCGGAAATACACCGCGATGCGGTGCAAGAGGGGCGGGTGCAGCGCCGTTCGGGAGAATTTCGGCAACAAGCCTCAGCTGTGCTCGATCGGCAAGAAATCCGACCGCCACAGCATGGGAGAGAAGATGAAGGCGACGGAGGAGGTCGTGAAATTGCTGCATGAGAACAAAAGTAAGCTGCTGGCGCAGATCTCCGCCGATATGGGGAGCATTTCGGCGCAGCCCTCGCGCGTTTCCTGACCTCGTAGACAGCCCCGCAGGAGGCCCCCTGGCGGGGCTCGCGTTTAAGCGGCTACAACCGACCCCTCTGCAAGCGGAGGGGCAATGAGATCCCGGGTTCTGTGAGGGATGCCGCGGAGCGAAAGCGGCGCCGGGCCGTTCTTGCTCGGCGGTTGGCGCGGCGGACCGATTGCAAGCGAACTTGATATTTCGGGGGCGGCACTTGTATATGAGCGCATATGAATGCGCATATGCCCGCCATGCAGGCGAGGTTCGGCGGTGGCGGGGCGGCGACGAGCGTCCGTTGGCGACGGCGACGGCGACCGTGCACGCGCGCGCACTCGCGCGCATGCACGCGCGCGCACGCGCGCATTGCCGCAAACAGATGCGCTCAATACATGCCAGTTTGTATTCTGCTATATATATGTATATATATATATATATATATATATATATGTATATGTATCGCAGATATGGGTATATATGTATCGTAGATATGGTTATGTCTGCACTGGTAGCGTGCTTTCAATCAACAGCTTGCTCAGCTTAGTGTCATACGGAAGCGCTGCGACAGCTTGCCCCCCCCCCCCCCCCCCTGTGCAGGAGGGCGCTGGGAAGGGGGGAAAGTGGGCGCCGGGAAGAGAGAGCTCCGGACTGATTCTGCTTGAAGACGCTCGGCTCTGAGGCCGCCGGGGGCCCAGACAGGGCGCGCGAGGGCCCAGGGCGGGCCTGCCCGTGCAGCGAGGCCGCCGCGAGGCATGCCGCTAGCAGCAGCCATGCTCCCCTTGGCTCTGCAGCTGGCTTTGACCAGTAAGGCGATTGCACTGGCAGCAGAGGAAGGGAAGGAGAGGGGGAGAACGCGGACAGCACGGGCAGAGGGCCGCAGGGGGGGAAGAGGAGGAGGAGGAGGAGGGGGGGAAAAAGGAGGAGGAGGAGGAAGAAGGGGGAGGAGGATGCGGGAGGAGGAGGTTGAGGAGGAGGAGGAAGGAGAGAGAGATCCGCCAGGCGATGGACGTCGGCCTGGACGTCGGCCAGCGCGCGGCGCCGCCGGGAGGAGACGGCCCCCCTGGCGGCGGCCCGCCTGGAGGAGGGGGCCCCCGCAAGCACGGCGACGACCCCGGGGGCGGCGGGCTGAACCTCGCGGGCGACGACGAGGAGGGTGAGGAGGATGAACAGCTTGGCGGGCTGCGCAAGGCCCCCTTCGGCATGCACCTGCGCCGTCCGCCGGGCAAATGCAGGCACTGCGGCGAGGCGAAATGCATCGGCAGCGGCTTGTGCCTCTCGCTCGAGTGCCAGGGCTGGGGCAGAGCCAACCGCCGCCACAGCGCCGCCTTCGGCCTTATGAGCTCCCGAACAAGACGCAGGGCGCGAATGAGAAGAACAAGGGCGGGAAGAGAGAAGAGCGCGACACCTGGCGGCCGCGGGCCGCGATCGGCTTGCAACTAGCTTAGGATGGTTCGCTTTGTTAGCTCCTTCTTGTCATCCTGTGCAGGGGCGCCCCTCCTGTACAGGAGGGCGTTCCTCGGTGGTGGCAGCGCATCAGGCAGCGCGGGGCCTCAGAGATCGCAGAGCACGGGCGCATCCTCGCGCCCCCGAGGCCGAAACCCACGGGCCCCAAGACTGCAGGCCCATGGCGGACACCCATCGTACACTTCGAGGTTGACACGGTACCAGCGCGTCATCCCCGCGACGCCGCGGCCCCCTGCTTCCCGAAGCCTGCGCCACAGAGCCCGCCAGCGATGCCACCGCCAACGCTGAAACCGAAACCCAAGCATGGCCCCCGCCCGCCAGCCGCTCCACCGCCAGACCACCTCCGCAACACTGGCCCAGCCCCGCCGAATGCTGACATGATGGGCGCGCTAAGGCAAGCTGCCGCAGCACCCACGGCGCATGAGGTGGCGCAGGAGGTCGTGCGCACGCTCCAGCAGCAGCAGCAGCCGCAGCAGCAGCCGCAAGTGATCGCGATGCCGTGCACGCCTCCGTGGCATGCCTGGCCTCAGGCGGCGATGCCCCAGGCCACTCTGCAGCCGCTGCCGTTCCCCCGGCGTGCAGCTCGCAGCGGGGGCAGCGTCGCCGCCACCGCCACCGCCGCAGACCGCAGCAGGGCAGCAGCCGCCGCCACCGCCCCAGGCAGCGCGCCACACAGCCGCGAAGGGGGGGCGCACCTTCCCTCCAGAGCCGCCGTATACGGCAGCCACCCCAGCAGCAGGGCCAGACGCAGCCGAAGCCCCAGCACAATGCGAGGTGGCAGGCACAGGGGGGGGGGGGGGGGGCGACGGAGGCAGCATCGGAACCAGTCCAACAGAGTGGCTGCAGACAATGGAGGAATAATTTCAACTGGCAGTCGAAGAAGCGGAAGCAGCGGCATCCGGAGCGAACCCGCTTGCAGTGAAGGGCGAGGCTGCAGACGACTCTGATGAATGCGAGATCATCTCAATGCAGGTACCGAGCATGCAGAGGGTCCGCCAGGCCATAAAAAGAGAGCAGCAGGGCGCCGCCAGCAGCAGTGCCGACGGCACGGTAACGCCAGCGGGGCCAACCACCGAGGAGGAGCCCGCCACCGCAGAGGCCGCGGCAGAGACGCAGGCACCCGATGCAGCTGCAGCAGCAGCGCAAACCGAGCTGCGGCGCCTGCGCGGGAAACAAAGCCGACCACCTGTGAAAAAGGGCACCGCGGGGTGCGCACAGCGCTCCTTCCAGCCAGGAGGCGGCTCCGCCGCGGCCGACGGAGGAAGCGGCACCGCCGCGCCAGACGGCCCCCAGCCAGGAGGCAGCTCCGCCGCAGCCGACGACCCCCACCGAGCTGCTGCCTCAGCCGACGCCGGCGGCCCCCAGCCATGAGGCCGCAGGCGCTGCTCGTCCAGCCCCGACGACGCCCGAGGGTTTGAGAAGGACCCTGAGAATCGGGCAAGGGCAAGGGGACAAGCCCAGGCAGCCCAAGCAGCGTACGCCGCCACCGCAGGACAACAGCGTGCTGCTGAGCTAGAGAGCCCAGACCCTGCCGCTCAGCCCACCTCCGCCGCTGACAAAGAGATGCCAGATTCCACCGCTGAGCGGGAGGACCAGAGCAAGAAGCGCACACCCGACATGCAGAGCGTCGGCGACGGCCCTTCCGAGAAGAGACAGAAGGGCGACACGGGCAAGGGCGACGGCGACTCCAAGCCAGACGGCGGCAAGGAGCAGGCCGCCTGATGCAGTCTCTTCGTCGCAGCGCGCGTCCTGCGACGCACTGGCGGCCTCGCGCCGCGCAAAAATTATCCCGGCAAAGCAACCTAACAGCGATGTGTAGAAGCATATCTGAAAGCATTCCCCTTAAGATTCAGATGAAAATCCAGTTGTCGAATTCTGCTGTTCTCGCAGTCGTAGTCGCATTCGCGATGACAGTCGCAGCGGCAACGGCAGTCGCAGTCACAGCCTCAGCCTCAGCCTGCCTCCTCCTCTTCCTCCTCCTCTTCCTGCTCTCCTCCTCCTCCTCCTCCTCCTCCTCTTCCTCCTGCTCGTCCTCGTTCTCGTCCTCCTCGTCTTGCTCGTCCTCCTCCTCTGGTGCTCCTCCTCCTCCTCCTCCTCCTCCTCCTCCTCCTCCTGGTGGTCCTCGTTCTCCTCCTCCTGGTGCTCTCCCCCCCCCTCCTCCTCCTCGTCCTCCTCCTCCTCCTCCTCCTCGTCCTCCTCCTCCTCTTCCTCCTCCTCCTCCTCCTCCTCCTCCTCCTCCTGGTAGTCCTCCCCCTCCCCTCCTCCTCCTCCTCCTCCTCTTCCTGGTCGTCCTCGTTCTCGTCCTCCTCGTCTTGCTCGTCCTCCTCCTCCTGGTGTTCTCTCCTCCTCCTCCTCCTCCTCCTCCTCCTCCTCCTCCTCCTGGTGGTCCTCGTTCTCCTCCTCCTGGTACTCTCCCCCCCCCTCCTCCTCCTCCTCCTCGTCCTCGTCCTCCTCCTCCTCCTCCTCCTCTTCCTCCTCCTCCTCCTCCTCCTCCTCCTCCTCCTCCTGGTACTCCTCCCCCTCCCCTCCTCCTCCTCCTCCTCCTCTTCCTGGTCGTCCTCCTCCTCCTGGTCGTCCTCCTCCTCCTGCTCGTCCTCCTCCTCCTCCTGCTCGTCCTTCTTCTCCTGCTCCTCCTGCTCCTCGTCCTGCTCCTGCTCGTCCTCGTCCTCCTGGTCTTGCTCGTCCTCCTCCTCGTCGTGCTCTTGCCCCTGCTGAAAATGTGGCCCAGGAATGGGAGTTCTGGGAAGTCGAAGAGCACGAAGTTGCCTACAGTTGGCTACGGGCATTCAAAATGTGGCCCGGGAATGGAGTTCTGGGAACTCGAAGAGCACGAAGTGGCCTACAGTTGGGTCCGGCTATTCAAAATGTGGCCCGGGAATGGAGTTCTGGGAACTCGAAGACCAGGAAGTGGCCTACAGTTGGCTCCGGGCATCCAAAATGTGGCCCGGGAATGGAGTTCTGGGAAATAGAAGAGCACGAAGTGTGTGACTGTTACATCCGGTTATTCTAAATGTGGCCCGGGAATGGCGTTCTGGGAACTCGAAGAGCACGAAGTGTGTGACTGTTGCATCCGGTTATTCTAAATGTGGCCCGGGAATGGCGTTCTGGGATGTCGAAGAGCACGAAGTGTGTGACTGTTGCATCCGGGTATTCAGAATGTGGCCTGGGAATGGAGTTCTGGGAAGTCGAAGAGCACGAAGTGTGTGACTGTTGGTGAAAAACGAGCCCGGCACCCTGCCGCCCGGCAACTCCCCAACACCTGCCCGGACCCCCCTGTGGAGTGATCTGTGAGCTCTTTTGAGTCAACTAGAAACCTATCAGTCTACGCTGTTAGGTAAAAGGTCGCCATAATCATGGGCATCATCACATCAACCTCCTGTGCAGGAGGCACCGCTTCCAGGGGGGGAAGGGGTCGGCTGAATGGTGGGGGCGAAGTCAGGCGGAGGAGAAGCGACATGCAGGCATCGATGCCGCATGCGCTGCATGTAGGTTCCGCAGAGGAGAGCAACGCCGCCTGTCAGAGGTCGCGTCTGACCGATTTCACAACCGATCCGGCAGCTGTCAGAGGTCGCGCCGGACCGACCCCACCACCGACCCACCTCCGCACGGAAATCTTCAAACAAAATTCATTCGAAAGAATTATTTCGTTGATTTTCTTATTGTTTTAGAACAAAAGCTCATGAACTAATTCTTTTGAAAAGATTCTCTCAAAAGAATTGTTCGAACAGATTTGCTGAGAGACCACTTCCAGGACCTAATCAACTCCTGCGTGGATCCCTGCGGGCAGGCTCTCGCAACGTATTCGGGTTCTGAGCGGAGGTTGTATGGCTATTCTCATACGTATAATACATGTAATATCATTCATACATGTCATATGCATCCATGCCTTAGCTTGCGCGCGTCGTGCATCCGCCTGCACGCGCGCAGTCCAGTCACATAGCGCGCTGCTCGCGCACTGCGCGCGCCTTCGCACATGCACCACTTGCGTAGGCGGCGGTGGCGGCAACTGCAGGTGAGGTGGCAATCGAGGCAATATCGCACGCGCGCTTATCATGCGTTTAAGCGCCGCCCCCGTCAAGTAACATCAACAATTGCAGTCGGCGGGCCGTCCGACCGCTAAGCGGGCGGTGCCGGCGCCGTTCGGCTCTTTGCGTAGATCGCATATTTTCGCCGCGCTGAGCAGTTATGACTTGTCCGCAGGTCTTCGCTGCCGTTCTACGCTCGCAGAGTCTTTTCGTGCCGCCGTAAACCCAGACGGTGAGGTCACCGCAGACATGCCCTCCGAAAAAGTAACAACACCCAGCTGCGACTTCTTCTGCCCCCCTGCACAGGAGGGCGACGAAGGAGGAAGAGGAGGAGGAAGATGAGGCAGAGGAGGTGGGATATTTTGTTCGGAAGGAGGGCCGCGGGCCTCCTGGCGGTGCGCATCTGCTCTGCGCGTCGCAGGACTGATTGGACATCTGGAGTTCTCTCGGCTCCAGATCTGCCGCTTGCTCCAGCATCTTTGGCGCCTGCCCGCAGTGGGTTCTGGTTCCGCGATGACATCGCAGTTCTTCGTTCTCTTGGCGTGCGCGCCGTATTGCCTGCCAGCGTCTGCGATCGGGGCCGCCCTGAGCGCGTGCATGCCTCCCAAGAAAGCCAAGGCCAAGGCCAAGCCCAAGCAGACCGCCCTCGATCACGGCGCGTTGAATCGCACGTTCGCTTCCCTGAGGTACCAGGCCAGCGCCGCCGCCAAGGGCGAGGAGAAGAAGAAGGCCGCCAAGGAAGCCCGGGCGAAGTGGAACTCTCTTGTTAACGTCGAGGATAAGAGGCGCTTCATGAAGATGTGGGAGGATAACCGCCGCGGTAAAACCTCGTCGGGATTGCAGTTCGCTGTGCGCTTCGAGCAATCGTGTGTTCAGCAGCAAGAGGATGAGTTTTCAAGCAGGGACAAGGATCCCATCCCCACGCAGATCCTCAAGGAGAAGGGTTGCTCGTTCATGGATTTCGACGCCCGCGAGGAGGCCATCGAGTTTGCAGTCGCTTTGCACGAAGAGAACGCGAAAAAGTTCGACACCAAGGAGGCAAATCCCCCGTGCATTCATGACACGAATGAAGAATTGAGCAGATATTTCTTCGTGGCGGACGAGGGGCATCGGAAGTCCTGGAAGCAGACCCAGTCCAAGTCCAAGAATATGTCTGGCTGCGCGGATGTGAGGAACGGGGCGCGGCTCCTGAGCGTGCGCGACAGCATGGGCGTCCCGTTGGCAGCAGCAGCGCCACCATCCGACTCGAATGCGCAGATCTTGGACGAGGGCCCTGCGATTCTCGAGGTGAAGGAGGCGGCGAAACTTCTAAAGGCCGCAAAGGGAAATTGACCTTCGCTCCTCTCTCTTCCCGTTCCGCCGCTCCCTGCCCCAAAGCTCGTCGGTGCTGGGCGGTAGGGGTGCGGCGGGTGGAGGGAAGGGGGCGGGGCTCGGAGCTTTGGTTTTCTGCCTCCCAGGACTGACTTGGATGCGCTGGAGAAGATCCAAACGACTCTGCGCCGGTGCAAGTGCCAGCTCACTGCGAAGAGCAGGGCCGCCAAGGATGATAATAAGAAGAAGCTTTGGTATGACCGCTCGGCGGAGCTCGAGAGCAGCGTCAATGTCCTGGGTAACTTCGTGGACGATTGCTACTGCCACGTCGTGGTAGCCGAGGACGCGCACTCCATGGACACGAAGGAATTGCCCGCTCTCAAGAAGAAGCTCGCTGGCGCGAGGGAAATGCTCGAGCGCCACCTGACCGGGTCGAAGGCTTGCAAGCGCAAGTATTCCGAGCTGCTCGAGCACGTGTGAGGCTCTGACAGGCGCACGCGAGCGGAGGGGAGTGGCGGAGGGCGAGGGCGACGGGATGGGTAGACGCGAGTAGTATACAGGCATGGGGGGTGGACATCCAGGAGAGACAGTGGGACTGAAGGACATGCGTTCGCAGAGCGCGCTGGCGCAATCATACCCTAGCGGTTCGCCGCCACTTCACTCCGGAAAAAAATGGGCGCGTCGACGACGACGCGCCCCCTCCTGTACAGGAGGGTGCATGCAAGCATCGATCCCTCATCTTCTTTGTCTTCCGTATCAGCTTTTGCGGCCCACATTATTTTCGTTTTTTTTGTTTTCCGAGGGCCGCTATGCTCGGCAAGCGCAAGCGCCATTGCGACATTGCGGCTCTTCCTCCTGAGATGAGGTTGAGGGCAAACGTGGGTGCGCTACTGACGACCAGCGCGCTCGCCTACAACCAGGCCCAGTCGCTCTTCGACGACGCCCACGCGGGGGGGCACACAGGGCTGTTGCCCTTGACCAGCCACCGAGGATGTGATAAGAAACGCAAATGGGCAAACGTCGGCGGCAATGCATCTACGAGGCTGCGGAGACGAATGCTTCGAGGGAGCTTGTGGCCCAGACCGCACTTCGCGCAGGCCCGCTGTTGGAACAAGATGCGCAGCCGCGAGCAGAAGGAGTGGGTCGCTTTCGGCTTGCCACGCGAATATTTTGCCCAGTTGGTGAAATACGGCTCGTTGGAGAGGCTGGGGGGCTTAAGCGGCCTGGACAAGGTGGGGGCGGATCATGCGCAACGCTGCCTCTCGGGAATGCAAGCTGCTTCGATGATTCCTGCAGGCTTGTGGGCCGACGGCGCCCCCTGCCAGTGGGGCCGCGATCAGTCAGTAGAACACGCGTGCTTGCATTTGCCTGGGCGGCCGAAAACGATGGAGGAGCACAAGCTGCGCGTGCCCATCACTGGCTTGATGAAGGCCTCCATGAGCACGAACACGCGGCATGACATTTTCGATGTGATTGCTTGGAGTTTTCGGCTCATGGCTACAGGTGCAAACCCTGCCGCCCGCCACGACGGCGCAGCTTGGTTAAAGTCTGACTTTCACGGGGCCAAGAAGGCATCTGCAGATCTGGGGTACAGGTCTGCGCTGGTGCAAATGCGCGCAGATTGGGGATGTTGGAAAAGTGCATTCGGGTTCCCGCAGTTCAACGAGAAGGCGGGGTGCTGCTGGAGGTGCCACGTGACGCCGCAGCAGGCCCCTCCTCCCGTACTCTCCCTCGCCTGCCTCCTCGTGCTCCTCTTCGTCTTACGCATCCCGCTCTCATCGTTTCTCGCTCGCGCAGGTCTTCCAGCCACAGCGCATCTGCAGCGCGGCGCCGTGGCGGAGCAACAGGCGCACGAAGGCGCAATTGATCCAGCACCTAATGGAACATGATGTCACAATATCTCCAATGATGTCAATCACTGGGGTTGACCAATCTGTTTGGAGAACCGATTGGTTACGTGCAGTTGATTTAGGCGTTGCAGCAGATTGGTTGGGGCAGAAAGACATTTAGTGGCCCCACGAACGACGCGCAGCGCAAAGAGTTGTGGAATCGGCTCAGTACTTGGTACGAGCAGAACCCACAGATGGATCGCATTCATTCCCTGACCATGAAAACTATCAAGCACAAGAAGGTAATGCGGCTTTCAGGGCAGGCTGCCGTCATCAGGCACATGATACCCTTTTGGGAAAGCACTCGCCGACCAGCTCTGCGACCCGAATGTCACGGAGGAGGGCGCGATGAGACAGGCGATGTTTCATTTGTCTCAGTGTTAGTTTTGCTTCAGGAGTAGCAGCCTGGAGGGGCGCATTCTGAATGGGCAGTCGATCAAGTTCAGCCTGCAGTGCACAGCTCTGCGCGGCATGCGCCCGGAAGTGTTTCACATCAGACCGAAGCTTCATCAATTGCTCGAGATGGGCTTGGAATCATTGCAGGGCCATCAACCAGAGACATGCTGGACTTACAGGGGTGAGGACTTCGGAGGCACGGCCGCTCACTTCGCTAAGCGTCGTGGCGGCGCACTCGCGCCCAAGGGCTTCAGCGTCGCATTGATGGGCAGATCTTTTCGCGCCCAAGGGCTTCAGCGTCGCATTGATGAGCAGATTTTGTTCGATTCCTTTTGTTAGGATTTGTTGATGGCTCCTCGGCCAAATCCAAAACAGACGTCGCCTTCGGCCCCCCCCCCCCCCCCCCCCCTCCTGTGCAGGAGGCCCCCTCCTGTTCAGGAGAGGCTGCGCCGACTCGTTTCGGAGCGCTCCTTCCCCGCTCCCCCCGCCCCACCATGCGCCTTTTAATGTCCAGTCGTATTCCTTGTGCTCATCTTCGCCGCCGCATCCGTTTTGGGCTTCAACTTTCCTGCAAGCTGCCCGACCCGAATTCAGGAATTCACCAGGAGAGTTGCCATGGCAGCGTGGGGCGCTCGATGCTCGACGCGCGGCGCCCTCGCTGCGGCCGACGCGTAGTCCTGGCGCTACGTGCAGGAGCGGGGCGGTTCTTGGTGGCATCGCTGCTGCCGGCAATGCGTCCACAATTGCCGCCCTGGCCTCCACCAGAAGGTTCTGGAGCGCTACCAAGGGCCCAGGGCCGAGAAGCTGGTCGACGAGCGGCGGGCAATCTAGTCGGGGGCGCATGCGGGCAAGAACGGCAGGAGGGACTTGCCGGCGAACCAGCGGCGACGCCTTCACTGAGTGAAGCGCGCGCCGCCCCTGCGCCCAGAATCGGAAGCCGCGCTTCCCCATTTGCGCTCGCCGAGCCCAAAAAACAACGTCTCCTGTCGAGGGGGCGCCACGGGGAGGTGGGGGGGGGAGGAGGAGGAGGAGGAGGGGAAGGAGGAGGAGGAGGAAGAGAAACATAACATGATAGGGCCAACATGAAACCAACATAGAATCAACATAGAACAACAGGAAATCAAC
Organism: Prorocentrum cordatum; assembly: GCA_963575745.1. Classification (NCBI taxonomy): domain Eukaryota; class Dinophyceae; order Prorocentrales; family Prorocentraceae; genus Prorocentrum; species Prorocentrum cordatum. Next base: position 1,052,427 of record CAUYUJ010012780.1, read on the forward strand.
ATTGATCAACATAGAAAAGCATGGAAACCTTTCGTTTTTAATTAAGGCAAGCAGCTAATTAAGGAGCGCAGTCCTGTTTAATTTGCGCAAGCACTTAATTAGCGCAGGTGCGACCCTCAAGGAAGTCGTGGCGCCCGGGCCTCCCGGAAACCAATTCCGGCTCGACGCGCCTGGGAACCAATTTCGCATTGGGTCCCGGCCTCTCAGGACCTCCTGAGAACCAATTCCGGCTTCCTGCCGGCGCCTTCCGGGGCCCGTCCTCCCAGGGCTTCCCAGACCTTTCCGGGGCCTCCCAGCCGGGTGCGTTGCGCGACGCGGGCGATGGGTGGGTGGGCGTGTCGGGGGTTCAGCTGGTGGGTGCCCGTTGGCGCCTCGTGGGCGCTTTGTTCGCTGTTTGCTCCAGATTTATATTGCGCATCGATTGCGTTCTATACTTTGGAGCCCGCACGTTGCACCCAGGTCCGCGCACGTACTGCACTACTGCACAAGCGCATTGTATCCCATGCGTGGAACCACACAGACTGAATAATGAACCCACCACACATATTTCATCCATCACTTTCATGGCACAGCAAAGATGGCTCACCAAACGTTGTACCCCATTGCACGACCTCGTAGACTCACATATGTATATGTGTGTACACGTATGTACACATCCATACACATGTATAGATACAGCCGCGCATGTCGCGACATACACACATGTACAGCAGCATTGCTACCGCGGTACATATAATGCGTCGCATCAATTGCATATTCCAGATTGCACCGAACAGATGACCCGCGTATATCATAATGAGCACATTGCAGAAACAACGATGCACGAACGATATCGCAACACACGCAGAGTGCACAGCATACATTGCACGACGTGTAAACTCATGTGTTACCATAGCGAATGATTTGTTCATGCGCATTCCGAAAACAGTTGTGCTGACTGTTTTCTTGTGGTGCGAATCATTCACTGACGCTTCGCATGCCCCTAGCAACCCATCCAGAAACTATGCCCTGGCGAGTTGAGGTGATCAGAAAAGAAGCGTGGGAGCAAATCGGGGTAGCTTCTCGTCCGAAGGGAAAGGGGGATGGATAGGGGAGGAGGGCGCGGGGGATGATCAAAAGGAGGGCATGCAGAGGGGCCGGGGACATCTTGGATGTCCCTCGGAGTCTCTGGGGATATCTCTCTGGCGCTTCTTGGAGGCCTATTGGGGCGTCTTGGAGGCCTCTTGGCGGTGGGGGCCGCTTGGATGCCTTGTGGGGCATTTTGCGAAATTGTTTGGGGCCTTTGGGGGGCGTCTTGGGGCCTCTTGGGGGCTCGTTGAAGTATTTTGTTTGCCCTTCGAGAGGCCTCTCCTGGCATCTTGGAGGGTATCGATGTCAGATGGGGGGTCCTCAATTAGCGTCGCTCCTATTGAGTCCCCCAAATCGCCTCTTGGAGCCCTCATGGGGCGCTCTTGGGGCCGTCTTAAGGCTATTTCGAGCCTCGTATTGCAGCTCTCTTGGGCCAACAGCCTCCGACAGAGGCCCTCGAACACCCAACATCTCTCAAACCTAGTAGGTTTGTCAATGTATGTGTGCGTTGATCAAATACCCCTCTAGTTTCACCGCTCCGTTGTCCTGTGGGGATCTTGCCGCGCGATCCCTTGCCGAGGAACATCTGTGTTGATCAAACACGAAGGGGGGGTGTTAGCAATGCCTTTCTCCAGCTCCTCCAATCGCCTGTTGGGGCGCGCTCTTGTGGGGTTCTCTGGCGCTCCTTTGGCTGTTTTGGAGCCCTGTTGGGCCCCTCTTGGGTCTCTCTTGGGCCCTCTTGGAGCCATCCTGAGGTCTTGGAAGGACATCGAAAGCGAACAGGCGAGAAGGCCAAGTTTATTGATTCTCTTTAGGTTCGGGGGGGACTTGGGCGTTCGGGGGGCGCCCTGGGAGGCTCCTGTGCCACGTGGGCCCGTCTTGGAGCGGCCTGGAGACCTCTTGGAGGCATCTTGGAGCCCATTTTGGGCCAACTTGGCCTATCCTGCGCCATCCTTGAAGACGTGTTTCAGCGCGTGGTGCCCCAAAGACGCCCCCCCCCCGAAGTGTTCAAAGTTTTTTTGTTTTATCCAAGAGGGGGCAAATTGGCCGAGCCCCTCGAAATCACCTCTTGGGGCTCTCTTGGGGCGTTCTTGGGCGCTCTTCGAGCTGTCTTGGAGCCTTCGTGGCCCCCTCTTGGGCAGTCTTGGGCCATCTTGGAACCGCATTCGGGCTTCCAAGGCCCATCGGTAGTGAAAAGGCAAGAACTCAAACAACCAGTTATGACCCTTAGATGTGGGCAAGATGTTGGCCTTCGGGGGTGTCCTTCGGAAGACCCAATTGCCCCTGGACCCGCATCTGGGCGACCTTTGGGCATCTTGGATCGTCTTGGAAACCAGCTTGAGCAATCCTGGGCTATATTTGAACAATATTGGATGTCATCTTGGGTTTTCTAATGCCCTCTGGGGGCCATCTTGGGCCATTCTGAGCGCTCCAGCGCCTCCCCGCCCCCCTGTCCAGAGCAAGGGGGAAGGGTGAGTGGGGCCCCCTCGTAACCCCCTCCCCGGAAGATGGAGGAGGAACTGCTCTAGACCACCTGTGCCCAGAGGGCTGGTGGGATTCTGGCCGGCTCCCCCCTGGCAGAGACATCCGCAACCTTCTTCAGTGGTCGGGCCCGTTTCGCCTAAGACCCCCTCACAATTATGGGTTTTGATAAGGTCGGATCCGAGGGGCAATCTATAACATAGCAGTCGTCGTACACGAGACTGGTCATGTACAAGAGTGGTCATATACAAGATTTGTCATGCACGGGACGCCCACGTGCCTCTCCCTCGGGGCCCGCGGGGGGCCGTCTTTGGCCTTTCTTAAAGGCGGGGTCTCGGCGGGGCTCAAGAGGGCTCCAGGACGGGCTCGCGACAGGTCGCTGGGCCCTCTTGAGGCTCTCTTGGCGCCCTCCTTGGGCCCCGAGAGGGGCCTCTCGGTGCCTTCCAGGGCCTTCCAGTTTGCTTTCGGACGGCCTCCAAAAGGCTCCAACTGTGCCCCCAACGGATGCTACAAAACACCCCCCTGTTGTAGCATCCGTCGGGCGCCCTCTTGGGGCTTTCCCGGGGCCCTCTTGGACTTGGGACCCTCCGCAGGCCCCCCCCCGCGCCTTCAGAGCGCCCGAGTAGGATTCCAAGAGGGCCCCAGGTGTGCCCCAAGAGGGCCCCACCGGATGCTACAACGCACCCCTGTGTTGTAGCATCCGTCGGTGCCCTCTGGGGGCCCTCTTGGACCCCTCCGCGGGCTTTCCCAGCGCTTCCAGAAGCCCCCAAGAGGGCTCCAAGAGGGTCGCAAGAGGCCCTCAAACGGATGCTACAACGCACCACCCTGTTGTAGCATCCGTCGGGGGGGGCCTCTTGGGGCCGTCGTGGGGGTCATCTTGGGGCCCCCTTGGGGCTCTCCCAGGGCCTCTCGGGCCCTCTTGGAACCCTCTAGGGCACTCTTGAGGCCCTCTGGGGGCCCTCTCGGGGCCTGGGCACGCACGGGCCACCTGTATGGATTCGGGAGTTGGAAGAGTTCAACGACCCGCGCCCAAAGGACTGATGGTTTTTCATGATCATTGCAGGGCACTGTATTGTCATCGCATTATGTTGAAAGGTCTGTACAGGTAATTGCAGGGATCCGGTATGCAGGGTATTGCAGGGGTCTTTGCAGGGCCTTTTCCATGGTATTGTATGGGCTCTTTGCAGGGGGACCTTGCAAGGTATTGCATGGTCTTTGCAGGGGGTCCAGGGGAGCGGGTTGGGAGAAGGGTTTTATATGATGCTGGATGCAAGGGTGAGCTCCCTAGACCACTTCAGCCCTACAGCGCAGGTGGGGCTCGACCCTCGATGCTCGATCTGCGATTTCCGAGTCGACCCTTTATCTTGTATCCGCGATATGCCATCCTTGCACCTCGATCCTCGATGCTGCATCCCCGATGCTCGATCCTGAATCTTCCACCTGCAGTGATCAAGCATCGGTGCCCGACGTGGGTTCTTCGGTCCTTGATGCATCACCTCCGAACGACTCCTGGGTGGTCCCCATATGACGTCAAGGTGATCCCACAACGTAATGACTTCAATGCGACGTCGCAACGATCACAAGAGCACGCCATGAACCAATGGCCTACATCCAGCAAGTCGGTGTTCGGGAGGGCGGTAAGCAGCAACAACGCGACGAGCATCAGAGCGCGAAGCTGGCATCAGAAGAAAACAGCAGCGGCGAAAACAGCAAAGGCAACAGCTACGACGGCGGTCGCAGAAGCGGCAGAGGCAGCAGATAGCAGCAGTGGCAGAGACAGCAGCGAAGCCCCGACGCTCGAGGATCCAGGGGCGAGCGTTTTGTTGCTATGACTGCTGGTTGTAACTGATTTGACGTTTCTGAGAATATGTGTCCCCCCGGGGACTTCTGGAGACCTCTGGTGCCTCAGTGGCAAACAAAGCTTACCATCTCCTCTTCCTCCGCCTTTTCCTGCTCCTCCCCATCCTTATCACCTCGGGTTCCTCTTGTTCCTCGCCATCCCCCTTCCCTCCTTTATCCTCTCGTTCCCCTGTTGCCCCTCCTTCTTGTCCACCTCCTGCTCCACTTCCTCTTCCTCCTCCTTTCCCCCATCTCCTGCATGTATTCCCATAGATTGCATCGCCCTCCGTGTCCTCCCCTTCCTCCTGCTTGCTCTTCCTCTTCCGCCTCCTCCTCCTGCCCTCCTCGGCGTCTATCCTGCCTTGGCCCCTTTTTGTTCCTGCGCCCCCCCTTGGCCGCGTTGCCATCTCGGCGCAGCCCGCAGTCGTCGCTCGCCCTGCAGCCCCCCAAAACACATTTTGATGCCAGGGTCGGACCGCCGACCCCGCGCCGCCAGGCTGCGATCGCGCTGCTTTGCCGCGCCCCCCCTCCCCCCCCCGCCCCGCCCCCCGCGAAGTAGGATGGCGATCGGGGGGTCCATCGCGGCCCGCGGTCGCAATGCGATCCCCAGGCGACTTCCGCGCGACGCCGTCTTCTCGGGATGGCCCGGGGACCCTGGCGCGACACCGGGATGGCCCACGACGAAAACGCGATCCACTGCGACCCACGATGGCCCCAGCGCGATTTCGCGGCGCGGGTGCAATGCGATTTCGCGTCTCCAAGATGGCCCCGAGGTGGCCCCACGAAAACCGACAACAGTCCAATACAGCCCCCATGGCGCAAAGATGGGGCCAGGAGCGCCACAGGGCGCCGAGCTGACCCTGACGTGGCCCAAGATGACCCCATGACCCAATGTCGGCTTCAATCCAACTCCACGGTGATCCATCTCGGCTCAAAGACGACACCTATGGCCCCAATCTGACCTAACGCGACTCCATGATGAAACCGACACCATGCGGCGAAGTTCGTCGGGGTTTCCTTCCTGGGGGGGTAAGTCCTCATCGGCTCTGGGTCGCGCTGCGTCGTGGCCAATTGGCCCGAAGACGGAGAAGCTCGAGGTGCCAGGTGCAAATGTTTTAGGTGCCACTTGGGGCGGTTTAGGTTTAGCTCCGTGGAAGCTCCTTTCCAGAACTCGCGAGCTTCCCAGGCGCCCTTTTCCAGCGCCCCCCGAAGCGTTTCCCGCAATCTCGTAAGCTCGCCAGGCGTCCTCTCTAGGGTTCCTGCCAGCCCGCGCGGCGCCCTGCCATCGGGGTTTTGGATTGCACATTGGACTGCGCAAGTATTCCCGGCTAGCTCCTCGTGAGAGCTAAAAGGGTCAGTGGAGGAGAAGCTGGCCGGTAGGGCCACGCCAGCTCCTCTCCGCAGCCCCCGAGCAGGCGCCCCCGCAGCGGCCTGCTTGGCCTCGCAGCGCGTTCCGGCCAGCGTTTTCCAACTCGTTCCCAATGCGCGCGCCTGGGGCCTCTGCGTGAAGTGTCCCCGCAGCTCCGCGGAATCTCGTTCCCAGAGCTTGCGGGCACCCCATGTGCCCTTTCAAGCGCTCCCCGAAGCGCCCCCCGCAAGTTCGCAAGCTCTCCAGGCATCCTCTCCAGGGTTCCTGCTGCGCCCCCGCGGAGACTGTCTAGGCAGCGGCTGCCGAGATGCGCGAGCGCGCGACTCGGCCCGGGGGCAAGAACTTCGGCCGCGACCGGCGTGCCCGGGGGCCAAAGCCTTCGGAGCGCTTGGGCGGCCTGCGGGTTAGACCTCGGGGTCGGGCGGCCCGGGATTGGGACCTGGGGCGGGGCGCCCGAGGCGGCCCTGGGATTCCCGGATGGCTCCTTGTGATTGCCACAAGTGTTGTTAGAGAAGGAGCCTGTCGGCAGGGCCACGCCAGCTCCTCTCCGCAGCTCCCGGGCAGGCATCCCCGCGGCGGCCTGCGTGACCTCGCGACGTGTTCCGGCCGGCGTTTCCCCAGTCGTTCCCAATGCGCGTGCCTGGAGCCTCTGCGCCAAGTCTCTCCGCAGCCTCGTTGAAGCTCGTTCCCAGCGCTTGCGAGCTTCCCAGGCGCCCTTTTAAGTGTTCCCCGAAGCGTCCCCCGCAAGCTGGCAAGCATCTCCAGGCGTCCTCTCCAGGGTTCCTGCTGGGCCCCTGCGGAGACTGTCTAGGCAACAGCTGCCGAGTTGCGCGAGCGCGTGGCTCGGCCTGCGGGCGAGAACCTCGGGCGCGACCGGCTGGAACCTCTCGGGCCCAGAGGTTGCATGCATCCCGAGGCGGGATGCTCATGATAATGCCAGTGCAAGAGCAACATGGTTAGCATATTGGATGCGCGGCGATTGTTCAAGACCAAACGGGGTGGAACACATAAGGTTGCAGCTGGTAGTTACGCAACTAACGTTGAAACTCGACTGTACGCGCAACGTGTTTAACATTCACCGCTGCGCGAATGGATGGCGGCTCATGTTCAATTGGGGCATGTGCAATAGTTGGCGTTCGTGGTCGAAACATGGCCGAATGCGTCACCTCTCTCCTGTATCTTCGGAAGGGTCAAGAAAACGCTTTTCTTAAACAAAAAAAGCGACGGTGGGGTCGCATCTCCATCCGCCGCCCCGCCTGTCGGTTGATTTTTCGCGGGAGAGAACGGGGGGGGGGTAGGGCGAGGGCGAGGTGGGAGAGAAGGGGGGGTGGGGGGATGGGCGAGGAGGAGGAGGAGGACGAAAAAGGGGGAGGAGGGGCGAAGGAGGGGAGGGGGAGAGAAGGACGGAGGGGAGGAGTGGGAACAGGAGGGGACAGGAAGCAGGCAAATGACAGGGAACGCAGGATGGAAGACGACGACGAGGAGATGGAGGAGCAGGAGGAGGAGAAGGACAGGTGGAGGAACGACACAAGAGGTGCGGGAGGAGGGCAACCACCTGGCCCTCCTCCATCTCCTGGCGTTCCTCCATCTCCCCCCCCCGCCATAGCCATTTTGGTTTCGCGGCTGTATGGTCAGTTGGTGTCAGGTTCCGCGGTGCCACGGGAAAGCCCCGATCGGCCTCGCTCTCCAGATGGGCATGATGGCCCAGAATTCGCGGGGCGCGAATGCGCGGGGCGAAGCGGCCGCGGCGCGCGCGGCAGATGCGACGCGCACCTCCCCTGTGGACGGCGAGCCCGTGGCGGTGGATGAGGATTCGGTCGGGCCGACCCTCGGTAGCCAGGAGGTCCAGGGGCCCGACCGCGACCTCGAGCTTCCGCAGTCGATCTTTTGCGACAGGAAGGCGATCTGCGCCAAGGAGCACGAGGCGCTGCTGGCGAGGGTCGCCGAGCAGGACAGGCTCTTGAAGGATCTCAGGGAGTCGATGGCAGCCGCTCGCAACGCAGCGCCCGCTCCGGCGGCGGCGGCGGCGCCGACTGCGGCGCCAGAGGCGAGCCCGCCTGCGCCCGAGGAGCCGCCGCGCGAGCTCGACGAGGAGCCGCCGAAGCAGTTCGAGACGCCAGAGAAGCTCTCGCAGGATGCCGCGGCGGACGCGGGCATAACTTCTGAGATGAACGTTTCACCTGGCAAGATGTCTGTCGACTCGGAGCTTCTACTGGTCGTCGCCCCCGGCGAACCCGATGACGATGCCAGCTTGGGAAATGGGAAGATGTGGGCGGACGACGCTCAGCCGCGCAATTATGGACAGGAACATGAGATGGCGAAGGCCAAGGCGCTGTCCCAGCAGGATGCCCAGAAGGCTGAGGATGCCAATAAGAAGCCGGGCGTGGGCACCAATGAGGCCACGCGGCGATCATTGGAACTGGGCGCCGAGATGCATGCTCAGAGGGAGAAGGTCGATGCTGGCGAGATGCCCATTCCTGCGACGGCGGCCGCTCGCTTGGCCATGAAGCGCCAGCCCGCGGTGCCCAAGATGAGGTGCAACCAGGCCGAAGGACCGATCGGGAGAGCGACGCCGATCACACGCGACCGATGTCACACACTACTAAACATAGTAATTTCAAACTCCTTACAGGTCGCGCGCCTCGGTGTCGTTGCCAATGTCACTGCGGTGACATTGGCGACGACGTCGAATCGCGTCGGTGACAGTGGCGACGACATCGGATCGAAAGTGTGGACCCAGGTTAAGACGAGATAAACCTTCAATCCTGTTCCCTGGGAAATTCCCCTCCCCCCTCCTCGCTCCTTCCTCGGCGGCTTGCAGGGCGCCGCCGACGTCGCCGAAATCTGCGATCGAACCGTGAGTCAGTGACCCGTGTGGCGCCCCCAGCCCGCCCCATGGGGCGACAGGATGATAGGGGAGGGGCGATGGCGATGACGGGGGGGCAAGGGATGGGCGGCGAGGGCAAGGCGAGGAGGAGGGCGAACAGGAGGAGGAGGATGAGGAGGAGGGGGAGAAGCATGAGCGCGAGGAACAGGAGGAGGAGGATTAGGA
>CAUYUJ010012780.1:1066236-1108736 GCA_963575745.1 Prorocentrum cordatum
CGACCGCTGGCGCGCGGAGCTGAAGGTCGCGCTGGACTTTGAGCACCGCCGGCTGCAGGCGTGGGAGGCATGGTGCGAGGAGCGCCAGAGGTGGCCGCGCGAGAAGGCCGAGGGCGATGCGGGGCGCAAGCTGGCGAATCTCGTAGTGGACCGCGAGCGGGGCGAGCGCGCGTCGATGTTGAACGCGCAGGATACCTTCGAGCAGCTGCGGGGGGGATTCGCCCCGGGCGCCGCCGCGCGTCGCGACGCTCGCGACAGGGGCGAGCAAGCGCGGCGGCTGGAGGGGCAGCGCCGGGAGCAGCTCCACGGCGCAGCTGCCGAAGAGGAGGCGGGGGGCGAGTCCATGGCGGCACCGGGCGTTTCAGATTCTGAGGGGGAGGAGGGCGCAGAGTCTCTGGCGGGCGACTGCGTTGCCGAGGAGCGTCGCGCCGAGGTCTCACAGGAGCTATTCGCGCGTCTGCAGAGAGCGGACAGGGTCCTCGGGCAGCTGGTGAAGACTGCGCTCTCGACGGCTCTGGCGACGTTCGCGGTCGCGCGGAGGCCGGGCGCCGCGCTCGGCCACGACTTTTTCGTCGCCCGAGCCGAGGGCGAGCAGGTCCGCGAGGCGCTCGAGGCCGACGGGGCCGCTGGGGAGGCAGGCGGGGTGCCTGCCGACATAGGTGCCAACGGTGCAGACTACGTGCGGCACGTGCTGGCGAGCATGATGCCCGACGCCCAGGCCGCGCCCGGCTTCTTCGAGGGGGTCGAAACGGTGGCGCGGCCTGTGAGCCCGGTGGAGACCGGCCTGGGGCGCCAGGAGGCCACGGCGCGGGACAATCGTGCGCGGGCACAGGCCATCCGGGAGCTGCGCAGGAACGACCCCGACCTGCTGCGCCCCGCCCCCGTGCCCGGGTCGGACGTGCTGAAGCATTGGGAGCAGCGGCAGCGCCTGCTCGACCAGCTGGAGGCGAGCGGCGTCGATCGCAGCGTCTGGGCGCGCGGCCGTTGCGAGGCCCTGCGCTGGCAAGCGCCCCGACGGCAACCCCGAGCCGCGCCGCGCGCCGCTGCTGCCGTCGCTGGACGTTGCTGAGGGCGACGTCTGGAAGACGGGCGAGATGCGCGAGGCGACGCGGCGCGCGCGGCGCGCCGGGGCGGCGCAGGCGGGGGGCGCTGCTGGCGCCGCCGTGCACGGCAGCGTGCTCCTTCGCCTGGCCTCGGATTTCCTCTGCGCGAAGTGCCGGGGGGATTTCCTTCGCGAGCGCGCCGGGGGGGGATGGCCTCTCCGGCGGGGATGTCGCTGCGCGGTGGAAGAGGACGCAGTTCGCGCCGCAGAACGCGGGGGCCCCGTCGCGCGCGCGGCGGTGGACGCCGAGCGCGCCCGCGCGGGGCAGGGCGCGGCCGCGGCCAGGTGCGCGGCAGCGACGGAGGGGGAACACTTCCCGGAGTTCTGCCGTCTCGTGCGCCAGCCGTGCTTCGACAAGGACATTTGCGCCGAGCACCCGGCCTGCGCGCAGCGCGGCGCCCTGGCGCCCTGGCACCAGCGCGCGGGGCCATGCTGCAGACGGGAGCGGGCTAGTGCCGTGGCCGCGCGGGTTCGGCATCGCGAGGTCTTGGAATGCCAGCGGCGCATGGTTCTCCGAGGCCGTGGAGTCGGGTTTCGCCGAGGTTTCCCCTCCGGGTCGGCGCGGCTTCGCGGGCGTGCCCGGCGACGTGCCGGCGGAGCTGTGGTCGTTGCGGGCCTGGTGCCGCGCTCGCGGCGGCGTCGCATGGGCGACGCCGCGGCTGCTCGGCTGCTGCAGCTCGAGGGCCAGCGCGACGTCGCGTATAGGGCGGAGGTCTCGGGGGACGCGGCCGCCAGTGTACTATGTGGACATGAAGCCGCAGACGATCCCCGACTGGCCCGTCTGGTTGCAGCTTCTGGAGCAGAGGCCGGAGGCTGCGCGGAGGGCGGCGAGCTGGGCGCGCCAGGAGCAGGCCAGCGCGGGCTTGACGTGGATCCGCGCTGGGCGCACTGGGGCCTGGATGAGCTGCGCTTGCATGCCGCGCTCGCCAAGGACTTCGCCCTCCTGCCCACCGCAGCGAAGGCCAAGCCGCCGGACGAGTGGCGCTCGAACCGCGAGGCGGTTACTCGATGGCACGGCCGTCGAGCTGCTCTCGGGAAGGAGGTTGCCACGGCGGGGCTCGACACGAACGGCTTCCGAGGCAGCGGGCGCGCCCGCCCGGGCGGACCAGCAGAGGCAGAAGTGGGGGCCAAAGGCGCCAGGCTGTCCCGCGAGATCCCCGGTGCTGTCACCGCCAAGCGCCCGCTCGAGGGCGTCATGCGCCGCCTGGGGCGTCGGTTCAAGCGGGAGCGCGAGCGCGGCCACGAGGTCAGGAAAAAAAGACCATCCTGACGCGGCTGCGCTACGATATGGCCTTCGAGCAGGACGAGCAGCTCCGCCTGCAGAAGGTCGGCTACAAGAGCTACAACGCCGAGATCCTCAAGAGGGTGACCAAGCGCCTGAATGCCGCCCAGATCACCCAGACGACCAGGAAGATACGAAGGAGGTGGACTAGTTCGTCCTCCCGAGGCTGAACGCGAGCGGGCGCAAGGGCCAGCGCCTCTCCGACCAGAAGAAGCAGACGCTCGGCATGGACAAGGCCAAGCTGACCTGGCCCACGGCCGGCAGGTTCTAGCAGTAGTGGCAGTAGTAGTAGCAGTCGTAGTAGTCGTAGTAGTCGTAGTAGTCGTAGTAGTAGTAGTAGTAGTAGTAGTAGTAGTAGTAGTAGTAGTAGTAGTAGTAGTAGTAGTAGTAGTAGTAGTAGTAGTAGTAGTAGTAGTAGTATAGTAGTAGTAGCAGTAGCAGTAGCAGTAGTAGTAGTAGTAGTAGTAGTAGTAGTAGTAGTAGTAGTAGTAGTAGTAGTAGTAGTAGTAGTAGTAGTAGTAGTAGTAGTAGTAGTAGTAGTAGTAGTAGTAGTAGTAGTAGTAGTAGTAGTAGTAGTAGTAGTAGTAGTAGTAGTAGTAGTAGTAGTAGTAGTATGATAATAGTAGTAGCAGTAGTAGTAGTCGTCGTAGTAGTAGTAGTAGTGGTACTTATTCGTCGTAGTAGCACTACTAACTACTAGTAAGTTCTATTAGTACGATTACTACTGGTAGTTATTCGTAGTAGTCGTTAATCGTAGTAGTGGTGCTACGAATAACTACTACTTGTGCTACTCGTCACTATTACTCCAGTTCCGAATCGTATTTATAACTACACTAATGACCTAGGGGCCACAAAACCAATGCAATGGGGCCTTTCGGCGGAACTCCCTAGAGGCTACAAAACGTGCGACGGTGTGCCGAGATGGAGGCGGCGACGCCATGTGAGACCTCCCGCTGGGGCCTTCGGTGGAGCCCCAAGGGGCCACGAAACGTGTGAGGGGTGTGCCGAGATTGAGGCGTCGGTGCCATGTGAACCCTACCATTGGGGCCTTCGGCGGAGCTTTTGATTTCGCCGCGAAGCGTGTGAGGGGCGTGCCGAAATGGAGGCGCCGGTGCCATGCGAACCCTGCCACTGGGGCCTTCGGCGGAGCTCCCACGGGGCCGCGAAACGTGTGAGGGGCGTGCCGAGATGGATGCGGCGGTGCCGCGGGGACCCTCCCACTGGGGCCTTCGGCGGAGCTCCCATGCGGCCGCGAAACGTGTCAGGGTTGTGCCGAAATGGAGGCGGCGGTGCCATGCGAACCCTGCCACTGGGGCCTTCGGCGGGACTCCGTATGGGGCCACGAAGCGTGTGAGGAGTGTGCCGAAATAAAGTCGGCATTGTCATGCGAGCCCTGCCTTTGGGGCCTTCGGCGGAGCTCCCTACGGGGCCACGAAGCGTGTGAGGGGTGTGCCGAAAAGGAGGCGGCGGTGCCATGCGAACCCGGCCACTGGGGCCTTCGGCGGAGCTCACTATGGGGCCACGAAACGCGCGAGGGGTGTGCCGACATTGGATGGGCACGCGGAGAGCAGAGGCAAGGGTGGGAGGAGGGGGAGGAGGAAGGAGGAGTGACGCGGGGCGCTGGACTTAAAAACGAGGACCCAACACCACAGGACTGTTGGGAATGATTGTTGCCTCTGTGGGCCATTTGGGCGGTCCTCTTCGAGCGATCTTGGGGCTTCTTTGGGGCCTCATGGGCCGTTTTTGGGCCATTTTGGGCGTCGTGGAACGCTCTTGGGTTGTCTTGGAGGCCCCTGGTACCCTCTGGGCGCTTTCTGGGGCCCTCTTGGCCCTTTTGGGGGGTTTAACCAAGAACACGCTACGTTTCTTGTTCAGCGTTGTTTGGGTAGTTTGTTCTATCATGTGGTGTTGGGTCCTCGTTTTGAAGAGACGGATCCCGCGTCCCTCCTCCTCTCCTCTCCTCTTCCTCCCCCTCCCTACCCCCCCCTCCTCCCTCCTCCCTGCACTTCACCCACCCAGTTCAGCGTTTCGTGGCCCCATAGGGGGTTCCACCGGAGGTCCCAGTGGCACCGCCCGCATGCGTCCGCCACCACCCAGCACAGCCCTTGCTTCCTGCGTTTCACCCACCCAGTACAGCGCTTCGTGGCCCCATGGGGGGCTCCACCGAAAGTCCCAGTGGCACCGCCCGCATGCGTCCGCCATCACCAAGCACAGCCCTTGCTCCCTGCGTTTCGCCCACCCAGTACAGCGCTGCGTGGCCCAATAGAGAGCTGCACCGAAGGCCCCACCGGCAACGCCCGCTTGCGTCCGCCACCACCAGCACAACTCTTGCTCCCTGAATTTCACCCGCCAGTACAGCGCTGCGTGGCCCCATCAAGGGGCCCCACCGCAGGTCCAGTGGCACCGCCCGCATGCGTCCGCCACCACCTTTCACAGCCCTTGTTCCCTTCGTTTCACCCACCCAGTACAGCGCTTCGTGGCCCCACACGGGGGCTCCACAGAAGGTTCCAGTGGTACCGCCCGCATGCGTCCGCCACCAACCCAGCACAGCTCTTGCCCCCTGCGTTTCACCCACCCAGAACAGCGCTTCGTGGCCCCATAAAAAGGGCTCCACCGAAGGTCCCAGTGGCACCGCCCGCATACGTCCGCCACCACCCAGCACAGCCCTTGATCCCTGCGTTTCACCCACCCAGTACAGCGCTTCGTGGCCCCATAGGGAGTTCCAACGACAGTCCCAGTGGCACCGCCCGCATGCGTCCGCCACCACCCAGCACAGCCCGTGCTCCCTGCGTTTCACCCACCTAGGACAGTGCTTCGTGGCCCCATAAAAGGGGCTCCACCGAAGGTCCCGGTGGCACCGCCCGCATGCGTCCGCCACCACCCAGCACAGCCCTTGATCCCTGCGCTTCACTCACCCAATACAGCGCTTCGTGGCCCCATAAGGGGCCCCACCGAAGGTCCCAGTGGCACCGCCCGCATGCGTACACCACCACCCAGCACAACTCTTGCTCCCTGTGCTTCGCCCACCCAGTACAGCGCTTCGTGGCTCCATATGAGGGCTCCACAGACAGTCCCAGTGGCACGCACCGCCCGCATCCGCCACCACCCAGCACAGCCCTTGCTCCCTGCGTTTCACCCCACCCAGGACAGCGCTTCTTGGACCCATAGGGGGGCTCCACCGAATGTCCCAGTGGCACCGCCCGCATGCGTCCGCCACCACGCAGCACAGCCCTTGCTCCTTGCGTTTCACCCACCCCGTACAGCGCTTCGTGGCCCCATAGGGAGTTCCAACGACAGTCCCAGTGGCACCGCCCGCATGCGTCCGCCACCACCCAGCACAGCCCTTGCCCCCTGCGTTTCACCCACCTTGTACAGCGCTTCGTGGCCCCATAGGGGAGCTCCACCGAAGGTTCCAGTGGCACCGCCCGCACTCGTCCGCCACCACCCAGCACAGCCCGTGCTCCCTGCGTTTCACCTACCCTGTACAGCGCTTCGTGGCCCCATAGGGAGCTCCACCGACAGTCCCAGCGGCACCGCCTGCATGCGTCCGCCTCCACCCAGCACAGCCCTTGCTCCCCACCCAGGACAGCGCTTCGTGGCCCCATAGGGGAGCCCCACCGACGGTCCCAGTGGCACCGCCCGCATGCATCCGCCACCACCCAGCACAGCCCTTGCTCCCTGCGTTTCACCCACCCCGTACAGCACTTCGTGGCCCCATAAGGGAGCGCCACCGAAGAAGATATTCACATTTGCGGTATTCACAACTGCAGATGGTGTGGGCGAGGCCTCGAGGCACGGTGGCGGATATGCACGCGCAACGGCGCATCAGGCCCCAGGGGGCCAGGGCCGGCCCCGGGACCGCAAATGTGGGTGTGCACCCTCCTCCTCCCTCCTCCCCTTCTCCTCCTCCTCCTCCTCCTCCTCCTCCTCCTCCTCCTCCTCCTCCTCCTCCTCCTCCTTCCCCCCCCACGAAGCGCCAAGAGAGCGCCAAGAGAGCCCGATGACATTCTAAGAAGGATCCGAGACGCCCACAGGCCGCTCCAGCCCCCAAAACACCTCAAGAGGCCTCCCAGACGCCTAAGAGGCATCCGCGAGGCCTCCCGAGAGCGTCGACACAGGAACAAATGCTGTTTTTTTTGTTTGCAAGAGTTTTCGAAAGAAGTAGGCGTTCTCGGCTTTTTGGCTTCCCAACGCTCCAAGGCGGCCCGAGACGCCTCCAAGAAAGCCCCCAGACTGCCCAACGGGCCCCCAAGAGAGCCCAAAGAGACCCCGAGAGTGCCTCAAGACGGCCCAAGACGCCTCCAAGACAGCCCCAGATGGGTCCAGACGAGGGGCCCGAACGGACGTTTGGAGCCCTGGGCCCCGAGAGACCCCCAGGAAGCCCCAAGAAGCAAAAATAGGTCCCGAAGAGGCCCCCAAGAGTCTTCCAAGAGGCCTGCACGACGCCCCAAAGAGGCTTCCAAGAGAGGCAACATGAAACAATTCAAGCCCACGAGTAGCCCCGAGTAAGCCTCAAAGAGCCCCCGAGAGACCGCCTCCCCCTAAGGATCCTTAGGGTGTCACTTTCGGGGTCCACACTTGTGCCCCAAAAAGGCCGGCGGCGCGCTGAAAGAGGGGGTTCGGCGGCACTCGCAATCTGGCCTGGAGCGCCGATTGCTCCCGAGCCACTGTAGTACGGATCGAGAGCAAGAGGCTCGGCCGTGGGCGCGGGTGCCCAAACCGACGAACCGCCGCAGGAGTCGTAGCGGCTCATTTCGTCCCCCCGCCCTTTTCTCTGCCTTTTTTCCATCGTTTACGGCCGCCTAAGGGCCGCACGGCTTTTGAACCCATCTTTTACCTTGTGGCGCATCCTGGTGGCGACGGCCTGGATGTGCGAAGCGTTGGGAAAAGTCCCGAAGCAGGCGCGGTATTTCTCTCATCCGTTGATACCCAGTTGCTTGCATGCACTCTCGGGCGCGTGATGCAGAATCGTGGTACGTCCCTGGGGGATATCATTGCTCATGCACCACAGTCGTGATGCAGTCGGGATGCGCGTATCGCTGCACTGTTTGTTTGTGGGCTGCTGGCCAGTCTGACTGTGGTGCCGCTTGCCCTTTGGTTGTGCTTCACAGTCGTGATGCGGGCGGGTTGCGTTTGTCGCAGTTTGGAATGTTGTTTGCTGGCCCTGCTTCATACTCTTACTTCGCTTCCTTGCTTTGCTTCTGCTACGCAGTCGCATTGCGGGTGATTGACCTGCTTCACAGTCGTGATGCGACTCGCGTGGGTGTGATTTCCTTGTCTTCGAGCTTGAGCGTGGAGGTGTCTCGGAGTCGTGGTGAGGTCTATTGTCCTGCCTCACGTTAGTTGCGCGCTTCGCGAGGATAGGATTTCTATGACTTGCCCGCTCCACATATTTCGGCCTTGTCCTACCATGCTCCTTCTTCCCCCCCCCTTCGCGCCCTCCTCTCTTCACCTCTGCCCCTTTCATCATCTTCCGCCTTGGTAGTATCTAGGTGAGTTTTGTTGCAAATACGTGCGAGCCCACATCCCATCATATGGTGGCATTTTCAGCGAGCTGTATTTCGTGTCTGGTCGGGGTGCGCCAATGGAGGGACTCTTTGCTCTTGCTTCACAGCCGTGATGCAGCCGGCCGCGTGGCGAGCGATTGTCCTGCCCTTCTTTCGTGATGCATCTCCCGTGAGTGTGCTTGTTCGTACCACCATGTTTCACATCACCTGGACGTTTGCTGTTCTCTGTGTGCGTCAGCAAAAGAGGATTTGTTGACTTTGCGCGCGCCTGAGCGTGTAACACGCGCATGAGCACGTCTCTCAATTTGGATTTCCTGTGGCCCGCGTAACGGTCTGGTCAGGCTGTGCGCGTCAGCAGTTATTCACAATGTTGCAGTAGGCAGCAGCAGGGGAATGTCACGATTCCCCCCCATCTCTTATCATCCAGAGTTCCCATTTGTAGCGCAAGATCGATCAGGTAATCCAGGTATCTCGAGGATGTGAGTGCCCTGTATTGCCCCATTCCACATTCGTAGCGCCTTTGCTGCCGCCGCCGTCGTGCGTCGTCGTCGCCGCCGTCGTCGTCGCCGTCGTCGCCGTCGTCGTCGTCGTCGGCGCCGCCGCCGCCTTCGTCGGCGCGTTCGCTGCCGCTGGCCTCGCCGTCGTCTGCGGCGTCGTCGTCGGCGTCGTCGTCGTCGTCGGTGCCGTCACCGTCGTCGCGCGACACATGCAATCGGGGGACCAATTGGACGGTTTCGCACCCGCTGTCATTCAGCGGCCCAAGCCAGTAAGGCGCCACTAGGGGTGGGGGCGACGATAGTAGACCTATCCGGTCGGCACGCGGAAGCGGCGACGACCGCCCTGGAGCCGCTGCGCATAAAGGTGCTTCGTTGGGCATCACAGACTAGGAGCCGGACGGAGGCAGCCGTGGCCCCCAGGGACGCGTTTGCTTTAGCAGACATGGCGCCCACCCTCTTCCCTGGGATTCGCCAGCATGTAGGAGCGGTGGCAGATCCTTTGGGCGCTCTACACTGCCATCAGCAGGCCCGTTCGTCGGGAGGTGGTGCCAGCGTTGACCGCTAAGGCGGCGAAGTCCGCGGCCTTGGCGTCACCTTTTGCAGGGGGGATCTTGCAATCTGTAGCGCCAGGCAGGGGTGCAGCACCGTCGTTGTTGGATGCCTCCGCACGCTCACACCTTACTTTGGCCGTTCTCAACCCTGGTCGTTCCGGCTTCCTCCAGTTGGGCAGCGATCTATTATTGGTGTGGCGGCTGGAGGCCGTCGCCCATGCCCTGGAAGTCGTCAGAGAGCCCGACGAAGTCGTCAACGGCGTGCACGGGCAGCGGGTCGTGACGGGGACCCAAGGGCAAATCGACACAGGTGCCGGATATGTGCGTGGGCGATGGCGGGGTAAAAGGCGCGCGCGCAGCCCAGCAGACTCCAGCCACTCTTGGAGCGTCGGTGGCAACGCAGGCGCCGACATCCGGCTCCGTGGGAAGCCACGCAATCCAAGTGGAGGTTCGCATCTCTTCCCACGAGGAGCCGCGCGCGTGGAAACTTTGCCCGCAAGACGCCCGCGCGGGCGACGATGGACCCCCAAGTGCCCAAGCCACCGCCGTGAACGGGATACATGGCGCAAATTAAACAAGAAGGGGCATCGACCTGCCCGTCACACCAGATCTCGTACCACTGCACCCTGGAGGACGAAACATCAGGGATGGGACGAATGGCGTGCTCTAGTTCTGGCCTGACAAAAATCCCGATTGTCCCAACCAGTGGATTCTCGGCCAGCACGCTGCAGGCGCTCGTCGCTGCTCTTGGAGCGGCACTCCAGATTTCGTAATGAAGGGAGGGGGGGTCTCATTTCGGGGGGAGGTCTCTTCCAGGCTATCTTGGAGGGCCTGGGGGGTCTGGGGACGATGTCTTGGAGGGTTCTCCCGCGGGGGAGGTCCGAAATGGCTTATCTTGGAGGGTCCAGACCCCTTCCTTTTATTACGAAGTCTGGGGTAGGTACTATAGTCAGTGGCTCCGGCCACCTTGGCACGGGGGCGGGGCCACCCGCCTCCAGCGCCAAGCCGCCCTCAATGTAGCCGCCTGGGCGCGCGATACAATTTATGCCACGGTGGGGCATGCCTCTTCGGTCACCCGCGCGACGAGGTTCGCCAGTAGGAGCAGAGACGCGTCGCAGCGCCCTTCGCTTGACCCCTCGGCTTACCCGTCCCATGAGGCTTTTCGGGAAGCCGCATCGGCGGCGTTTTGGCAGGAAAGACGTGAAGCGGTCCACCGGTATCTTGATCTCCGCGAAACCAACGCTGGCGCTGCCGAGCGTTTTTTTTTGTTTTTTTTTTTGCTGTCTGGATGTTTCATGTCGGCTGCGAAGTTTGACATCCAGCCAGTGGGTGCCATCTCTGGGCACGCCTTGTCCACAAGTGGCATGACCGATGCGATCCGCGACGATTTGTATTCTAGGCCCCACAATGATTTCCCGCAGTGCCCAGAGGCTAGGGAGAACCTTGCGCAGACGGTCACCGCCATCCGCCACTCTGGGGCGTGGGCTGCGCCCCTGTGTCCGAAACGACCATGCGCCGACCACGACGTCGAAGCGGCGCTTTCCCTGCTAAAGCCAGGCAGCCGCACTGTTCACTTGTGCAAAGCGGCCTTGCGGGTCCAGGTTGAGGAGGGCTTCCGCCTGACGCGGGCACTACTCAATCTGGGTCGCGCGCAGTGCGTGACGGCCCGCCCATGGTCTCTCCGCCACTCTACTCCGATCCGTAAGTCAGGGCTGGCGAGTGTCCGGAAGATCATGTCATTACGGCCGGTCTCGCTCACGACTGACATGGCCTCCGTCCAGGACGCGGCATGGAGTGCTCGCAATGGACCTGTCATCGAGGCTTACTGTGGCCCATCCCAGCACGGGGGGTGGGCGATACTGTTTCGTTGGTTCTCGCTCTCACTATGAATGCCCAGTTGCGGGCCGCGCAAGACCCGCCAACTTGGTGGGTTGTCGCGGACAACAAGTGGGCGTCCGACGTCGCTTCGGTGCATGCCATGCTTTGCGGTGTCTTTGAAGCCGGCGCACGTGGGTCGGACTGGCTAATACTGGACGACGTGTTGGCGCAAGACCATCAGGCGGTCGGCCTGCACAACCTGTTGTCGCCTGTGTTCGCCCTCGGGTGCGGTACCGCCCAGGGCATGCGTTGTTCCGTTCACATTTGTAATGCGTAGTTAAAGCGTTGCCCGATGAGATCGCCGCCGCAGTCCCCCGGGGATGCGCCACCGTGGTCCCGCGTCTGGCTAGGCAGGCGCTGACGGCTGCGGGCGAGACTTACCCCCCTGCTACAATGGCGGCAATGCTTGACCGGGCCCTTCCTGCCGCGGCAATGCTGCCTGCTGCGCTACGGGTGACGGCGAACAAATCCCCGCCATGACCACGCGCAGAAGCCGCGTTAGCCACCAGTGCCCTCCCAGCCCTAGAGGACAGAACCGCGGTGGTGGAGTTCGCGGGTGAATTGCGCATGCCGCCTGCGCAGTTTGTCGACGACATCACGGTAGCGTGCCCATCTATCGGTGCGGTGCGCGCCGTCCTGTCTACTGAGGAAGTATCCGCGTGCAGCGGGTACGCGCACAAGTTTAAGTCGTTCTTCTCACGTGAGAAGTCCAAGACGTGCGTCCCAGTCTCGCCGGCTGCCCAGCGGTGGACCGCAAGGTCCTCCTAGGTTTTTTGTGCGGATTCAGACTTGACGTTTGAACCCCTCCTCCGTGAAATCGTGGCCGTCGGTCGTAGCTGCTTTTCCAAATTGCTGTATGCGGCAGAGTCCCGGGGGCTTTTCCATCCCCGTGGCTGCGGCGCAGGTCCCAGCCCGCGTTGAATATGTGATCTTGTACGCCGCCCCGCTCCTGGCCGCGGTACCCGGCGCGGAATCAGCTTTGAATTAGTTGCAGGTGAGTTGGGGCCGTCGCTTATTGGGGTGCCACCGGGGACCGCCAATTCACCATGCCGTGGTCATCGCCCAATGTGGCTGGCCAGTGCTCCCGGGGACGAGGTTTTTGGAGAAGGCGCTGATGGCGCGAGCACGGCTCATGGTCTTGCCGGGGGACCACCCAGGAGCCCTCATGCTGAAGGCTGCTCGGTCTTTGGCCACCCCCACGTGGGAATCGGCAGTGGTTGCTCTGGCCCGGCGGCTGGACGCCCTCCCGCCGGACCTGGAGGGTCATCCCTTATTCCCTGCCACCCTACTGCAAGAGGCGCGAGTGTCGTCCTCCGCCAGGAAAGCAATCCTCACATCGTACCGGCTCGAGGTGCTGCGTCCGATTCTCTTGCGGTACGACCGCGCAGCATTCGCGAAGGATGCCATGGCACCCTTTAGTCGCTCCTTTGCTGCTGTGTGCACCTTCCCATCTCTTCTGGACCCAGACATGTTGGCTGGGGAGCCAGGGCCGTCCTTCTGGTCCCACTACCGGCTTGGAGTTGTGGCCCGAATGACGGGCAAGTGGCCCCTGTCGGTCTTGGGGGGTAAAGGGCACCCCATGCTCCTGCGCCGTTGCAGAGCCTGCGGATGCCGCAGGGTTCCAGTGCGTCACGCGCCAAGTGCTTGCCCCGTGTTCAACCGGGAACGACAGGAGCTGTTTCCAGGGGATCCGACGCCAGATTTGCTGTTCCAGCTTTTTGTTCGGAGATACCAGGTGCTCCCGCACGCATATCCAACACGTGGTCTTTGCAGGTAGGGCTATTCGTAGGTGCGCCCCTTTTTCTTTCTCGCCTTCGTCGTCGTCCTCCTCCTCCTCCTCCTCCTCCTCCTCTTCTTCCGATTCGGGGTAGGTGGCGGGGTATCCCGCTGCCGCGCGGACGATCCCACAGCGCCGCCAGGTCTGCCGCTCCCCGTGCTTCACAGTCGTGATGCGCGACGCTCTGGTTACTCCGCTGAGGGGACCACTCCGCTTGTTACGTTCAGTGTGTCCTTTCCCTTTTCCTTGGCTCCCTTCCGCGCTCGCGTTCTTGTGCTTGCCGCAAGGTGGCCTTCCGAGTCGCAGTCGGCTTGGGCGATTTTTCGTTTGTTCAGATTCCTCTTGGGCTTGGTGCTGCTCGCGGGACCGCTTCCCCCTTTCGCGCGTCCCCCTCCCTTTCCCCTTGTGCATGATTTCACCGCGGGGCTTCCCGCAACAGGGCCGCTTGGCTCACGGTGCCCAGCCCGTTGCGGCAGTGCCTGGTCCGCTAGGGTGTCCTCCCAGGTGTCTGCAGGGGCCCTCTCGTCGTCCCCACGGTTGCCTGGCAGCTTCACCTGGCCTCATGGCCGGGGGGAGCGGGGCTCTCTGGTGGGGGGGAGTTGGCGTCGGCAGGCGTGCGGAAATAGAGTGGCGGCCCGTCACTCTGGCGAGCGGCGCCTCCCGTCTCCGCGGGAAGAGCGGCTGGTTGCGGGCGGCCTGCCCCTGCTTGCCCTGTTACCAGCAGGGGGGGGAAGGGGTGTGTGACACCACCGCCTGTCCCCCGTCGGCTGCACGACTCCGACCTGCTCGCGCCGGACAGCTCTGAGCCGCAGCGCCCGCGGAACGGGCGTTGGGGGTCACCGGCGCGCGCTCCGTGGAGGCTGTTACGATTGCGAAATGCGAAATGCGAAAAAAACGCCGGCCTCTTCTCCTCCTTTGGCCCCCCACAGCTGCCTCCTGTTACTTCGTATGCTCCTCCCTCCTCCTCCTTCCTCCGCACGGTGGCTGCAAATGCTGCAGCACCGCTCCTGCATGACATGGTCATTTAGCTTTGCCTCTGCGATGAATACTTTTGCTCTGTGCTCGGATCTTTGATGCGCCTGCAGTGGCAAGTGATTTCGCTTCGTGCAGCGCCTCACTTTTCCGAGGCTCCCAGGGCACTGTGCATCTAGCTGCTGTTCCATCGAGCGCCAGGCTGCCACCGCAGCCGTGGTGACCTAGCTCTGCCTTCGTGTCTCCCTGGGCCTGTGCTCCATCGGGAGCGGCTGCAGTGCCAGGCTCGGGCCTCGGGCGGTCGAGCCTGCATGGAGGCCTCTGGGTGCCTCCTGCTCCATGTTTCCTCTCAGCCCCGTCCTTTCTTCTCAGTGGAACCTGGGCGGTGCACGGTACACTGCGAGGCTGGTGCCATGAGCTGTTCCTCTGCCAGTGGCTCACATGCTCTGCGCGCGTTCTGCCTCTGGGTTGGCCACTGTGCCTCCTCTGTCCGAGTTTTTTTTTGTAGGGCTGCAGCTTTCCAGCCCGCGCCGTTACAGTGACAGTTATGATCTAGCGCGGTGCTCTGTGAAAGCTGAGAGGCTTCAAATGTTATCCATGTAGGTATCCCTTCTGTGATGTGCTTCCCTTTTCTCCGCCACGCCTGATGCAAATGCTGCACAGACGCAAATCCTCGCGGTGATTTGTAAACCGCCACTTTGGCTACGCTGCTGTACACTTGTGAAGGAAGAGGATTCCAACGCGTGGAGGACTCCTGCTGACGACCACGCGTCCATGGAGTACTGCTTGCAGGCGTAAGGGCCACCCATGTTTCACGCTCCCCCCCTGTCTCTCCCGTGTCACTCCGCAGAGTGAAACAACATTTGCTCACGCGTTGTCCATTCCCTCTCCCTCCGCACAGTGGCACAAAGCTTGTCCACTCCTTGTGTGTGTATATATATATCTCACGCCTCTGCCATGCACGGCTGTGTGTTTGCGTGTTTACAGGTGTTGTCAGAGCTCCGAAGATCGTTTCACGGAGGTTCCTGCAGATGCTAACATCTGAATCCCTCAATAGTTTCGGGGCCCTAGCCTATAGCTACCCTCCAGACTACATGTGTCCCTACCACGGACTACAGGCACGCGATTCGGAGGCATGAGGTGTCTGGGAAATTAGTGGCGAGCCGCAGCGTTTCCAACGATTGAACGCAAAGACGTGCGAGCGCGCCTGGCAGGCCTGGCCCTACGGCGCACGGAGGGAGGGGGAGAGTTACAACGAGGATGACCAGGCTCGAGGGACGTTTATTTCTGCTTTAATTTGCAGCGGGTGCAAGAGCTTCTTCCCCGCCGGTCCGCCGAATCTCGTTGTCGTCGTCGTCGTCGTCGCCGTCTGCAAACATGCGTGCAACCACACACTGCAGTGCTTTTCACAAAATTCGCAACATTCCGTCTCTTCTAAGACTTGCTTGTGCTGGCGTGCGGACGCACACGGAATTGCTATTCACTGCTTGGCGCCCCCACCGTTTCGTTGACAAGGAGCGTTGGAGTATCTGCTAATACGTCGTCGTCGTCGTCGTCGTCGTCGTCGGTGTCGTCGTCGTCGATGTCGTCGTCGTTCAGGGTCGGCGGCATTGGCCGTAAGGCCTCTCCAGTATACTCAGATGGGGCAGTGGGCTTCCAGGACGGTTCAATATGGTATCGAAGATGTTTGCGGCGAATCACCGCCGCCTGCCTTGTGGGAAGCATCTCTGTGGCCAAACATTGGGCCCCAGCTTAGCCAGGCTATCGGATTATGTGTCCCCCCAGCAGAAACTCATCGGGGAACACTTGGGGGGAGGAAGAGGTGAATGATCAGGAAAGGGAGAAGGAGGAAGAGAAAGAGGAGGAGGAGGAGGCCTCCTGGGAGCCTCTTGGGGCAGCTTTGGGGCCTCATTGGAGCTTCCCGGGGGCCTCGCCTCTTGGGGACCTTAGGGGGCTTCTCGGGGGTGTCTTTGGCCGCCTTGGGGCGTTCCTGGCCCGTCTGACGCCGTCGGAAACCGTTTTGGGGGGCCTCTCTGAACCGACTTGGGGCCCTCTTGGGAGCGATTCAGGGCCGTCTTGGGGGCCATCTTGGGCGTCTTGGAGCCGTCTTGCGGCCGTCTTGGAGCGTCTTGGGGGCCTCTTGGGCCGTCATGGGGCCATCGTGGAGGCCTCTTTGGCGATCTTGGGGCGCCCTTGGGTGACTCCTGGACTGTCTTGGGCCGTCGGAAAGCCAAAAGGAGCAAATGCCCACTTCGGGCCTTCCTGAAGGACCTCTTGGAGGCCCCGTGGGCCGTCTTGGAGGCCTCCTGGGGACCTGTTGGGCCGTGTTGGGCAATTGTGAGGCCAGCTTGGCCTGTCTTAAATGCATCTTCGCCCGTCTGGAAGGCATGTTTAGCTCTCGTGGTGGCATTTTAGCCGTCTTGGAGCCCATCTTGGCCGTCTTGGAGGCGTCTTGGGAGCATCTTGGAGGCTGTCTTGGGGCATCCGAGCCGTCTTGGAGCCGATGGGGCCACCGGAGAGCGAAATGCGGTCGCTCTTCGGGTGGCCGGCGGGTTGGGCCGAAGCCCCAGTAGAAGTTCCAGCAGAAGCGAAAAGCACTGGACGTTTAGCGCGCCAGGCACCCCTGTTGCAAGCCACAGTAAAGAGGAGGGCCAACCACAGAGAACTGTGTTGTAGATCGAATGGCCTTAACGGCCCATTTCGCCACCGTGCCTGGGTTGTGGGTCAGAGTCCTCATGGATGCTTCTTGGGGTCTCTGGGGGGTGAGTTCTGACCCCGAGAACCCCAAATCATTCAAGAATGGATGGACAGCGGTATTTTTGTTTGAAGAATTCGGTTGTTTTTTGCCGATGGGCCTCGGAGGCCTGTGGATGGCCCCCAAAACACCCGGAACGGTCCCACGAGCAGCACGCGCCCCACGATGCTTCCCAAAAGGCCCCGAGATCCCGAAATCCTTCAAGCACCGATGGGGAAACCGTACATGTCTGAAGAACTCGCCTTGTCACTGCCGATGGACTTCGGAGACCCCTGGATGGGCCCCACAACGACCGGAACTGCCCCACGAGGAGCCCAAGCCAGTTCCAGGACGGCTTCAAGGGCGAAAAAGAGCTCCCCAAGACAGACCCACAACGGCCCGAATGGCCGCAAGACAGCTCCGGGGGCTGCCAAGACGGTTCTAGACGCTCCCAAGGGGCCCCAGACCATCAACACACTTCCACGACGCCCCCGAGAGATTCCAAGAGGTCCAGAACACGCCATGAGAGGCTCCCCGGAGGCCCCCCTGAGAAAAGAACCATCAAAATCTTTCGAAAACCTAGCATATTTGAGGAAGTCACTGTTTCCATGCCGACAGGCTCCGGAGGCTTCTCGATGGCCCCCAAAACGCCGAGAACGGCCCCAAGAGGTGCCTCAGAGGTCTCCAGGACGTCTCCAAGAACACCTAAGAGCTTTCAGGACGGTTGCAAGAACGCTCACTTGCCTCTCGAGACCACCCCAAGACGGCCCCGGATGGATTCCAGACGGCCCTCGAGGCTGCCCAGATGGTCCAATATCCCCAAGGCGGACCCCAGACACCCCAAGACGATTCCACGACGGCCCGCAGAGGCTCCCAGAGGCCTCCAGGTACAGGATGAAGACGCTCCCAAGAGGGCCCCGAGTAGCCAAATTGTTCAAAGTCTATCCACAAGCAGTGCGCTCGCAGCACCTCGCCTTTTCACTGCCGATGGGCCTCCGAGGCTGCTGGAAGGCGTCAAAACGCCCTACAGAGCCACAAGAGGGGCCTCGGAGGCCCCCAGGACCACTCCAAGAGCGCTCGGAGGCCTCCCGAGAGCGGCCCCGAAGGCCGCCCCAGCTGGTCTGAAGATTGGCTTCGGGCAGTGAAGATTGCCCCAG
Source organism: Prorocentrum cordatum (assembly GCA_963575745.1). Taxonomy (NCBI): domain Eukaryota; class Dinophyceae; order Prorocentrales; family Prorocentraceae; genus Prorocentrum; species Prorocentrum cordatum. The sequence goes on from CAUYUJ010012780.1 coordinate 1,083,694, forward strand.
AGGGCTCCAAGACGGCCCGAGAGGTGCCCAATCGGGCCCCAAGGGAGCCCCAACAGTGGAGGGTCCCAGGAGAGGGAGAGAACTCGAATTGAGGCTTCGAGCCATCCGCCCCAAGGAGACCCCCTAGATCTCCTTCAGGCTCCAAGAGGCCTAAAAGAGGCCCCCAAACGACTCCCAATATGCCTCAAACACGCTCCAGCAGGCTCCCCAGAGGCTCCCAAGAAACCCCAACAGGCATCCAAGAGACCTCTGCATCACAACCCAAGCGCGGTGGCGGGATGGGCTGGATGCCAACAGGCCAGTATCGCGCTCTATGTGGATTCTCCAGTCTGGCGCCACGCGTTTTGGTGGCTCGATGCCCACAGGCCCTTCCTCGGCGCATAAGTCCGTGTAGAGTGTTTCAAAGAGGGTTTCGTTTTCGAGGAATTCAGAAGTCCTCGTCTCGCCCACGGCGGAGGCCGGCCGAAGGCCCGCGGAAGCTGGCGGATGTAAGTCGAGGGCGATTTGGCTGGCGGAAGCCAGCGGAACCTCGTCTTTTGCTTTTGTGAGAGGTCGACGTTGGCCACCGTGCCGTCTTCAGGCCTGCGGAGCCAGCCGCATAAATGTCGCACGGTGTGCACAAAACGAGCAATGGCCGAGGTCTCCACGCCTTCCCCAGAGCAAGCTCCCTGGGGCCCGAGTTGCTCCCCCACACACCCCAGGGCAGCCCCGAGTCAGCCACGATAGGGCTCCAAGAGAAGTTCCGGCCGACGCCTCGCAACACCCCAACAACGAGCTTCTATAGAAGCCCCACGAGTGGCACAAGACGGATCAACGATCGCATTAGCCGACCTCCCAATGGCCGCTCCAAATGTTCAATGTGCAAAGTGTTGCGTTGCCTGTCAGTTGTGTTCCATTTACTGCAGTAGTTTGCGTTGAGTTGCAATGCGTTGCATAGCCATTGCATGACGTTTCCACGATAACGTCTTATGGATTCGCATTGAATGCGTCTGTGTGCATCCTTGTCTGGATTCCTTCTCTGTTCGGTCCGCGCGATTGCTACCTCTTCACTTCATGTGCGTGCCATTTGTGTCTACGTGTATGCGTGCATCTGTGAGCTTGTCAAGGGCTGGGGGGTGCCGGAACCTAAGCGCACGCGAAGCGCGTGCGTGGTTCTAGTGTATACACATATAGATATACATGAATGTATTACGGCAATGAAGCAGCTCTTGATTGTCCGCAGTGCGACCATTTGGGGATTGGCGGAAGGAGCGCGGAAGCCGCAGCGGAAGGGTGGAGGAAGCAAACGTGATCTTTTAGGCGCACCTCGCCCTGCAATGGCAGGGTTGTGGAGATATTTGGAGCGAGTGCTTGCGTTGCGTTTACGAAAATATAGCCTGAATTAGAGTATGGGCTATGTCTCTTTATTTCTCAGCATGTATAAAGCCCATGGAACATATTTGCCGTATATGTATAATTATAGCAACTCGTACGTTATACGCAACCGTTCTGGCCGCACGTGTCCCATCAGTAAAAGGCCGCTCCTAGATGGTGCATCGTCAGATGATTGGGCATCTCGTAATATACATTTGCGGTGGCGTGCAAGAGTATGCATATGAACATGCTCCCACACATTTGCGTGATGCCGGCTCACATTTGCCTGATTCCACACACTGCACAGTTGTTGGAAGGCGCCTTTCGACTAGATTGGATGATCTTTGCAGTGGGTTTCGTCGCCTTCAGGCCCACGTATGGCAGCGTCTTAGCGAACCTTCATTCGAATTGCTTTGACTTCGTTAAATTCCATCCTGAATCCTTTTTCCAATGGCCGCCACGATATTCAGATGGCGTTGTAATATGTCTGGCCTGTCCGAAGTTATTGTCCGGAATTCACACAATGTGTCTGGCAAGAGCCACATTGTGTGAACTGCCCGCCCTCAAGCCGTGAGGCTCTTGCAATTGTTTAGAGCGAATGCGCGCGGCGCTAAGGCGAGAGCCACATTTTGAAAATTGCCCGCCATCAATCCGAAAAGCTCTTGCAAACTTTGACACGAATGTGCGCGGCGCTTATTCGAGTGCCAATTTTTGAGGAGGAGGAGGGGGAGAAGGAGGAAGAAGAGGAGAAGGAGGTGGAGGAGGAGGAGAGCGACGAGGTCGACGAAGATCATGGTGACGACCGCGGAGCCGACGGCACCGGCCGCGACGTCTGCGACCGCGACGGTGGCCAGAGCCGCGACCGCGACGACGACGACCACGGCGAGGACGGCGAACGCAACCACGGCCACAACGGCGGCGGCCACGGCGACGGCACATCTGCGGCCCCCCCCTCCCTCCGACTCCAATCGTTGTCCTCCATCCGTCTCCCTCCTTTCTCCAGTATGTCTCCCTTCTATGTCCCTCCCCTTCGCTATTCCCCCCTCCCCACGCTCCTCGCTTCTTCCTCCTCCTTCCTTCGTCCTCCATCATCATGCATCCTCCTTTCTCTTCTATCCTCTTCCTCCTGTTTTATCTTCCCTCTTCCCTCCTCCCCCTTTTTCTCTCCTCCTCCGCCTTCCCTCCTCCCCCCTCCCTTCTTCTTGCTTCCCGTGCTTCTGGTCCTGGCGCCCCTGCTGGGGTATCTGAGGGGGAACTGGCGCGAGAAGAATGACGACGGCGACGCCCAGGACGACGCCCAGTACGACGCCACAACTTCAACGACGGCCGCCACCACGATGACCAAGGCCACAGCCTCGATGGCGATGACGGGCTCCAGAGGCCTTTGGACTACGTCCAGGCCCCTGTCTTTCGATCCTCGAACCTCCCTCGAAGGTTATTCCTCCTCCGACGAACGACGACGATTCTCCGACCAGCCGGCCGACCATCCTCCCCAACGACCTACCTGAATTCTTCTCCTGGCGAGGGGTTCGAAGAGCCTCCTGCAATTGGGCCGCCGTGCAGAACCACGGCACGCAGCCGAAGGACCAAGTTACACCAATCAAGGGAGGTCCCAGGACGGTGGGGGGTCCAACCTGGTGGGGACTGCCGCCGCCGCTTCCGCCGCTGCCGCCGCCGCCGCCGCCGCCTCCGCCGCAACTGCCGTCGTCGTCGTCGTCGCCGCCGCCGCCGCCGCCGCCGTCGTTGTCGTCGTCGTCGTCGTCTGGATGGCTTGGTGCATCGGCCTGCCTCGGGGCCCGTGAGCGCCGGGCAGCGCCCCAGGGTGGGCGCTCGCAGACTACAGCCGAAGCAAAACGGCTACCGCACGATTGACGGTAATTTGGTGAGGAGGAGGAAGAGGAGGAGGAGGAAGGGGAGGAGGAGGAGGAGGAGGAGGAGGAGGAGGAGGAGGAGGAGGAGGAGGAGGAGGAGGAGGAGGAGGAGGAGGAGGAGGAGGAGGAGGAGGAGGAGGAGGAGGAGGAGGAGGAGGAGGAGGAGGAGGAGGAGGAGGAGGAGGAGGAGGAGGAGGAGGAGGAGGAGGAGGAGGAGGAGGGGAGGAGGAGGAGGAGGAGGAGGAGGAGGTGGAGGTTACCGCACGATTGACGATTACCCTGGCGGGGTCAGGGCGAGGTTCCATCCGTTCCAGAGCGTTCGGGAACGCTCTCAGAGCGCTCCTCGACGCTCTGAGAAGGCCGCGGCGCTCGAGACATCCTCCAGAGCCGCCGGATCTCAGAGATTCTGGACTGATCCTCGCCACCATTTGCCCTTGTCCTGACCCCGTCTGACATGCCGACGCGCCCGCCATCCGACCGACCGGCTGGCCATCCTCCCCCGTGCTCCTCGACCCACCTTCGACGGCAAAGGTTCCGCGCCCCCCCCCCTCCTCCTCCTCCCCCTCCTTCTTCCTCCTCCCCCTCCCCCTGCCCCTCCCCTCCTCCTCTCTCCTCCTCCTCCTCCTCCTCCTCCTCCTCCCCCTCCTCCGCTTCCCTCTCCCCCTCCTCCCCCCCCTCCTCCTCCTCCTCCTCCTCCTCCTCCTCCTCCTCCTCCTCCTCCTCCTCCTCCTCCTCCTCCTCCCCCCGCGGGACGAGCCGCGGGGGTGCCACCCGCGGGGGGGGAGCGGCCGGCGGCGGGGCAGCGGCCCATGGCCTCCGCCGGCGCCGCCCCGGCTGCAGCAGCGGGCCGCCGCCCCGGCGGCCCCCCGCTGCCTCGTGGCCGTCGCCGACGCCGTCCTCCTCGTCCTCCCGACCCCGCCGAGGAGGAGGAGGAGGAGGAGGAGGAGGAGGAGGAGGAGGAGGAGAGGAGGAGGAGGATGGGGAGGAGGAGGCGGAGGAGGCTCGGAGGAGGAGGAGGATGGGGAAGAGGAGGCGGAGGAGGCTCGGAGGAGGAGGAGGGGGGAGGAGGAGGAGGAGGGGCGGAGAGGAGGAGGAGGAGGAAGGAGAAGGCCTCGTCGCCGTCGTCGCCGACGAACGTGGAGGCTCGACAAGCTGATGAGCTGTCGTTTGCCCCGCCTGGGCCTCTGCAGAGGCCTCTGCATTGACCTCCGGACACCCTCTTGGACTTCTTCGGGGCCTGCCTCCAGAGACCCCGAGCTCCGGAGGATTGATTTGACCGTGGGAGGACTGGCCATTCGTCCTCGGGTCATTTTTGGACGGACTTGCGTCCTCTATTTCCTCCGCATTTCTTCTCAATTCCATGCTTTTCGGCTCCTTCTCCTTATCATCAATTTCCTTCCCTCCTCATCTTTCGTACTCCCATTTGCCTCGGCGGGATAGTTGAGCGACCCACTCAAGGCAGACATGTTTGTTTTTGAACCTCAGAAGGGCTGAAGCCTGTGGGGATTCAAGATATCAATGCTTGCCAGCGTTAGCCCCCAACTGGTAGATGTTTGCACATTGGAGGTGCAGGCCATGTGGTGCAAGCCGTGTGCTGTAGGCCATATGGTGCAAGCTATATGGTGCAACGGTGTGGTGCAGTCGATGAGGTGCAGACTACATGTATGGAACAAGTTTTTTGTTGGGGGGTAATGCATGTGGTGTACGATATGTGGTTCACGCGATGCGGTGCTAGCTATGTAGTGCAAGCTTAGTGGCACATGCTTGGCTATCAAGCTATATGCTGCAATATTCGTGACGTAAACTGACTGCAGACTACATGGTGCAAGCTATGTTGTGTAAGCTACGTGGTGCTGCTATGGTGTGTGATTTAGGTCTAGTGAAACTGTGTGGTGCAGTCTATGTAGGTCAGTGTAGGTAGATGTGTGTTGTGTAAACTGTGTGGTGCAAGCGATGCAGTGTGAGCACTGTGGTGCAAGCGATGTGGTGCAAGGCAAATGGTGCGAGCTACGCTGTACAAGATCTCTGATACACGCTACATGGTGATAACTCTGCTGCGTATGTCATGTGGTGCACGCTACGCGGTGTAAGCTACGTGGCGCTAGCTATTTTGAATATAAATGTTTGCCAGGGTTAGCCCCCAACTGGTGGATTTGTGCGCACTTGATGTGCAGGCGATGTGGCGCAAGCACTGTGGTGTAGGCCATCGGATGCAAGCTATACGGTACAACGGTGTGGTGCAGGCGATGTGGTACAAGCTAGATGTATGGAGCAGGTGCTTGGGGGAAGACATGTGGTGTTTTTAATATGCTGTTCGCGCGATGCGGCGCCACGTGGTGCAATCATATTGTGTAAACTATGTGTGGTGAAGCTGCGTGGCGCAGTCCATGTAGATCAGTGTGGGCATGCTTTGGTTTAAGCTATGCGGTGCAAGTCATGCGGTGCAAGCGCTGTGGTGCAAGCTGCTTGGCATGTGTTGCATGACAAGAAAACTGACACACGCTACACGGTGATACCCATGCTGCGTATGTCATGTGGTGCACGCTGTGCGGTGTACGCTACGTCGCTCTAGCTATCTAAACAATCGATGCTTGCCAGCGCTGCCACCCCAATCAGGCGACGTGGTGCAAGCCGTGCGGTGTAGGCCATCTGGTGCAGGGTAGATGGTACAACGGTGTAGCTGAATGTATGACACAGGCGGTGGGTGGCAGGCAATGCGGTGTAAGCTATGTGGTTCTCGCGATGCGGCTCTAGCTATGTGGTACAAGCTTTGAGGTACACGATATGGCTTGCAAGCTATATGTTGCAAGCTATGTTGTGTAATCCACCCGTGCTCGCAGTGACTTGTCATTTCCAGAATGCGCAGTCACCCCCGCCCACCCACCCGCAATTTGGCTTGCAAGCCACACGCGACGGCGATTGCAATGAGTGCTTGGCGTTGGCTGGTGCATCTGCGGCCGCGCATGCTCGCGCGCGCAGCGGCCAGCTAGTGCGGCGTGACCGACGCGGCCGCGGTGGCGCTGACCGCTGGGCACTTTCCACCACTTCAGTTCGAGTGGGTGGCTTGGGCGGGCACCATGCCATGGCGACGTCGGCAGCGGTAGGCACGATGATGACAGTGACGATGGTGGTGACGATGGTGGCGGTGACGACGGCAAGCCCGTGACGGCGACGATGTTGGTCACGCCCGCCGATAACGATGACGATGCCCTCGCGTCGGTGATGCAGGTTTTGGAAGGAGTTCGACATGCGCGCGCGAGTGGTCCGCGTGGTGTTCTTTTACACGGACCGTGCGCCCCCCCAGCACGCGCGCAAGGGCGTTCGGATGAGTTCGGCGTGCGGCGCGGGGGGGCCGCTTGGCCTTGATAGTTTGAGTTGCCAACCCACAAGTTGTTTGCATGTGTTCGTGACATTCGATGTTGAATTCCTAACAGGGCCTGGGGTTTTGTAAGATCTCAACATGTGCGCGCGGCAACGCGCGCGTGCGCATGTAGCCGCATATGTTGTGCAGGATTCGTGCCGCAACGCGTGTCCACGGGCGTTCGAACGAACCCAACATGCGCACGCGAGGGGCCCCTTCGGTAGCATTTGTTCATGCAAATGTTTTCAGACCCTGGTATTTTTCTCACATGTTCAGAAATCCGACCGGATGCTTTCGACCCGAAAAAAACATCCCAGTTGTGAAACCATGTGTGTTTTGCATTGTTGCTCTTGCGCTCGCTTGCGATATTTTTGCGGCACCCATTGGTCTGTTTAAGGATTTCGGCATGCGCGCGTGACGACGCGCGCGTGTGCACTTCGACATGTGCTATTTCGGATGGGCGATGGGGCAGAACCTTATGTGAGCTGCACATCCCCAAGGGGGACTATACAAGTCCTGGGGAGTGGACGGTAGATCCTAGTATTCTTTTGGAAGCGAGCCTTTCAATGTATTTCTATGTGTGTGGTGCAAGCAATGTTGTGCAACATGTGTGGTACAGCTATGATATGGAAGTAATGTATGGTGCAACTGTGTGGTGTAGTCGATGTAGGTTAATGTAGGTCGATGTGTTTTGTGTTTGTTACGTGGTGCAAACCATGCGGTGTAAGCAGTGTAGTGCAAATTATGTGGTGCAATACATATGGTGCGAGCTACGCTGTCCAAAATATGTGATAGACGCTGCATGGTGTCAACCATGTTGTGCTGCCACGTGGTTCGCGCTATGCTGTATAAGTTGCATTGGGCCTGCTGTGATGTGCAAGCGATGCCACGCAGACGGTTCATCTTCAAGGTATGCGGTGAAAGTGGTGCGATGTTAAGCCATGTGGTGTGTCACCGGTGATGTAAAAAAACCATGTGGTCCACTAGTGTGTGTTGTAAGCCATGTGGAGTGCTGTGCGACATATGTGATGTATTATGTGTGGTGCATGGTGTGTGGTGAAGGCAGCGCGGTGTAACTATTATTTTGTGTAATGCAGGCGGCGTGATTTATGTGGCATGGCGCCCAAGAGACTTCCACGTGGCGCCCACAAGGTGGCGACTGACGCTCACCGGGAATAACCACCCATTACGATGCGCGCACGAGGCTCTTGAGGCCGGGTTTGCGCGGGCGCAGCGGGCGAAAACACGCAACGACCATCTAACTGTTCAAGACCAAAACTAATAATTCCTATGTCTAAAAAGGTACTCAGGGACATTACGAATATCAGCATTCTCCTCTCGTCCCTTCCTCTCCCTGCCCCCCCATTGGTCTGAGACATGTGCGGGTGAGGGCGTAGCAGGGGACCAATTCCTCCTCCCCTATCATCGCTTCTTGTCCTCTCCCTCTCTCTCTCTCTCTTTTTCTTTCCTCTCCACACGTACAGAGACTCAAACCTTGACTGGGAGATTCCTTATTTAATCGCTTCGCTCGCTCCGCCGGCCCATTCTCGCGCGCCGGGAGGCGGTGCACACGAAGTTCTTGGGAGTTCTCCGAGGCCTTCAGGGACGTCTTAACCTGGAGCCTCTCTGTGGCTCCTGGGGGCCTCTTGTTGGGGGCGTCTCGGGGCCTCCTATAGGGACCTCTGGGGACCTCTTGGGGGCGCCGCGGGCTCGAGATGTTGTTTCGTGTTCCCCCTCTGGGGCCTCTCTTTGGGCGGTCTTGAGGCGTTTTTGGGGCCGTCTTGGGGCTCGCTTGGGGCCGTCTTGGGCCGTCTTGGGCCGTCTTGGGCGGTACTGGAGCCCTCTTGGGCCGTCTTGGGGCTCTCTTGGGGCCCTCTTGGACCCTGGGGGTGATTCGGGGAACCTCTTGGGCCGTCCTGAGGCGTCGGGGAGCCGAACAGGGGGGAAACGCCCAACTCTCTCCAAAACCTAAGGGGACTATGAATTTTACCTCTTGGGGCCCCCTTGGGGGTGCTTTTGGAAGCCCTTTGGGGCGTCTGGGGGCAATTTTGGGCATCTTGGAGATTTCTGGAGGGCCTCGAGGGCGGCGCCCACCCGACCCGACCCAGCCAGGAATCTTTGACCGGAGGACCGCCCGGGGTATTTTTCGTCCGGGGACCCCCAGGGGCCGCTCCGCGCGCGCGCGCGCGAAGTAGAAAGACTGTGCGCAGTCACCGGAGATCTTAGCTCGCCTCTGGTCCGCTGGGCCGGCGAATGATTATCGCCGCCGTTTTTGTTTGTTGTTTGTTTTCTTCCTCTCATCCCTTCCTGTTCTTTCCCCCCCTCCTTGCATTCGAACGGTATCTTTGTGTATGATGCCTACATGTTTTCTCCGTTTCCGCAGCCATCTGGGGCTCACAGGAGCTCCTTCCGTGCCCGCGTTAGCCTCGTGTAAGAGTTGTTCGGACCTTTCTTCCCGTATTCTGCGTCCCGACCAGTGACACATCCGATCGCGATCCTTTACTTGTTGTTGGTCGCGGAGCTTTGGCTCCTTTCCACACGCCGCCACGGCGTGCATGGCATCATCATGCCGCCCAGTTTCGAAGGCAACGGCGCCCACTTTCCATCTTTTCAGTCAACGCCATCAAGAACAACCTCTTCAATGACCCCTTGTCTGCCATGCTCAACGGTTCACCGTGTTCGTGCTATTCCACCCGCTCATCGAGGCAGGCGGCTGCTCTTTCGGGGCCGTCAGGACGGACCCCGCCTGGCCGCCACTAGAGTTTACGGGGGAGGCGCACACGTACGTACCATTACGAAAACATCGGCTGCAAGGATCGGCCCCCCCGCGCCGCCCCAATTGCCGGCTCACTTTCCTAAGTTTGCGCGGCGTATGTCTGAGCAGATCGTGGTTCCGACGCTCTCCACGCACCCGCCTGCAGGTGCAACCTCAGATGGCAGACAGTTCTTTGACGCAATATCTACGTCTTGGGCGCTGGCCGAGGGCCCCAAGCTCCCTGCGACTATGTGCCAGGAGCCCTGGGACAAACAGGCAACGGACGCGACGCCTCGATTACATCCGCCTGCGGCTGCAGACTGCAGCCGAGGGTGCCAGACACTCGACTAATCCCACGGTCACATATCCAGTGTTGGCGACGCGTTCCGGTCTCCTGGTGACTACGTTGCCAGAGCCAGGGCAGGCCGGCAGGGCATGGTTGCTGCCGCCAGCTGCGCCGCTTAAGCGGACGCTGGCGACGGCGGTGGCGGCGCCATGCGACGCCTCCGCACATGGTGAACCGAGCAGCAAGCTCGCGTGCCCTTCCATTGCTAGGCGTGGGATGTCATGATCTGGTTTGTGGCGATCTCCGATCTCAACTCGCCCCGCCTCGCCGGCATGGCGCGCGGGCGAGTGGGCGGCGGCATTCTTGGCCCAGGGGATCATTCAACCGCGACCCAGCTCTGTCCGCGACCCCCCCGTCGCACAACATGGCCGGTCGGCGGGGCCTGCCAGGCGAGGAGGGGCGCGCCCAAGCGGCATCGGCCCTGATGAACTTCAGCCTATCGCCGCAGGGGCGCAGCGACGACCTCCCCGCCAGGTTCGACATCCCCCGCAACGGGGCGCGGCAGGCTGGTGAACTCACGATCGGCTGCGAGGGGCTCACTGAACTCTTGCTGCGCGCGGCGGGTCGCGGCGAACATCCAACTCGCCGTGGCCCTGCGGCGCTGAAACGCGGCCTGCCCCACGAGCGCTCGGCAGGTGTCGCGCGCGATTGGCCGGCTGTTTTTTTTTGGGCGCACGGTGGAGGGCTCGCAGGGCAACCTCGCTTCGGCTACTCGCTCGACCCAGCGCCGCGGGTTCCTCGCGGGCGCGCCCGCGCGAGAGCAGACTCAGAGTGCTTCTTGCACTGCGGCTGGGCGGAGCTGGAGTGGCATGGGCCCCGCTGCCCCGGGGGCGGGGCTTGGCCGCCCGCGACCATCCGCGCCCGCGGCGCCAAAGGCCCCAGCGGCAGCAGCGGCGCCCCCGCAACCGACGCCACCATTGGAGACGGGAGTGGGTTGCGCATTCCCACCGGGGCAAGCTCAAGGGCGCCGCTGGCCGAGCGACGTCGACGCGCGAGTCGCCGCGACTCCGACCCCATCTGCCGACGCGAGTTGCCGAGCCGGGCTCGCATGCCATCCGTCGCAGTGCTCGGCATCGGCGCGCCAAATAGATCCAGCCCCACGTGGCCGCCGCAATCCGCGCCAGTTGCTGCGCCGCCGCCAGCGCAGGGGAATCCCCCGTATCTGGCTCCCTTGAATCAGAATACCCCCGTCGACGCATGCCAGTCGCTCGCGAGAGTGGTCGCGCGGTTCGCCGGCCGCGTGACCTGCGAGCTGCGGCCGATCCGACGGCGGCGCGGGCATCGCTCTCGACCGCGCGCAACGACGGCGCCATGACCACCTCCGCAGCGCACTGCTAGCACAAGAGCTCCTACGACAGCAGGACGAGCAGCGACGCCAGGCCGCACAGAGTAGGATAGAACCCCTCGTGCATCCCACTCCCGCGCCAGCGCCGCGCCCGCAGCGCCCCCCGCCCCCCCCGCCCCCCCCCCCCCCCCCCAGACGCAGCATTCGTCGGCGACGATGGGGGGGGGGGGCATCAGGATCGAGGCCGTTGTGCGTGCCAATAAGGTGGTAGGCACGCAATGCCGTCGCATATTGCGCCAGGCATGTCACTTGCAGCTCGTGCAGAACACAGGCGCGCACATTGCGCATTGCCCAGTGCGCCGCGGTCAGGCGACTGGTCGCGAAGCGCGCTTCGGCGGGCACGGAGCCTCCGGCGCCTGCCCTAGCGGCAGACCCTGATCCAGCGGGCCCCGTTGCCAGCGACGCTGGCCCGCGTGGCGCCGAACCCCAGGAGGCGCCGCCGCAGCAGGACCGCGCGGTCTCCTCGGCCGCGTCAGCGCCTGGGACTTCGCGGCAGGACCTTCTGGAGTCACCAGGCACCGCTTCCAGACTCATGTCCGCCGCTGACGGGGCGGTGCCCTGCGACGCCTACGCGGACCTGCACGCTCCGCCGTGCCTACCTGCTATCCCGCGGCGGCCTATCTCGTCATGTGTAGGCGCGAGTTCCCCAACCGACTCGCCGCGCCAGGGGGGCGGCCGGTCAGGCGCTGTCGTCGACGCCTGCGCCTGGACCAACATCTTGGGACCACGCCTTGCAGCGCGCCTGGTCGACGCGGCCTGGGGGGGGGGGAAGCTCGCGCCCGCCCCCCGCGGAGTTGAAGCCGTCGACGCCGCGCTCCGCGGCAGGAGTCGGCAACGGGTCGCTGGTTGCGCAGCGGGCGTTGCACTGACCCGTTGCAGTGACAATTCGCGACGGCGCGACCACGCAGCGCGGCGCCCGCGCTCCGGCCTGCCGCGAAGGGCGCAGGCTCCGATCTCCTTGCCCTTCTCGGCCTGCAATCCAAGCGGTCCAACCGCGGGGCGGCGGAGACCGGCGTAGCCCGCGAACGCCTGACGTTCCCGGGCCCTGGCGGCTACGAAATGGAGCCCCAGCGCCATTCACTTCGACTTCGCCTCGGCGCCCAGTAGTCAAGCATGCGTTCCAGTTGGCGACGTCGACCGACTGCAGCCGCCCTCCGGGGGCCCACCACCGAAAGAGCTCGCGCTGCTGGCAGCGGGCAACAACCGCCGTGGCGGCAGCGCCAGCGACGGCCGCAAGTATAAGAAGCGGAGGGCCCAGCTTCTCAGCCCCAGCGCGCAGACACCATCGCGGGGCGCGCCACAAGTGGCAGACCAAGACTTGCGCGCCAGCGCGGACGTCAGTCTCGCGACCTATGGTTTCGAATTTGCTTGCGTTTACGGGCACTGCGGCCCATGCGTCCCCGGGCAACGACCCGCGGGTTGAACCGCGCTGGGGACATGCCCTCGAGGGCATCGACAACGTGGGCGGCGCGGTGGGCCCTGACTACCGCCGCGAGATCAAGGTGATCGTGCGCAACGCCAGTTCGAGGGCATTCGCGGTCGAGCCAGGCGGACGGATCGCCCAGCTCATCCTGGAACGCATCATCGACGATGCGGAGATCATGGTCGTTCCCAGCCTGCCCTCCATCTTCTCGTGGACCTTAGGGCTTTGGACATGCCATCAGGACGTTTCTCAACCATGGCTCGGCCTCGAGTGGCGCAGGCAGCGCGGCGCCCGCGAGGCCCCTCGGGCACGGTGTTGACGAATGACCTAAGGAGGTGCCTCAGCGGGAGAAGATGGGTCAGCCCGCAAGGCTGGCCCAGCCGACCTGTCCAGCAAAAGCGGGCGGCTGGGCCATGTTGCCCCGCCTGGGTCTGGAGGGGGAGCGAGGCGCACCGCCGCCACTGCAGGCCCACGGCTACGACGTCATTCGCACCGCCTCCTGCAAGGGGGCGGCAATCAGGCCGTGGTCCGACGGCGCGTTTCCCATCGCAAACTGCAGCATGCCTTGGATTACGTGAGGCGTGAGTTGGGGCGAGTACGCCGGGGTGGCGATCTCCGGCCTGCGTGGACCGAAATGGCGACGCCCGGATGTGAAGCTGGTGATAATTATCAGCGCGTTGTATTCCAGCAAACACTTGCCTGGTCATTCGCGCATGGCCTCAGAGGCCAAGCACAGCGGGGGAGCCTTCGCGACGCTCAGAGGCGCGCCCAGACTCAATGAATTATGCCGATGCAGCATCAAGCGGGAAGAGCACAACAACGAATGGACGACCACCAGTCGGCGGGCATGCCTGGCCCGGGCGCACCGCGACGCGTTGCGTCTCGCGCCGTGCTGCAGTCGTACTTATATCAGCACAGGCGCACCGCGGAGGGTGCGCTTTCGACGAGGCGCAACAGCAGCGTGAGCACCGAACTCGAGCACCTCTTCGTGTCTCACTGCGACTGGCGAGCGCAACGTCACCACAAACAGCACAACGCCCAGCAGCGCGCCCAGGAGGACCACGGGACATGCGATATCACGCGTTCTTAGGTTACAGCAAAGCCTTCCTGGAACCTAAACCACACGAGCGCTGTTTCAGATTCCTGGGGAGCCTTCCAGGAAACTGAAACACGAGCACGAACAAACACAGGAGGCGCCATGTGATCGCGTTACCAGCGCCCGCCCCGCGGCTGAGCGCACGAGCCAGACAGCGAAGGTAAAAGAGGCTTCGTGATCAAGTCGCGGGACCAGGTCGTCGAGGACCACCGCGACGCATGCGGTGCCGACCTTGCGGCTTAGGTCTTATATATTCTTGGCTTCCCAGCCAGCGGCGAGCAGGGTCGCTCCGGCGAGTGCGACGACGTCGACCTCCCCGGCTGCCTCACCTCAGGCTTGCCGACATGGTGGTTCCAAGGCTCGTCGGCCTTGGCATCGGATCGCCATCTGGCGTGTGCTCGAACATTTTCTTTCATCGAGTTCGACGACAGTCACCACCTCCTATCCTTCTTCGCCTCCATTGACTACGGCACAGGCATCGTGGAGATATGTGGTGGGGAGGCGCGGACCAGCAGACTCGCTGTCCGCCGCCGCCTCTGGGCAGGCGCCGTCTTCGACCTCGTCGCGGGCTGCGACCCCAACGGCCGGATCTCGCAGAGCGCCGTGGAGAAATATCCGACACAACCGACCATCCTGCGAGGGCGCGGCCCCGCGCGGCCGATTCTGTCGCGACGTGGCACTTTTGCGGCTGCACCTCGGCGGCAACTGCGCCAACGAGCAGCCCGGCCCCATCGATCGCAGCTGCGCGGCGAGCCGCCTTGGCCAGAGGTTCCTGGTAGGACCAGGCGTATACGATGTCATCTTCGACCAGCGCTGAGTCGGGCTTCGAACTAATCGCGCGGGCATCTCAAGGAAGACCACCGGCTCGGTCTCCAATGCCCCAGAGATCCTGGAACAGTTCACGAACCTCAGGTGCACCGCCAGGCACGCCCACGTGCCTTTCGAGGGCCACAATGGCACCGTCGCCCAGATCTGGCCACGGCGAATGGCCGAGCGGCTTGTCCAGGGCATAGTGGACCTACGCCGCCGCCTGAGATGCTCGCATCTCGTGAACTGTGCCCACGAATCCGATTCGCAACGGCTGCCTTCCCAGCAGTGGCCTTCGGGACCAGAGAGGGCGAAATCAGGAGCGCTACTCGCGCAAGCGCAACGTCCGCGTGGACCGTCGCTCCAGAGATCCAGCCGCGTACTGGTATCTTCGCAGCGCCCTGGTACACTGGGCATGCCTGGCTACTGCGAGGAATCGGAGCGCGACCACCTTGTGCGTTGGCGAGTTCAGCAAGTGCATGTTCGCGGACCCTCACAGACGGCCGCTCGCGCGCGCCGGTCAACGCCAGCGACAGCCAGCACGACCTGGAGAACCACGCCACTCTAGCGATCAGTCAGCTTAACTTCCCTGCGGAGCCGACCTAGAAGCAGCGGACACAGCTGCGCGACCACCGGCGCGCGCAGGTATACCAGGTGCCAGCTCACCATCGTCTAACGATGGGGCTCAGGGCAGCGGTTCAACGACTTTCTTGTTGGACCGCAGAGTTCTGGTTCTGGCGATTGCGTTGCCAGACCAGGTCTGCGAGCCAGCCCAGCGACAGGGGCAGTGCCAAAACGAACGGCAAGATCACTGCGCGGCGACTCTCCCGAGACGCGTCTGCGGGGGCCACGCGAGCTACGCCTCTGGCGTTGGCGCGCCACTCGGGAGGGAATGGCGCGAGTTCGACTAGCCGCGCCAACATGTCGCAGGCAGTTCCCACCCCGACAGTGGTCGCCGATTCTAGGGAGCATTGTACATAGAAACCACCAGCGCATCACCTCTCGACGCGATTTGACCAGCACGTCGAGTGCAACACCCACTTTTGCAAGGATCGCACGATATTGCACTTCATCTGCTGCGTCTCACGGTGGCACAACGGCTAGGAGATCGCGAGGGAGCGCGACTCGACGCTGCCGGCGGCCATCGGCCGTCCTCGGATCCAGCTGTTCGGGGCGATGGAGGCCTTCAGCGTGGACGGCGACGGCGGCGCAACCTCAGCGTGCTCCGCGGAGGATGAAGGGGCGGGGGATACAGGATGACTACAGAGCTCCGCGCCAGATCGTTCGTTTCACAGACCTACGCGGCGCCGCCCCACCGACGCGCGCTTTGCGCTGCAGAGGGGCAGCTAGTGCGCGGAGGTATCGCGGCCAACTTCGACTCGACGTTCGCCCGGGCGACGCTCGCCGGCAGCGGCCTCGCGCGCGCGGGCGGCGTTGCATCTTGCAGCGCTGTTTTCGGCAGGCAGCCGCCCGCGCTGCCGCAGCTCGAAGCAGACAGAGGGCGAGGCATCCAGCGTCGACGACGCCGGTGCCGGCCCTTTCGCTGGCGGAGAAGTGCAGCCCATCCGACGACATCGGCGCATCCGAGAGATCCCGCTGCAACGCGCGGGCGAGTTGACCTCGTCACACGCGGCCTCAGGACACGCGCCGCCGAGACCAGGGGGGGCGTTTCAACGTTGGTGACTAGGTGTAGATTCACTGGCGTCCGAGCACGAATGACGCGTCGGGCTGGGCAGGCCCGGGCACGATGATCCTCGCGGGCCCGGCTGCAGGCAAGGTCGCGGCCAAGTGCCGCCAAGCCGAGGTCTGCAAACTGCAAGGCGCACGGGCTTTCATCCGCGCCGATTTCGATGACATAGGCGCCAGCGTGGCGCGATCGGGCCTGGCCTGAGATCTCGTGAAAGATTACCTGGAGCACATCGCGCCAGGCTCTGGAGCCGGGATCTTCGGTCACCAAAGGAGGGCGTGGAGGGCGCGCAGCTGACTGGGCAGGCTCGGCACCCCCCCGGCGTCCTCGAGGCCTCGCGCCACTTGCCCCGCGCGTGCTTTCAGCGACCGGGCGTCGGCGCCGCGCGTCTCGTACGCGGCCGGAAGTTCGCGGGCGACTGGCCGGGCTGCGCCCGCAGCCCAGTTATCTGGCGGCCCCCGTCGGCACCCGTGCGACGTTGGAGAGCCGCGCTTGGACGGCGCCAAGTTCGACGGCCGCCAGTTCATCGGCCAGCAGTGGAAGGAGGCTCGCATCATGCAGCTCGTTTTGAATCGCGAGTCGCCGCTAGCAGCAGACGCCAGACAGGGCCAAGTCGCGGCGCCCGATGATCGTCATCGACGTCCCCAGTGGCGCCGCCAGCGTCGTCGAGGGCGGCTCACCATCGGCCCTTTCGATCCTGCCCAAAGAGGCCGACAGCGACTTCTCCAGCCACGTCCAGCAAGCGACGTGGGCAGCCTGACAAGCAGTCGGGGGCAGCGGATCTCACCCAGAAGCTGCAGTAGCTGCAGAGCGCCAACAGTCAGCGACAGATCTTCGCTGCCATCGGGCACGCTGCGGCGGGACTTGGCCGCGCACCGCGCGAGTGGCCCCAGCGCCTGGAGACGCAGCCCAACGGTGTAATATCCACGCGCAGCGCCGCGATAACTTTTGCGGCGACTCCGCGGACGGCAGAGGAAGATGAAGGAGGACAAAATGTGGAGTTGTGCCTGGGCCGATGGGTGCGCGAAGCATCCGCCGTCTGCAGCGAGGATCTTCCCAGTGACCCTGCTGCTGGCGCCTCCGCGACAGCCGCGCTTCAGGCCCATGGCGCCGTCGAGCTTGGGGCAACGGAGCGCGACGCTGGCCTCCTGGCCAGAGAGGAAGCGTCGAGGCTGTCGGGGGAGGTCGCTGCAGCCATCCTCGAGGAGCTCGCCATCTGGGCAGAATCAACTTTCCGGGAGGCTGCCTTTAGAAGCGCCCGGAAAGTCATGGACTCCAGACTCGTTTTCAAGTGGAAGCGCCGGGCGGGATCGTACGGCAAGACCATCGGGGCCACCCGGCGCCGCCGCAGGGCGCTAAGAGTCTTCCGCGACACGGGCGCCGGCGCCCTGGAGACGCTGGCCGGGGCGGCGAAGCGGGCGCCGCAGCGCTCGCTGTCCTCAGAGGTGGCGCGTCGCCCGGGCCTGGTGCGCATCGCTGTGGGCATCGAGGCGGCGCCCCTGCAAGGCATGAGCAGAGCAAGGCTGCGCCGAGATGCTGGAGCAGAGCTCAGCGCCCCGCGAGGCGAAATTCACCTTGTCGCACGGCAGGGCAGCCGCTCTCACGCAGGTGGCAGGCTGCGAATCCTGCGACGAGCGCGCCGAGTGTCGGCGCTGCATTTAGCCGGCCACTGGCTGCAAGGCTGCGCCCGAGGGCCTTCTCCACGCAGTTCGTCCGGGTCGCGCGCTGACAGCGGCGCAGCGCCAGGCCGACGAAGTGAGCCCAGAGTTGCAGGTCAAGCGCGTGACGTGGTGCCCATTGCGCTGTCGGCTCGGAACCAGTGCCCGCGCTGTCCAAGCACGTTGATATTCTGGAGATCGCGAGGCGCGAGGAGCACGTTGACCAGCTCGTCCCACGTCGAGAGCGTCTGCGGCACGAGGGGGTCACTTCACCAATTGCGGGGTGCACCAGCATCGCAGCGCCGACGGAAGAGTGGCGCCCGACCAGGACGAGTACATCGACGCCCTGGCCCCCGTCGGGCACGCCGACCTTGTCGAGGTGAATGTCGACGAGCCGGCAGGAGGTCAGTTCCCATATTTCTCTGTCTCTTTCCTCGGAGCAGCAGCAGTCGCCCTGCGCGCGCAATATGTCGCCGCGCGCGTCGCCGCGCTGCGTCGGGTCAAGAACCAGCTGCTCATCCGTCACGCGATACAGCTTACTTCCGTAGTTCATGGCCACGGAGGAAATCCAGGCGCGCATCGCCTTTCCAGCTGTGGAGTGCGCCGGAAGACTGCGCTCTCATCGACGGGTTTTTCAAGAGGAGGAGATCAGGAGGCTGAGGAAATAAGGGGGCTACGCAGTGCCGACCGACTTGGTACTCGAAGGCATGTCCGTGCTCTCGGCCCTGGCCATGGACCCTGTTCGACCTGCATCGCAAAACATCATGGCTGTTGATTTCTAGTAGTTGCCAGACCAACTCCGCACAAAGCGAATCGACGTCATACTGTGGCGCGTCGCCCGAGACCCGAGGCCCGACCGACGCCATGTCGAAGAAGAGTATCGGCCGAGATCTCATCTCGAGCATCATGGACTGTAGGCTGAGCACCAAAAAAACCGCACCAACCTCACAGCATGATGACCACACTACCAAGGGCATGGATGACCATTGTGACTCAGTCATCGGTTCGCCCCATACCACGGGCAATGACGACCTGGCGGCAAAGTACGAGGCATACGCTCGCATCTTGTGAGCAGCGTTCGCGGAGCCGCCGTAGTGAAGCATGCGCGTGAAGGGGGGTGCTTCCAGGAACTATGTTTTTGGAGCGGCAGGTGGTTGAAAGTGCGAATCTTGCTTCGCGGCAGGTGGCAGTTGGCAGGTGGTAGCACGCGCGCGAGTGAGGCCGCGTTCCAAAAATTGCCTGCTGTTTGCAGTTGTGTAGGGGGACGTGGTTCGTAGAACGTCCTCATGCAAATCGCTGGCGGTTGCTTCTTTGGTTCGTGCGCGATCGGCCTGCGTGGACCGACGAGGCACATCTGACTCGCTTGAGCACCAGACTGAAACGGCACCCTGGTACATGATGCTTGCCTTTCCTGTTGTTTCCGCGGCCAATTGGGGCTCGCAGGGGCTCCTGCCGTGCCCGCGTTCGAGTTGTAGTGCATGTTTGTTCGAGCTGGCATCCCGTACTCTCTGCGTGCCGACAAAGACAACATCTTCACCTGATTTCTCATGTCTGGTATCGCCTCTCATTTCTCCTCTCCTCCCCTTTCCCCCCCTGCCCCTGCTGCCCCCTTCTTCTTCTCCCCTCCCTTTTCCCGCTGTCCCTCCTCCTTCTCGTCCTCTTCATCGCCATCGTCCTCCATGTCCTCCCCAGTCACCTTCGGTCCGGCTAGGAGCAGTTATAGGCGACGCCACGCTGCAATGGGTAGGTGCTGACGTTCGGCAAGCACGAAGGCTGGCGATGGCTACGATGGGATTTCATACAGGAGGCGAGGGAATACGATTTGATTGCGCATCCTGCCAGTTCGGGGTTCACCTGCGCATGAAGAGCTCTGTCGGCAAAGGGTCCGACACACGGGATCGTGCACTGCGCGTCGAGCCAGTGATGGCCAGCAGGAGCGCGGGGCACGATCTGCACTCTGGTCGGGCGGCGAGATGCGTGGCGAAAACAAGGTTGGACACGCTTAAAACAGGGATACTGCTAGTAACAGCGCGGTTGGGGTGCGCACGAAGTTATCGATTTCAGCTTATTCTCGCGGGGCCATTGGCCCCAGCGGCGTTATATGGAAATGGCTTTCCTGGAAACCTTTAGTTTTCGAAACAGGAGTTCGGTGCAAACTACGATGCGGAAATGCGGCCAGCCGAAGTTGGGGAAGTCCCGGGTGGCATTGTCGTGGAAGGGCTACGTAGGCCCCACCAGGCCGAAAACAGGTCCCGGGGACAAGCGCGCTGACGCATCGTGTGCCCAGGCTGGAACTGATGCAGAGAAAGGACGAGGACAAGGGACGATTGAGCGAACACCACCGGAGACTGCAGCAGGCGGCCTCAAGCCTCGCAAACCCAGGCGTTGTGCCCATTTTCTGAGACCAGAGCTGGTAGTAAAACAACGCGACATATCTTTGCGCATAATGCCTGAAACCAGAATTGGCAACAAAACAGCGACGACCACACCTGCCAACAGCAGGACTGGACACCGCCTCAATCATCGCCGAGGGTGTTTGGATCATCTCTTCCATGGCCCCTGGCGGGGCGGTTTCGATCCTTCGGTTGGCCCCGATCTGAACAAGGGCGAGACCCCAAAAGGCACGTCAAACGCATGCCCGAGGGCAGAGAAGGCTCGCCAGAGCCAGTTGGTTGCATCGTCGTCAGGTCGACGCCCGCTTCGTGCATGTGTAGTGTCATGCTGCTCTGGTCGTAGCACTTCGTTGGACGAAAGGGGCAGAATTGATGCCGCAAGGCTTCCGTTCAAGACGAGGATGCAGAGGGTCAGGATCCTGAAGCAGGTCGCCGCCACGGTGCATGCGCTCTGGAGATCGAGGTTGCTGCCCTCGGGAACCCGTGGTGCTCGCGCGGCGGGGCGGGGGCGCCGGAGCCTGGCGCCCAGGAGCTCCGGCGGACTGCGGCCAGCGTTGGCAGAGTGTAAGCGGGAGGCGTGAGCAGCTCTGCGTTCTTGCGCGCGCTGGAGGACAAGCTCATCGACCCAATGTTCTGGAGGGAACAAAAAACACGGACACAATTAATCGTCGATTCCCCAGAAAATATGGGAAACTATGGGAAGTGGGGGGGAAGACAAAAACCCAGAACATATGGGAAACTATGGGGAATCTGTTTATTTGTGTGTATTTATTTGTGTGTCCCAGGGCCCCTTCAAATGTTCGAGGCCACGCTGGTCATCACGCACGCGCGTGCTCCTTCTGCGCGGGACCAGAGGCCGGCAGTGGGTGGATTTGGGCAAGCGTGGAGAGTAGTTGCTGACAAATGGGAACCGGTGGTGGCGTGCTAGCCTAATCGGGGGCGCATTTGGTAGAGCTTGACCAGCAGCGCCATTTTTGTCAGCGGCGACGGTAATCGACGCTCCCTGCCGTGAGCGGCTCTGGAGGATACAGTATCAAGCCGACGGTGTGTGATGGAGTTCGCAGGTGGCAAGGACGTCAGATAAGTGTAGCATCGAGCCGAGAATTTGGAAGGTAACGAGATCATCTGGAGCGCGCTCCCTATGGTGGCAAGTGCGGTTGTCGCGAATGGGTCACAGTCACAGATGGCAGGAGCTTTGCGAGTGCTTCGATCTGGTGGTCTCTTGACGGTGGCCAAGACATGAACGCATGTGGCCAGCGACACCTATGCGCCCCCCCCCCCCAGAGTTCCACGCATCACAGCCAGGAAGTACGATGGGCCAGCATTTGCACGCACGCCCCTTCCTGCCGAGAGCGAGGCGGCAGAGGGCCTGCCCGCCTGGAGCGATGAGCTCAGCTGGTGCGCGGTCGACCCGCTCGGCAGCGAGAGCTGGGGCACGGTGGGCTTCCGTCCAGGCCTGCCGCGCGCACACCTGAAGGGTGCCCAGCCCAGCATTTCCACGCTTGCATTTCTCTGAAGGAGGAGGAGGAGGAGGAGGAGGAGGAGGAGGAGGAGGAGGAGGAGGAGGAGGAGGAGGAGTGACTGGGAATTGGATCCCAGCAGCTGGTCCCTGCCGGCCTTCACGGGCGGGCCTGGGCTGCGCAGTGCCTGCTCTGAGTTCAGATGATGGGGGGGAGGCGGTTCAGAAGGGGGGGGGCGGCGGGAGCCCTGTCGGAGCCTGCTACGGGCCCCTCCGTGGCCCTGTACAGACCGTGGGCATTGCCGAGCGCGTTGCGATTCTGGGGGCGTTGCAGTAGTCTCTTGGGGTCCTCGCTCTGGTCTCTGTTCTCCTTGGGGCGGTCCGCGAAGGGCGGAGCTGGTGTCTGACCTCCGAGGCCTCTCGAGGCTCCTCTGCTTCGCTTCGGTCTTGCGTTCGATCTTTAACGTTTGCAGGGGCGGGCCCGGTGCCCCCCGTTTTCGAGTGGGCCCTGGCGCACTTGGACTTGCTCGAGGTTAGCCCCGGCAAGCCCCCCGGTGTGGCAGATGAGCAACCAGCGGGCAGATTTTTTCGAGAGGATCGGGGCCAATGACCACGATGTGGCTGACGCTCTAGTCCCCGACGCCGCTGATAAGCTCAACGAATACTCTTTGCCCATAGTCTGCGGCGCCTCCGCGTCGCCTCGCCGGGCACGCCGATAGTCTCCGGCGCCAGTTTTCTTTTGCTTGGGCGGCGCGCGCGCAGCAGTGCAAGGGTGGCCCCCTTGCTCGTTCGGCTGTCCCAGACAAGCCCCCTTCGAAGAAGAACAACGCCATAAGCGTGAACTTGTGCTGGCGCTCCGCGCGGATTTCATGAGTCCGCGCTGGCCCCCCCCCCCTGGCGGCGCCTCCTGCGCCCCCCCTGGCGCGTTCCGCGCGCCAGGGCGGGGGGTCCAGCGCAGATCCAGGAAATCCGCGCGGAACGGCCAACGTTTCTGGTCATGGCGTTGCCTCTTCTTCTATTTACCAGTTTGGAACATATCCCTATCCCTATGTTTGACATCACCTCCCTCACCTCGATGCCGATCTTGAGGATTCCCTCAGTTTCTGAAGGCCTATCCCTGAGATTGTCCTCGCTTTTTGCTCGCCCATCTTAGGGGCAGGGATGCGTTTGAGGCCGGTCATCTATGCTCGTCTGGCTCTCCCAGGCAAGCCTCCCGCTTCCCAGGCCCACGAGCCCCGGAGGCTCTGCCGGCCGGGCACCTCGCGCGCCGCGGGCGTCGGGCCCGGATCCTGGACGGCAGCCGCGGGGAGGCGCCTCGCCGTGGGATCTGGCAGGGCGCGCAGGCCTGGCCCCTTCCAAGGCGGTCGCGGCAACCAGGGCTCGAGCCCTGGTCGGGCGACTCCAGCAGGCCTCTCGCGCGACGCGCGTCCTGCTCCGATC
This sequence comes from Prorocentrum cordatum, assembly GCA_963575745.1. Taxonomy (NCBI): domain Eukaryota; class Dinophyceae; order Prorocentrales; family Prorocentraceae; genus Prorocentrum; species Prorocentrum cordatum. The sequence continues at coordinate 1,106,688 of CAUYUJ010012780.1, forward strand.
CGCGCGGCGCGTCTGGCGACTTCTGCTCCTCCTCCTCCTTCTCTCCCTCCTCCTCCTCCCCCCTCCTCCTCCTCCTCCTCCTCCTCCTCCACCTCCTCCTCCTCCTCCTTCCGTTGCTCCTCCTAATCCTCCTCCTCCTCCTTCTCCTCCTCCTCCTTTCCTCCTTTCCTTCTCCTCCTCTTCCTCCTCCTCCTCCCCTTCTCCTCCTCCTCCTCCCTCCTCCTCCACCTCCTCCTCCTCCTCCTTTCCTCCTTTCCTCCTTTCCTCCTCCTCCTCCTCCTCCTCTTCCTCCTCCTTTCCTCCCCCTCCTCCTCCTCCTCCTCCTCCTCTTTCTGCTGTGCCACATGGTTCACAGGCTGGTGTTCGCGCGGTGGCTTCCGAGGAGACGACGGTGCGATGGGGAGATGATGGCTCCCCGAGCCTGGGCGCCGTATTCCGTATGGGTCGAAAGGGGCAGCGCATGTCCCGTTGGAATTGTGGGACGTGCGTCGGTGTCGCCGAGAGGCGTCCTAAGGCTGCCTTAGATTATAAATGTCTTTTTGTCCATCCAGCCACCGTGCATGGGCTGTGGGTATGAAGCCTTATGGATGATCGTTGGGATCTCGTGGGAGGCCTCTCGGGAGCCTTTGGGAGGCAGTTTTGAAGCCTCTTTGGGGCGGAATCGGGGCCTCCTGGGCCTTTTTAAGGGCCGCTTGGGGGCCTCTTGGGGCCTCTCGGGGGCCTCTTGGGCCCCCTGGCCGACTCTTGGGGCCTCCTTGGGGCCTCTTGGGGCGGAAGGCTCGGACTGTTCGCGTTCCCTCTCTTGGGTCCCTTGGGGGGCCGTCTTGGGGCCCTCTAGGTCCGTCCTGGGCTCCTCTTAGACTGGCTTGGGGCGCTGTTAGGCTATCTTGGGGCCCTCTTGGACGCCTCTTGCGCCGTTTTGGGGTTGTCTTGGGGGCCTCTTGGCTCGTTTGGGAGCGCTAGGAAGCCGAAAAGGCGAGAACGCCAAAGGCCCATCAATGGTTTTTGCCTCTTGAGATCCGCTTGGGAGGCCTCTTGGAGGCCTCTCGGGGCGTCTCAGGGGCTTCTTGGGCCACCTTGACGCCATATTGGGGGTGTGGGGCCGATCTTCGGGCGTCTTGGGGCCCTCTTAGACCGTCTTGGGGGCCTCGTGGGGCCCTCTCGGTGCGTCTCGAGGCCCTTTTGGGCCCGAAAGAGTCACGCGACAAGATGCGGGGAAGCCCAGGGGGCACGCGGGCAGCCCCAGGGGGCACACCAGGAACCCTAGAAGATTGTGGAATTTTGGGTCGGGGCCTCTTAAAGACTCCTCAGGACTGATGACAGGCTCCAGGGATTAGGACAAGGACTTGAGGACACGCCCACTCCGTTCCCAGAGGCAAGGTGGCGGCGGATTCTCGATGGGGAGCACCCCAGGACAGGAATCCCCGTTTTTTGAGCCGAGGGTGGCGCCATAGGCGTCGCCTTGGCTCTTGCTCTTCTCATTATCCAGAGCGCTGGCTGGAGACGAGCTGGCACCTCTAGTTGCGCCTTGTACCCCTGTGTCCTTCGCCCTCTTCACCTTTTTATCCTCCTCCTTCTGCAACCCTCTTCCTCCTCATTCCGCACTCATCTTCCTCCTTCCCCTTACTCTTCAATTTTCCTGTCTTTCTTCCTGTGATCCCCTTCACTCGCTACGCGATCGTTCGTTGAGTTTGCGACTCGCCCTTCCTTTTCTCTTCTCCTCCTCCTGCTCCTGCTCCTCCTCCTCCTCCTCCTCCTCCTCCTCCTCCTCCTCCTCCTCCCCCTCATCCTCTCACCCCCTTCCTCCTCCCTCCTTTTCTCGCCTTCCTCCTCAGACCCACCCCTCGCCCCCCTCGTCTCGCTTCCTGCCCGATCACCCCTTGTAGGGGGGCAGCCACGCCCGTGCCCTCAGAGTGGCAGCTGCGACGTCCGCCGAGGGCAGGCCGTGGCTGGAGCGGAGGCCTGGAGACCGGCGGCCCCGAGGCGGGAGGGCGCGCGCGCAGAGCCCCGGCGGCGCGCGGTGTCGCAGGGTCCCGCGCGGGAGAGCCG
>CAUYUJ010012780.1:1111236-1116254 GCA_963575745.1 Prorocentrum cordatum
GCTCGCTCTCCGCCGTGCCCGAGCTCCTCGGCGTCTCGAGTGTATGCTTCGTCGCAGCTGGGCAGCGAGGGGGGGAAGTGGGAACCCATGTGGCTATTTGTGCATCCCCGCCACGATGATGGTCCTCCTGCGTCGCGCTCGACTTGGCGCGTGCTTCCGAGGGCGCAGGTCTCCTCCATTCGTTGATGCTCCCCTGTTCCCCCCAGCCTCGGCTTTCGTCGCGCGCCAGCTGCGCATATACAAGAAGCATGTTGAACCGTACGTGCCGCTTGCTTTTGCCAGCATTGCGCTCGCTTTGGCGCGTGCCTCACAGGGCGCAGGTGTCCTCTGCCTGTCTCCTTTTCCCCAAGCTGGCCCTTTAGCGTGCGAGGTCGGCATTGTTGCGCGTGTTCCCCCGTGGCCTCGCGCCCACCGCGGTGCGTGCATCGTATGGCGTAGGCTATCTTTCTTGCTGAGCTTGCTCCAACGTGGCCCTTTCCGCGAGCTTCGTCTACAGTGCATGGCTCACCACCTTGCCTCGCGGTCGCCACCTTGCGTCCATCGGAAGGGGCCCGTTTTCTTGTTTGCTCGTTATACCTCAACCTCGAGCTCGCCCGGGCGACGCCGTCTTTCCTATACATATATGTATATATATATATATGTATATGTATATATGTTTATATATATATATATATATGTGTATGTGTGTAAACATATATATATATATATATATATATCAAACTGGGTTGTCTTTGATCGTGCTCTGTCGCCTCTTGACCGAGGTGCTCAGGCAATCGCTTGCGCCCGTCGGCGGGCGGAGTATCCGATGTAGGTGTCGCTCCCCTGTGCCTCGCGACCGCTGCGGCGCGTGCGCCGCAGGGCACTGCGAGCCCGCCCCCTCCCCCCCGAGCGTGGCCCCTCGATGGTCGCCGGCCAAGGATTGCAAAAACAAAAAAAAAAACAAAGGATTGCAAAAAAAACAAACAAAAAATCCTTTGTTTTTGTTTTGCAATCCTTTGTTTTTGTTTGTTGTCTGCTCACCGTCGGCCCCGCGCAGATGCTGTTGTCCTTTTTGCGCTCGCGCTCGTGAGGTCTCTCGAAGGGGGCTGGTTGCTGGCGGGCTGTGACTGCGCGTGGCGGGTGTCGACCACGTCTTTCCTTGCAAGGGGGATGCGGCCGTAAGAGACGGGGAGGCGGCGGATGACAGGAGAGTGTTTGGTTTCTCTTGTCGGGGGGTCGAGGTGGGGAAGGTTCAAGGGCAGCAGAGGTGGCAGCTTCATGCAGTGATGCGAGCGAGGACGCCGTTCTCTCTGAAGTTATCGAGCCTCATCCCAGGATGCGACCTGGCAACCTCTGCTCTCTTCTGGCACTCCGGTTTGCCTTGCCGTGCCACTGGAACATACTGTGCACACATGCTTCGGGGAAACAGCCGGAGGACGCCGGGCCGATAGACTGCGACTCCACGGGCTCCTCGGGCGAATGTCCTGCAGTGCTGGGCAGAGCAGAAGAGGTCACCGATTCAACTGAGGACCAGGATTTTCTCGAGGCTGCGTCGGCCCAGGATCTCCGCAGAGTGATTGTTTCGTGCGGGCTCTCTGCCAGCGACTGTTTTGAGAGGGCCGACCTGCGTGCTCGTGCTGCGGAGGCGCTTCGGCGGAAGAAGGCTGGTCGGTGCCTGGCCCAGGAATGGAGCCCGTCTTCGAAGAGAGGGAGGAGCAGGCCAAGGCCCACCAACGATGCCAGGGGCAGCTCTGGGAAAGGTGCGTCCAGCTTCCCTGCGCCTCGCAGCACTGCGAGGAGTACTTCTGAGCGTCTCAAAGACCAGAGGACTTCGATCCAGAAGACCGGGGGCCTCAACAGTTTGAGGATCTCGCTTCTGCCACAGGGCGATGAAGAGTTGGACGTTGCGTCACCGCAGCAACTGCGGAGAGTGATTCGTCACGGTGGGTTAAGCCACCACGACTGCGTAGAGAAGGCCGAGCTTCTTCGCAGAGCTAAGGAGGCGACCCGTCGACCGAAAACGCTGCCTCGCCCTGGGCCCATCAGGCACGAAGGCCGCGTCGCGCATGTTCTGACGCCGAAGCATTTGAAGCATAGAGAGGAGGTGCCGCTGATGTTCGTGTTTCATGGAGCCGGAAGAACAGACGAAGACATTCAACACATGGTACGGCAGTATTCAAAGGTGGCTTCTCGCAGTAGGATTGTCATTGTTATTCAGAAGTCGTTCGGCAAAACCTGGGACCTCATGGCCACGCACGAGCGCCACGCGATCTCCGGAGACACCGCCTTTGTCGGCTTCGTCATCGACCGTCTCCGCAGGGACTACTACGTGGACATGCGCCGAGTGGCTGCTATGGGATTCTCCGACGGAGGCTCTTATGCGATTACCCTGGCGGTCAACAACCCAGAGATCTTCCAGGCCGCCATGCCCCCACGACCTCCGACACCCTGCCCTTCCATTCGTGTGCCCCGGATCTCTGGACCCCCTTCTGGGGCAACTGCCTCTCGTCCCGGGCCGATTAGAAGCCAGGCGAAGGCTGGCAAACCCGTGGCTGCTAAAACGGAGCTCGGGAATTTTGTCTCCCGGGAAGCAGCCCGTTTATTTAGCACGGTGAGTTTTATTCCGGTAAGTTGTTCTTTCCTTCCCGTCTCAGCAGCCACGGATTTGCCAGCCCTCGTCCAGCTTCCGAGCCGAGCTCCTCTCTCTGACGGGCCCACGGCCCGGAGAGAGCTCCCACCCCCCGGGGTCTCCAGGAAGCGGGCCGCGGAGAGCGCAGATCCGCGTGGTGGCCTCGGCTCTTCCCGCAAGATCTACAGTCGACCCGCAGAGTAAGGATGAGCGACTCCCCACGCTTCAGATGAGGAAGATACGTCTCCCTCCCTTCCCCTCCTCCCCCTCCTCCTCCTTCTCCTTCTCCTTTCTCCTCCTCCTCTCCTCCTCCTCCTCCTCCTCCTCCTCCTCCTCCTCCTCCTCCCCCCCCTCCCCCTCCTCCTCCCCCTCCCCTCCTCCTCCTCCTCCTCCTCCTCCTCCTCCTCCTCCTCCTCCTCCTCCTCCTTCCCCCTCCTCCTCCCTCCTCCTCCTCCTCCTCCTTCCTCCTCCTCCTCCTCCTCCTGCTTTCTCCTCGACTATCGCTGCCCTCCCGTCGTCCTCCCTTCTTCGGCGCCTCCTGGGAGGCCCCCGTCGCTACCGCTGGAGTCGCCTCGAGATCCTGGTCCGGCCGCACTCCGGGCGAGGTCTGGGCAGGAGCGGTACCCGCACCTTTTGGATTTCGGGGTTGCCCCAGAGGCAGATGCCCTCGTGGGCATCCTCCTCCTCCTCCTCCTCCTCCTCCTCCTCCTCCTCCTCCTCCTCCTCCTCCTCCTCCTCCCCCTCCTCCTCCTCCTCCTCCTCCTCCTCCTCCTCCTTCTGTGCCCCAGAGGCCGCCTCCTCCTCCTCCTTCGGCCCGCGCGGGCTGCTCGCCCCGGCCGCGCCCCGCTCGCGCAGCGTCGGCGCGGCCCTCCGAGGCCCCCGCCTCTGCGGGCCGACTGCACCGGCCCCCGGCGCCTCTCCCGGGGGGGCGCCCCGCGCCCGGGGGCTCCACGGCGGGCGGCGGGGGCGCCCCGCCGGGGGGGGGGGGCCAGGGCCACGGCCCGCGAGCGAGGACCGAGGAGGCCCCCTCCAGGCTCGAGTCCGGCATGTCCCTCTGCAGGGGGGATGCTCAGACATGGTCAAAAGGTGGTCTGGGGGCAGTTTCTGAACATCTGTTTGCGAATCTGTTTCTAAGACTTGTTGGATGTGTTGATTCTCTGTGGGAGGGCATGCCCGACCTAACTCCAGGCCGCCATGCCCTGGTCGGCGGGCTACTACCTGGACGATCCCAGCTCGCCTGCTTTCCACTCGGCGTCCAAGCCGCACATCTATCACCGTGGTCGGTCGGTCGCCTTGAGGGCCAGGCGGGCCAGGAGCCTCCAGGCAGACCTCCTCTCCCCACTCCTCCTCCTCTTCTCCCACCCAGCTTCTCCTCCTCCCCTTGCCCCCCTTTTTTCCCCCATTCTCCCCCTCCTCCTCCTCCTCCTTCTCCTCCTCCTCCTTCTCCTCCTCCTCCTCCTCCTCCTCCTCTCCTGTTCTCATTTTCCTCCTCTTCCTCCTCCTCCTCCTCCTCCTCCTCCTCCTTCCTCCTCCTCCTACCCCCTCCTCCTCCTCCTCCTCCTCCTCCTCCTCCTCCTCCTCCTCCTCCTCCTCCACCGTTGCCATTGCCATCCTGTGCGCCGTCCCCACCAAAACAAACAGGGAAACTCTTCAGAGGCCTCGGAACGGCCCACATTAGGTGTTGTTGTACGTTGTTTGCTATGTTCGTCCACTCTCTGGAACGGTTGCTTGTCAGTTCTGGGATGAGGAGGAGGAGGACGATGAGGAGGAGGAGGAGGAGGAGGAGGAGGAGGAGGAGGAGGAGGAAGAGGAGGAGGATAATATTCAAAGGGGGGAGGGGGTATCAGGATGAGGAAAAAGTAGAGTGGGAGGAGGGGTGATGGCGATGAGGGACAAAGGAGGAGCGTGAGGAGGCGGAGGAGGAGGAGGAGGAAGAGGTGGAGGAAGAAGAGGAGGAAGAGGAGGAGGAGGAGGAGGAGGAGAAGGAGGAGGAGGAGGAGGAGGAGGAGGAGGAGTGGAAGGATAGTGATTGAGGAGGAGCGTGGAGGAGGAAAGGAAGGAGAAAGAGAGGAGGAAGAGGGAGGAGGAGGAGATGGAGGAGGAGGGGGAGGAGGAGGAGGAGGAGGAGGAGGAGGAGGAGGAGGAGGAGTTGGAGGAGGAGGAGGAGGAGGAGGAGGATGGGCCCTGGTCCCCAGGGCGGTCAACCCGACCAGGGATCCGTCATGGACACGGTAAGGCCGATGAGCACTTCGACTTCCAGAGGGTTGCCGTGCCGATGTTCATGAGCGGCGAACATGTCTCTGCCCCTACCCCCACCGCCGGGAAACGAGCCCCGGTGGACATGGCAGAGTCTTCGCTCGTCCTGGTCGTGATGCCGCGATCGGCGATGGGGCCGAGAAGACCTCCACTC
>CAUYUJ010012780.1:1116354-1239912 GCA_963575745.1 Prorocentrum cordatum
CCCGCCACGCGCTGCCGGCGACGGGGGCGTTGGCCGCGGCTGCCCCCGCCGCCGCCGCGGGGCGCCGGGCGGGCTGCGGAACCGGCGCCCTGGCGGCCGCGGCGGCCGCCACCGCCGCGTCGGCGCCCTCGCGGGGCGCGCGCCGCCTGCGCCCTGGGGCCGCGCTCTCCACGCCCCCCGCCTTTTTTACGGCCCTCTGCCCCACGCCCCCGTCCCTGAAAATCGTGCGGATCGCTGCCCCGCACTCTCGATACTCCTCCGCGGTCCACCGCCTCTGTTCCTTCCGCTTCCTTCTGCGCGGCGGCATGGCGAACTCCAAGGAAGCTGAATTTCACGCTCCGCCGCGGCGCGGCGTCGAGGGCGCCGGCCCAAAGGCCAGCTGCAGCACCCAACCGTTATTCAGAAATGGCCGAACGCCAGAACCAGCGCCACAGACGTCGGGCAGGAAAGAAAATATACATCGTCTTGACACACGGGGGATCACAACCATCGCCCGGATAGATTTCTACGGCGCCCAGAAAGCGAAGACCGCTGCTTCTCAAGAAGTTGATCCTTACGCACCTCCCTCTCCACAGCATCCTGACCCCGTCGTCAACACCCGCCTTCTCAGCCGCCCAGCGCCCCCCCATTCAGTCTCCAGTTTTCCCGTGGGGTCTGAAGGAGGTCGGGCGGACGATGGTAAAAGTGCATGCGCATCAAGACGCGCCCACAGAAACGCGCCAGGCAGGTGCGCAAACTAGGGAGTTGTTTGGCCTCACGCGTTGCCAGCATGAACGCATTCGTGCTGCCATAAACCAACATGGCCGCTCGGGCAAACCAATTGCCAATTGCGTTGAATATGTGCTGGCTTTCGGAAACAACAACATGATGTCGGATACCGTGTCTCGATCATCGACACTCTAAATACTCATATCACAAATCGCCCCATGAGGCAAAGGCCTGCATCCCCTGCCCTCTAAAGCAGATCCCAATACAGTTCCAAGCTCTATTTCAGGGTCTTGACTGCCATCCTGCCAAAGATGGCGCGATGGCCCATGAGACACGGAGCACCCCTGAGGGGGGCCACCAGAAGCTGCGCGGGGGTGTTGGGACTGCTGCGGGGTACTCCGAGGCCTGGTGAGGCCAGCCTGGGCCACCTACAGGGTGGTAAATTGCGCATAGTCCCAAACCTCGCCATCAGTCGTCCGTCTTTCTCCAGCGCGCGCGCCCCCCCCCCCCCCTCCCTCCGCACAGGGACCACAGAAAGGGAGAGGGACGCGACGACGACGCCGCCGACGACAAATGCGACGACGAGCACGACTATGGCCATGACGGTGGCGACGACGTCGCCGACAGAGACTACGGCGAACCTGTCGATAACGACCAGTACGGTGCTGGCGACGACCGAGGAAACGAAGGCCACGGCGGCGATGCCGACAACGTCGACGAAAGCGACTACGACGACGTCGGCAATGACGGCAACTGCGGCGATGGCGCCGAAGTCAGCGACGACGACGACAACGGTCTCGCGCGCGAGCCGCCTCCTGGCCACCGCGGGCCGCCTCGGCCGCGCTTTCGGCCTCACTGCGCGGCTCTTCGGGGTCGTCATCATCGTCGCAATCTTCGCCGTTTTCGTCGCCATCACCGTCGCCGTGGCCGCTGTCGTCGCCTTAGTCGGCGTCGTCGTGCTCGACACCGTAGTCACCGTCGTGGTCGACGTCGTCGTCGCCTGAGTCACCGTCCGTCGTCTCCGCCGTCGTTGACGCCACTGCCAACGTCGCCGTCGACTCTGTAGTCCCCGACGTCGTCGACATCGTCGCCGTAGCCTCAGTCGTCGTCGACGTCGTAGCCGTCGCCGTCGTCGATGTTATCGCCACAATCGCCGTCGTCGTCGCCATCTTCGTCATCTTTTTCGCTGTCGCTGTCGCCGTCGCCGCCGCGGTCCTCCCCCTCCTCCTCTCATTTTGTTCGGAGGGTGAAGATGGGAACGGACACCGAACAATCCGCGCCCCTCACAGGGGCGATCATCGGAACGGAAGTGCTCTATAAGTGGCCGGCCGGGTAGACGTCACCACATTCAGGGGGAGGAGCGGAGGAGGCGGAGGATCAGGAGGATGAGGAGGATGAGGAGGGGAGAGAGACAGAGATTCAATCCAAAACACCATGAGCAGCTCAGGCCAACCTGTCATAGGCAAGCTGCTGCGCGCCACTGTGGATTTGGGGGGACACTGGCACAGCTTCATAATTGTACAACTATCCGGGCCCAAGCGCCGCGAATGACCGCGTACCACTTAAAACGCCAACGAGTAGAAGAGAGACTGAAGAGGAGGAGGAGGAGGAAAATGGCAGGAGGGAGGGGGAGAGAGACGGCCGTGCCCATGCACTCGGAGGTCCTCCACGAGCGCAGCTCCACACGGAACGAATCTAGAAAGCCATCATGGCAACACATGGTACAGAAGCGGCAGCGGCAGGGAGGAGGTCGAACGGGAACAGACGAGCCGAACAAACAGCACATGCCGTCCAACATCTGAGCCGACCCCCCGCGCGACCGCCGCCCGTCAGCGTGTCGAATCAGGAGCTTGGGTCTGGGAGCCCCTCGGCTCCACGCCAAGATCTGCCTCAGGACGTGCCTCGGGAGAGGCCCGGGCGTCGGTCAAGAAGGGAGGAGCAGGAGAGGGGTACGATGGAGGCTGGCTTCCTCTACTTCCCGTGGCGTTGGCCCACGCCCGTGAACAACACTATATTTCGAGCGCACCCCACCTTGGTCGCGATGTCTCCAGAGGTCGCCAGGTGTACCCACCTGCCCTCGGAGACCCCCAGATCCTCATCAGGCCCCAGCCACAAAGCAGCTCGGCGCTTGGGCCTCGCCGCCAGCCCAAACGGCAAGCATGAAACGGAAGCTGCCCCGCAGAGACTGCCCAAGAGGTGTGCGCCACCCACGTGGCGCACGAGGGATTGCACGATCACGGGATTGGGACTTAGGCTGTGTCATCCAAGGGTTGCGCAATCCATGGATTTCGCCAGCCGCCGCCGTGCCTCGTGAACGTTGAGGCGTGGGAGAATGTCTGGTTACTCAGGGGCCACGGTCCTTTGTACAAGAAAACGATGAGACCGCGCTGCCGAAGCCACGATCCCTCGTAATTGCGCTACCGAGGAACCCCACATACTTAATTTAAATCTTATGTGTTTGCTTATGTATATAATATATATATATATATATATATATATATATATATATGCACAATCCTGCGTTCTGGGCCCTCGTCGCGAATGTTCCCTGCTAGGCTTTGCGCCAGTGTCGTGGATAGCGGCCGAGCTGAGAGACCACCCCCTGCGCACCCCCTGTGGTGTCGAGAAAGTGCCACGCCTGCTAGCCTTTGCGCCAGTGTCGTGGATAGCGGCCGAGCTGAGAGACCACCCCCTGCGCACCCCCTGTGGTGTCGAGAAAGTGCCACGCCTGCTAGCCTTTGCGCCAGTGTCGTGGATAGCGGCCGAGCTGAGAGACCACCCCCTGCGCACCCCCTGTGGTGTCGAGAAAGTGCCACGGCTGCAAAGCTTTGCGCCAGTGTCGTGGATAGCGGCCGAGCTGAGAGACCACCCCCTGCCCACCCCCTTTGGTGTCGAGAAAGTGCCACGCCTGCTAGGCTTTGCGCCAGTGTCGTGGATGGCGGCCGAGCTGAGAGACCACCCCCTGCGCACCCCCTGTGGTGTCGAGAAAGTGCCACGCCTGCTAGGCTTTGCGACAGTGTCGTGGATAGCGGCCGAGCTGAGAGACCACCCCCTGCGCACCCCCTGTGGTGTCGAGAAGTGCCACGCCTGCTAGGCTTTGCGCCAGTGTCGTGGATAGCGGCCGAGCTGAGAGACCACCCCCTGCGCACCTCGTGTGGTCGTGCGCCGAAGTGTCGAGTGAGAGTGCGCACGCCTGCTAGGCTTTGCGCCAGTGTCGTGGATAGCGGCCGAGCTGAGAGACCACCCCCTGCGCACCCCCTGTGGTGTCGAGAAAGTGCCACGCCTGCTAGGCTTTGCGCCAGTGTCGTGGATAGCGGCCGAGCTGAGAGACCACCCCCTGCGCACCCCCTGTGGTGTCGAGAAAGTGCCACGCCTGCTAGGCTTTGCGCCAGTGTCGTGGATAGCGGCCGAGCTGAGAGACCACCCCCTGCGCACCCCCTGTGGTGTCGAGAAAGTGCCACGCCTGCTAGGCTTTGCGCCAGTGTCGTGGATAGCGGCCGAGCTGAGAGACCACCCCCTGCGCACCCCCTGTGGTGTCGAGAAAGTGCCACGCCTGCTAGGCTTTGCGCCAGTGCGTGGATAGCGGCCGAGCTGAGAGACCACCCCCTGCCCACCCCCTGTGGTGTCGAGAAAGTGCCACGCTTGCTAGGCTTTGCGCCAGTGTCGTGGCGGCCGAGCTGAGAGACCACCCCCTGCCCACCACCTTTGGTGTCGAGAAAGTGCCACGCCTGCTAGGCTTTGCGCCAGTGTCGTGGATAGCGGCCGAGCTGAGAGACCACCCCCTGCGCACCCCCTGTGGTGTCGAGAAAGTGCCACGCCTGCTAGGCTTTGCGCCAGTGTCGTGGATAGCGGCCGAGCTGAGAGACCACCCCCTGCCCACCCCTGTGGTGTCGAGAAAGTGCCACGCCTAGGCTTTGCGACAGTGTCGTGGATCGCGCCGAGCTGCTAGGCTTTGCGCCAGTGTCGTGGACGGCCGAGCTGAGAGACCACCCCCTGCGCACCTGGTGGTGTCGAGAAAGTGCCACGCCTGCTAGGCTTTGCGCCAGTGTCGTGGATAGCGGCCGAGCTGAGAGACCACCCCCTGCGCACCCCCTGTGGTGTCGAGAAAGTGCCACGCCTGCTAGGCTTTGCGCCAGTGTCGTGGATAGCGGCCGAGCTGAGAGACCACCCCCTGCGCACCCCCTGTGGTGTCGCGAAAGTGCCACGCCTGCTAGGCTTTGCGCCAGTGTCGTGGATAGCGGCCGAGCTGAGAGACCACCCCCTGCGCACCCCCTGTGGTGTCGAGAAAGTGCCACGCCTGCTAGGCTTTGCGCCAGTGTCGTGGATAGCGGCCGAGCTGAGAGACCACCCCCTGCGCACCCCCTGTGGTGTCGAGAAAGTGCCACGCCTGCTAGGCTTTGCGCCAGTGTCGTGGATAGCGGCCGAGCTGAGAGACCACCCCCTGCCCACCCCCTGTGGTGTCGAGAAAGTGCCACGCCTGCTAGGCTTTGCGCCAGTGTCGTGGATAGCGGCCGAGCTGAGAGACCACCCCCTGCGCACCCCCTGTGGTGTCGAGAAAGTGCCACGCCTGCTAGGCTTTGCGCCAGTGTCGTGGATAGCGGCCGAGCTGAGAGACCACCCCCTGCGCACCCCCTGTGGTGTCGAGAAAGTGCCACGCCTGCTAGGCTTTGCGCCAGTGTCGTGGATAGCGGCCGAGCTGAGAGACCACCCCCTGCGCACCCCCTGTGGTGTCGAGAAAGTGCCACGCCTGCTAGCCTTTGCGCCAGTGTCGTGGATAGCGGCCGAGCTGAGAGACCACCCCCTGCGCACCCCCTGTGGTGTCGAGAAAGTGCCACGCCTGCTAGCCTTTGCGCCAGTGTCGTGGATAGCGGCCGAGCTGAGAGACCACCCCCTGCGCACCCCCTGTGGTGTCGAGAAAGTGCCACGCCTGCTAGCCTTTGCGCCAGTGTCGTGGATAGCGGCCGAGCTGAGAGACCACCCCCTGCGCACCCCCTGTGGTGTCGAGAAAGTGCCACGCCTGCTAGGCTTTGCGCCAGTGTCGTGGATAGCGGCCGAGCTGAGAGACCACCCCCTGCCCACCCCCTTTGGTGTCGAGAAAGTGCCACGCCTGCTAGGCTTTGCGCCAGTGTCGTGGATAGCGGCCGAGCTGAGAGACCACCCCCTGCGCACCCCCTGTGGTGTCGAGAAAGTGCCACGCCTGCTGGCCTTTGCGCCAGTGTCGTGGATAGCGGCCGAGCTGAGAGACCACCCCCTGCGCACCCCCTGCGGTGTCGAGAAAGTGCCACGCCTGCTAGGCTTTGCGCCAGTGTCGTGGATAGCGGCCGAGCTGAGAGACCACCCCCTGCCCACCCCCTTTGGTGTCGAGAGAGTGCCACGCCTGCTAGGCTTTGCGCCAGTGTCGTGGATAGCGGCCGAGCTGAGAGACCAACCCCTGCGCACCCCCTGTGGTGTCGAGAAAGTGCCACGAGCTGTGCTGTGCTGTGCTGAGCTGAGCTGAGCCGTGCTGGGCTGTGCTGAGCTGTGCTGTGCTGTGCTGTGTGCTGAGCTGAGCTGAGCTGTGTGCTGTGCTGAGCTGTGCTGTGCTGTGCTGTGCTGTGATGTGCTGTGCTGTGCTGAGCTGTGCTGTACGAAGAGTGAGGTGTGTGTCGCGGGTGCGGCGCGGCAGGGAAGAAAACCAGAACCCCACGAAGCATGTGGGGAAAAACAATGGATCCCCGCTCCGAGCTTCCAAGACGGCTCATGCAGACAACCAAGGACACAAATATTACCCAAGATGCCTCGAAGACGGCCCAACATGGCCCCAAGGCCATACATATAGCCTCAAGCCGGATCTGCAACGTGGGCCGAAGAAACCAAACTCATAGATGTCACAAAGGTTGTTCGAATAACTGTAACATTCTCGCCTTTTCTAGCTTCCGTCAGCTCAAGGCGGCCCTAGAAGCCTCCACAACGGCCCCATGACAGCTTTAGAGGCCCCCAGAAAGAGTCCCAAGATTACCCAAGAGGTCCCACGATGGCCCAAGATGCACCCAAGTCGGCCCAAGAAAGAGCCTCCTGTGGGACCCAAGACGGCTTAGGGAGAAGGCCTTTCGTCGACCCACGACGGCCCTACGACGGTCCCCAGACACCCACTATACGGCCAAGAGGGCCCCAAGACGGCCCAACAAAGCCCCAAGACGGAGAAAAGAGGCCGCCAAGACGGCCAAAGAGAGTCCCAAGGGACCCCCACGACTGCATCACAGGAGGCCAAGATAGCCCCGAAACAGCCCAAACGAGTTCCATGAGATGTTCTCGAATAGTGAGGGCGAAACATGTCACATGTGACGGTCTCCCTCCTGCTCCTTCTCCTCCTCCTCTTCATCGTCATCAGCATACGTATCATCATCATGCTGTTGATGTTGAAGATGATGATGATGATGATGATGATGATGATGATGATGATGATGATGGCATCATCATCAACGATATCATCAACATCATCAACACCGCCACCATCATCCTCATCCTCATTCTCGATCCCTCTACATGATAAACAAACCCTCGCTGTCGCTCACACAATCGTGTCGGTCGGGCGGGCCGGGCGTTTCGCATGAGACTTCCTCACAAACTGTAACCCTGATGCTGAACATTTGCAGTCGCTTTAAGCAAGGAGCGAAGGTGGTGTTCAGAATGTTGCTGTCGTCTTAGCGGCGGCGCTGAAGTCCCAGGAGCGATGTGTTCGCACGGTTGAAGATTATCTGAAAGGTTTTCAAATGTGGCACTTCCTGCATCGAAAACACATTCTTGAAGGGGCCGGTGCACATGGGACTTGGAGGGAGGGTGTATTGCAACGTCGCTGGTGCGTCTCCAGTTTACAGTGGTCCCAATCCCCCTCATCATCATCACCATCCTCAATCTCATCAACCTCAGCCACATCATCATCATCATCATCATCATCATCATCATCATCATCATCATCATCATCATCATCATCATCATCATCATCATCATCACCATCATCATCAACGTCATCATCGTCATCAAGCATCCGTTTAAGGTCTGCGATAGATTGGTCAAACCATGCACGCGTTGCGCCATAGGAAGCGCGATCCATGGGTTACGCCATCCATGCGTTGCATTTCGGGTTGCGTCATCTCAAGGTTGCGCCATTGATTGCGCGATCCACGGGCTGTGAGACCCACGTGTTGCGCCCTGGGCTGCGCACTCGGCAACCGACATGTAGAATGGCCTGCTACTATTTGCAGCATATGTGGCACGCCCAGCGGCCACTATTGCAGCGGCCTGCACTTGTTGCGCCCTAGGTCGCGCACTCGGCGGCAAAGAATAAGAGGGCCTGCAATTCGGATCATAAAACGGCCTGCTATCGCATACGTCATAGGTTGCGCGCCCGACGACCAAACATAGAACGGCCTGCTAATCGTTGCGGACTGGGTGGCGCATCCACGGGCCAAAAATCAGACGACGACGACGACGACACCGACGACGAGAACGACGACGGCGATCGCAACGACGATAAAGACGACGAAAAGGCAGGAAGCAATCAGCGGCTGGCTGCCGCAGCGGGCGAGAGACCACGACCGACGCAGGACGACAGACGACGCAGGACGACGGACGAGGACGGATGACGACAGCGACGACCACGACGGCGAACGACGACGTCCACGACCTATGACGGACGACAGCAACTGACGACGACGGGCGACGGACGACGACGATGACGGACGACGACAATCTCCAACGATACAACAGACAACGGACGACGACCACCGACACCGACGACGAGGGACGACGACCACGACCGACACTGTCGACGACGACGATGACGAGAAGCCGACGAGCGGCTGCGGCGGCGGCCGACACGGCTGGACCGCCTCGAGGTCGTGCAAAAAAGAGCCTCGAGCACAGACACAAGAACAAGAACAAGGACCCCCCCGCGTGTTGGCACCAACACTAGGGATCTGCGGGTGTGGCGCCGGAGCGCCACTCAACGCTGCGAGCGTCACAACGTGGACAAAAGCCTAGGGGAGGAGGAGGAGAAGGACGACGACGAGTGAGAGAAAGCGTGGCCCGGTCAGAAATCGAGAATATTGGAGCGCATGGGTTATTCATGCAGCGCGTTCACGCGTGGTGCGACGTACAAGTTGTTCCAAGATTAAGCCAAGAATCCGTCGAAACAACATTGAGGATCGATGAATTACTCATGTCATCACATCCCAATGTATCTGCAACATGTTTTCTTGTGTCATCGATCCACCTGGTTTGGGTATTCCCGTCCTGCGTCAGGCATGGTTTTCTGGATCGTGTTGTGGAATCCATTGAATAACCTGCCGCATCCACTCCGTTTCCCCCATGGTACCCAACTTCCGTACCCAATGCCATTTCATGTGCCGCACCGTCGAGACCCAACCGCCGCTTCTTATCTTCGCCATTACTGCTTCAGCCTTGTGCGTGGACCGCTTGATCCAATCGACCCATTGGTTCAAATAACAGCGTTCACATGATTGTCGCCATCATCATGAATCAAAGCGAGGGGGCAGAACGGTCATTCGATATCCCTGGGTGCGTGGCTGACTAAATAATCCGTGGTGGGAATTATGCTTGTTGCGTTGTTGTTGGTGTCGTTCTTGTTGTTGTTGTGATTATTGTTGTTGTTGAAAATGTTCATTGGTTTGAGTGTTGTTGTTGTTGTTGTTGATGTTGTTGTTGAACACTATTACTTCTAAAGAATTATTATTGTTGGACCCCCTGGTGCACGCCCCCCGCCCAAAACCTAGGCCGCAGCTACATTTTCATCATTTTTCTGCGAAAGCTTCAGAAAAGTGGATTACCCCCGGATCCGGTTTTTTGTTGACGCTCGTTTTCCCTTGCAAAAAACAATAGAAAATGAAAATTCTTGTTCTTAGTTGATCAAATTTCAAGAATCCCTTGCAAAAAATAAGGTAAAGTGGACATTCGCGCTCGCAAGACGAAATCCTTCCAAAACCTTAGGTTTCGTAACGATTTTAACATAAAAACATCAACAACCCAATGGTTTTTTAAGAAAAAATTGTCAAAATGTCCTTCCGCGCGCTCTTGCGGATTCATAGGAAACACACCACTTTTTAAACATTTCTGTCAAAAGGGTCTTTGCGTGCTACTTCTTCAGGTGCTTAGCCTCTGTGGGTGTGTACCCCACGCCAGTGTAGTAGCCAGGGTCGTCCGCACGCCACGAAGTGAAGTGTCCCAACGTCATAGGGCGGGAAGCTGGGTGTGGGTGGTCTCGAAGAGTCGTTTGGATATTTGGTAGAGCTTGAACGGCCCCCCCACGAAGTGGGGGTATTGGCTGGTGTCGCAAGAAAACCCTGGCACTGGGGAGAACACTGAGCGTTCGGGTAAAATGATTGTTGTTGTTGTTGTTGTTGTTGTTTAATGTCGTCGTCCCACCGGCGACCCACCCCGCGACCCACCCGCGACCCACTCGCGACCCACTCGCGACCCAACCGCGACCCACCCCGCGACCGACCCATCCGCGGCCGACCCGCGACCCACCCGCGACCCACCCCGCGACCCACCCGCGACCCACCCCGCGACCCACCCTCAAAGAGCAAAAACCACCCGGACCCGACAACCGACGTTTACAAAACGGCCCAAGGCGTTGACTAAACAGCCCTGCCCTGTTCGACTCATTCCTTGTGTGCGTTTACTAAACGACTTCGCTTGCATGGGTGATTATTATCGGGTAAATTTTCTGCCCACTACACCCGCGACCCACCCGCGACCCAACAACACCCCTTCCGCGACGCACCAGCGACACATTTGCGACCCACCCGCGGCCGACCCACATTAGCTCGACGAACAAATCGGCGCCTGCGGCGGGCTGCTTGCGCCTGCCGCAATCGCAAGCAGACGGCTTCTCCAGACTCCCACAAACTGCCGACGCCCCCACCGCCCCCTCACTCTGATCCACATCTGCGGAGTGCTACGTATTCGGCGTGGGCTTCAGTGGGTTGTTGTCGACGTCACATCCATCGTCGCCATCTTCGGCGGAAGTATGGTGGGTATTGTCGTGCTGCTTGCTGGTGGGAGAGCCAAGTGCTTGCTGTGATTTTGGGGTAATGGTGTTTGCGGAAGTGCGCCGTGGTACCCGCACACTAATTCGAAACGTTCGTCGTTGTGTTTGCCAAGGTAGATTTGCTAAGTCGGTCGTGGGCGTCTTACTTACGCTGCCGTAACTAATAGTCGGTGTGTTGGTTCCGCGAAAGAGGCGTAGTCGGTCTGACTGAGAATACGTTCGTCCAGTAACTTGTTGTTTCAACATGTGAAATGTCCGCGGTGTAATGTAATGTAGCAGCCGTCCAAAATATTTCGTGCTGCGTTATGACGGCACAATGTCGGTATTCATGCCAAGCGCGTGCACGCAATCGGGTGTACGTGTGTTGCGTGATGGTCTGTGGCCGTTGTGCATGATCGTCGTTTTGCCCGGATGAATTCCTACGCCTGCTTTGCCCGCTTTAGTGATGAGGTCGGCAAGCGTACGAACCAAGTGGTTTAGCGACCCAACAAACAAAACTAGTGTCATCTGCGAAACGAAAGTTGGGGAGTCGGCCATTCGTGTGTAGTTGGATCCTGAAGCCATAACCCTTGGATGCCTTTTGTTGTTTGCCTCGCCTCATGATGCTCTCTGACACGCTGTTGAACAGCAGTGAGCTGAGGGGATCGCCTTACGTTGTCCCCCGCAGGACGTTGACTTGTCTGCTTGCGCGGTCTGTCTTAACTGGGTCCGTCTGGTCATGGTAGGAGTTTCGAAAGCAACTGGGTGTACGGTGCGGGTTGATGCTGCACTGCAGGCGACTGCCGTATGCTGGCGCGCGTACATGCTGTCGAATGCCTTTTTGAAGTCCACTGTGGCTGACCACATGGGGAAATGCCGTTCGTCCGCGGTTTCTTGCAGCATGGATGTCTTGAAACAATGGTCGGTGGTGCTGCGGCGGGGTCGGAAGCCAGCTTGGTCGGTGCTTTGGCTGCTGTCCCAGAGCGGATGCAGCTGGTTGTACAGAAGCCGCGGGATGAGCTTGTACATCATGGGTCTGCTAGCCATTGGGCTGAAATTCTCTGGGCGCTGTGGTCTCCAATGTTGTGAAACACTTGAATTGGGTTATTGTGTGCCGCCAATTTCTCCGCGTCGGCGAGCCACGTGTGATGATCTTGTGTACATGTCGAGAAGGACAGAGTGCAGTGCCGCCCCCTCCAGATTTCAGCATCTCGGTTGATATTCCAAAGACGTCAGCAGCTCTGGTAGACCGCAGCCGGAGCAATGTTGTCTCAATTGAGTTCTGTGTGAATGGTGGGGTGACGTCGCTTTGTGCGTCGCGTTCAGGGCGATCGTCGCTGGAGTTGTTGTTGCGGTCGGTGACGTTGTACAAGTCCTGGTAGAACGCCGCGAACACGTCGACGCTGGTCTGTCGGTCGTGCTGCATTACCCCGGCGTTGTCCGTCATGCTCGTGATGATCGTTCGCTTTTTAGTTTTGTCGACGCTGATACGCTTCAAATCCTTGTATTCCGAAAATCCGCCGACCCTGTCGGCGTGTGGAAGAAGCTTCTCCGTCTGTTCCCTCCTCGGCGAAATTGAGCAACGTCGCAATTGAGTCGAAGGGAGGCCCCTTCCCTTTGATCCCTTCCCCGCCGGGGGGGGGGGGTCCCGGGGGGGGTCCCGGGGGGGCCCCGGGTTTTTACGCCGCCCCCCGGGGCGGGTCCCGGGGGGGGTCCCGGGTTTTTACGCCGCCCCCCCGGGGAATCCCGGAACCCCAAAAAGTACCAAGACGGGCCAAGAGTGCCCACAGAGGCCACCAAGACGATCCAAGAGGGCGCCAAATCGCCGAATGATCTGTCCAAGACGCCTCGACGGCCTCCAGACGGCCCAAGAGGCCTGCGAGACGCCCCAAGAGGCTTCCAGGACCGTTCCCACGAGCGCCCCAAGAGGCACAAATCATGGATTTCCCACACGGTTTTTTCCAAGATTGTTTTGCGTTTTCGCCTCTTCCGCTTCCCCACGCGCCAAGACTGCCCAAGAGGCTCCTCAGATCGCCCCGACACAACCCATGAGGCCCCCGAGAGGGTCTCCAAACGGCCCAAATGTGCCCCAAGACGGCCCAAAACGCCTCCCAGATTCACAAAAGGCCCCCAAAACGGTTCCAAGAGAGCGCCCAGACGGGGGACCCGAACGGACATTTCGAGCCCTCAGCCCCGAGAAGCTCCCAAGAGGCCCTCCAGGAAGCCTACAGAGGCCCCCAGAGGCTCCCGAGAGGCCCCAAAAAATCTCCTAGGAAGCTACAAAACAAACTAGGAAGTTACAAAACAACCAGGTATTCCCTCCTCTTCGAACTTGTCCTCCTCCTCCGCCTGTTCCTCCTCCTCCCATCACAGAACGGAGGAGGGACACTTTCCCGAGCGCGGCAAGCGCGCTTCCAACGCCTCCGACGTCCGACAGCGCCTCGCAGCCACCGTCCGATCCGCGAAGGCTGGGGCGCCCAGACGACAGGGTCGTCTCCAGGGTCGGCGGCATCGGCCGCAAGGCCTTCGCAATATGCGTTCGATTTTAGCCTGCGGACTGCCCGTTTGATAGCACAGATTAATTCGCGGATGTGTTTGTTGAGTCTGCTTCGTGTGGCTGTCTCGTGGGTTGGTGTGTCTCGTCTCTGTTGGAGTAGTTGCGTGGGTGCGTCGCTCGTTGGGCGGTTGCTTCGCTGGCGGTGGATGCTCGGAGGTCGTAGCTGCAACAACACATCTCTGATTTGCTGCCCGATGTATGCGCATTTGAATTGTAACCGCGTCTCCGCTAGCAGTACGTCGAGATGCTCACAAAGTGCTTGCTGATAATGCGTCGTGACGGTTGGAGGCCATGTTGGTCGCGGGTGGTGTTGCTGTCGCGTGTTGTTCGTCGCCCGCTGCTTGGATGGTTCTCACAATGCATGACAACCGCATGGCATGATGATCAGATCCCATGTCAATGTCGGCGGTAGACTAACAATATTGGGCTGTCCGCCACATGGTTTTGTTCATCAAGCGATGATCAATTTGACTGTCAACCTTCTGAGGCGATGTGAACATGACTAATGTGTCGTCCTGCTCGTAAAAGAATGTGTTGGCAAACTAGAGTCACTGGTTGGTGGCCCATTGTCTTGACCGGTGCCCTCGAACGTGTGTTGTGCCTGTCCCGTGCCGGCCCAGAGTACACTTTGAATCGTGCGGCGAGCATTGTCCAGCACGTGCGTTGCAATCGGCTCCGACGACGGTCATCATGCGCTCTGCATGTGCTTCTTGGCAAATCTAGGGTAGCGTATCGTACATGGTGTTAACATGCTTGTCGCCATAACCGCTGTGAGGAAAATACGCACTAACCACTCGTAACCTCAATGAACATCTCTTTGTTCTGTTCATATGCTATTATTTCAGTACTTGGATGGAAGGAAACTACATGCTTGACCCATGTTTCGTGTAACATGATGCCGATTCCAAGCACAGACACACCCTTTGGAAGTTGACAGCGATTCGAGAGACTTCTAGATTCAAGCCTTGGCGGCTTGACATGGCCAATGACATAGCCAAAAATGGCAATGGGTTCATGTCGTGACGGCTTGTGCGTTGGCTCCTGCCACCGCGCGGATCGTTCAACAATGGACTGTCCCGGATTTCCGATAGCGCCAATCTCTCGATGTAAGCCGATTCCGGGCTGCCGGCGGCGGTTATCCTTGAACGACCGCGCTGGGGTCGCCGCCGCGTCGACACGGCAAGAACCGACCGTACGGCATGGCCGTGGCCGGGGCAGCGACCCGAGAGACCTCCAGATTCAAGCCTCGGCGGCATGACTCGCCCACGGCCACGCCAAGCCACCGAAGCGAGGCGCTCGTCGGTCGCCGGCGTGGCCGTGGTCGTGACCGGGGCAGTTCGTCGGTCCTCGGCCGCGGTCTCGGGATGGCGGTGGCCGACGACCGAGCGAGCGCCTCGGCGGGGCCGTGGCCGAAGCAGTCGTCGGTCGTCGATGTCGTCGGCGGGCTCGCGGGGCTCGGCGCGCGAAGCCTGCGCCAGGCGTTCCCGCAGCGAGGCCGCTTCGCACTCGCGCTCAGCAGCCAGGGCCTCGGCGGCGCTCCGGCGTCCCCGCGCATGCGGGCGCCGCTCGCAAATCGCCGCCGCCGCAAGTCGGCGTCGCCGTCTTCTCGTTAAGACGAAGCCAGCCAAGACGAAAATCTCTGAGATCTGGCGGCTCTGGAGGATGTCTCGGGCACCGCGGCCCTCTCAGATCCAGAAAGCTGTGGGACGGATCGCCGCTCGTCCCTCGTCATCGCCCCATCCGACTCCTCCCCGTTGGCGCGTCATCGGCGACGTTGGTCGTCGCCATCGGTCGTCGTCGTCATGCGTCGTTGTCCGTCGCCCATCGTCGTCCGCCGTTCAATTGTCCTCCGTCGGCCGTCGTCGCCGGTCGGCGGTCGTCCGCCGGCGCCCATTCGTCCGTCGGCGCCCGTCGTCGCCTTTCGTCGGCGTCGTGCGCAAAGGCTTGCTTTTGTTACTTGTCGCGCTACTGGCCGTCACCCGCCCCCGCCCCCCGCCGTCAAGTCTCGCGCCGGCGCCGTTGGGGAAAACTTAAGAATAGCCAAAGACAGCGAGGATGGCAGATATACCTGCAAGGACCTGCTACGGCAAGGCGCGCGTACCTGTAACGATCTGTGACAGTAGAATGCTTTCCTTATCTCCTCTTCTTGTTCCTTATCGTCCTAGTCTTTCTCGCAGTCCTCATCGTCGTCGGCGTCGTCGTAGCTTTGATCCTGTCGTCCTCGCTTTCATTATATTGAAGGGCGTTTCGTGCCAGGACAGATAATGGGGAGGGACTTGGGGGGAGGGAATGGGCGAGGCAGGCGAGCTCGGCCAGGCCGGAACGACCTGTTTGATTTCACTTATGTTTTCGATTCGTGTTCAGGTGCGTTGCTTTGGTGTGTGTGTGCGTGGACGCTTCAAGGCCCTGGAAAACAAAATTGCCTCGTCGTCGTCCTCCTCTCCACTTCTTTTCCCGAACATCCTCTTTTGGTCGCCGTGTTTCCCAACCATCCTGTGGTGTTGGGTCCCGCGTTCCTTGCCTCTCTTCCCCCTCCTCCCTCATCCCCTCCTCGCCGATTCCCTCAACATGTTTTTGTTTCGGCACGCCCCTCACACGGTTGGTGGCCCCATAAAAGGGGGCCCCACCGAAGGCCCAGATGCCAGCGTTCGCATGCGCCCATCGCACCCATTTTGGCACGCCCCTCCGACGTTTCGTGACCCGAGAAGGAACCCCACCGGAGGCCCACATGCCAGCGTTCGCGCGCGCCCACCGCACAGTCAACCCAACCGAAAACCCACCTGTTAGCGTTCGCGCGCGCCCACCGCACCCATTCTGGCACACCCCTCACACGTTTCGTGGCCCCCGAATGAGCCCCGCGCAAGGCCCAAATGCCAGCGTTCACATGCGCCCACCCCTTCGAGTGTGGCACGACCTTCGAGCGCTTCGTGGCCCCATCAGAAGCCCCACGGATGGCCCAAACGTCAGCGTTCGCAAGCGCTCACCGCACCAATTTTGGCACGCCCTTCGCACGCTCCGTGGCACCATACGGAGCCCCACCGAAGGCCCAAACGCCAGCGCTCGCATGCGCCCACCCCGCCCATTTTGGCACACCCTTCATACGCTTCGCGGCCCTATAAGGGGACCCAACCGAAGACACAAGTTGCCACACGGGGAGCCCCACCAAAGGCCCAAGTTTCAGCGTTCGCACGCATCCACTCCACCCATTGTGACGCGCATTGTTCCTAGGCTTCGTTGCCCCATAACACACCCCACCGAAGGCCCACATGCCAGCGCTCGCATGTGCGTGGCCCCCCTAGGGAGCCCCACAAAAAGGCCCAAAAGCCAGCGTTCGCACGCGCCCGCCAAACCCATTTTGGCACGCCCCTCCTACGTTTCGTGGCCCTAGAAGGAACCCCACCGAAGGCCCAAACGCCAGCGTTCGCACGCGCCCACCCCGCTCATTTTGGCTCACCCTTCACACGTTTCGTGGCCCTACATGGAGCCCCACCGAAGACCCAAATGCCAGCGTTTGCACGCGCCCACCGAAACCATTGTGGTACGCCCCTCACGCGCGTCGTTGCCCCAAAGGGACCCCCACCGAAGGCCCACATGACAGCGTTCGCATGCGCCCACCGCACACATTTTGGCACGCCCCTTCCGACGCTTCGTGGCAACATAGGGAGTCCAACCACAAGCCCAAATGCCACCGTTCGCACGCGCCCACCGCGCCCATTTTTGCACACCCTCCACATGCTTCGTAACCCTATAGGGAGCCCCACCGAAGGCCCACATGCCAGCGCTCGCATGCGCCCACCCGTTCGATTGCGGCACGACCTTCGAGCGCTTCGTGGCCCCATAAGAAGCCCCACGGAAGGCCCAAATGTCAGCGTTCGCAAGCGCCCACTGCGCCCATTTTGGCACGCCCCTCACACGGCTGGTGGCCCCATAAAGGGGGCCCTACCGAAGGCCCACATGCCAGCGTGGCACAAATGCCGGCGCTGGCACAAATGCCAGCGTTCGCACGCGCCCGCCAAACCCGTTGTGGCACGCCCTTTGGGCGTTTCGATGCCCCATGGGGCGCCCCACCGAAGGCCCAAATGCCAGCGTTTGCATGCGCCCACCGCACCCATTTTGGCACGCCCCTCGCACGCTTCGCGACCCCATAAGAAGCCCCACGGAAGGCCCAAACGTCAGCGTACGCAAGCGCCCACCGCACCCATTTTGGCACACCCCTCACACGGTTGGTGGCCTCATAAAATGGAACCCTACCGAAGGCCCACGTGCCAGCGCTCGCACGCGCCCACCCCGCCCATTTTGGCACACCCTTCACACGTTTCGGAGACCTACATGGAGCCCCACCAAAGGCCCAAACGCCAGCGTTCGCAAGCGCCCACCGCACCAATTCTGGCACACTCTCCACATGCTTCGTGGCCCCATAGAGAGCCCCACCGAAGGCCCACAAGCCAGCGCTCGCATACGCCCATCGCACCCATTTTGGCACGGCCCTCACAAGTTTCGTGACCCATCGGGGGCCCCACCGAAAGCCCACATGCCTGCGCTCGCATGCGCCCACCGCACCCATTTTGGCACATCCTTCGCACGCCTGGTAGCCCCAAAAAGAGCTCCACCGAATCCGGTGCACACGACGACGGTGCCCACAACTGCAGATGGTAGGGCTCTTCGCCAAGCTGATCTTATTGCGTCGGGGGCGCGCGGAGTGCCATAAACCCATGAGATCGCGCCCTGCCGACGGGGCCCCGCGCCTGGGAGCGGCGGCAACTCGCCCGGCGAGGCAACGAAGCGCTTAAGCGCGGGCGGGGGACAGCGCGCAGGGGTGCCCGCCCGCGCTGCCCCGCAGAGGCGGCAACAGCCACGGTCCTCAGCTGGTGGCGCTACCGGGGCATCTCCACTCGGTGCGGCGCGGAAGCTGCCTGCGCCACGGGCCTTGTTGCCTCGGCTAGCAGGTCGGGTCTGCCCCCCGTCTGGCGGCGGCGCTGCGTCGTCTGCCATGCCATGCTCGCGACGGGGAGCGAGCAGGGCACTTTTCGAATTCACAGGTGTAGGATGCAGTGGGAGCCCCGCAGTGCCGCCACCGCCAGCTCGGGGTCCGAGCTATTGCGCGGCGGAGGGGGGTGCAAGGCGAGGGGGGGTACGGGTGAAGGGCGGGCGAGGAGGGATGAGGCGGCCAAGCAATGGCTGCGCGAGACTTGACCACCTCCTCCTCCTGCGTCGGCTGCTCGTCCTCGTCGCTCACCTTGCCGTCCGAGTAGGTTCTTGAAGCTCCGCCTGTGGCTGTCGTGGTGGTGGCCCTCGAACCCCTGTTTCTTGCCAGTGAAGCTCTGCTGGCGACCCTCTCCCACTTGCGGGATCCAGCCCCCGCACTCGCCCCTGCGGGCCCCGCGGCGCGCCCCGGGGGCCTGTCCCTCTGCGGTCTGCGACGCCGCAATAGCCTCGCGGGGAGGGGGGGACGTGCCCAAAACCTTTCCCTCCGCCGACGCGGGGGGCACGCGGCGTTGCTCCCGCGGGCAGCGGCTGCTGGTGGCCGGGCAGCCGCTGGAGGCAGCAGGAGGCGGCGGCGGACAGCGATAGCGACCGCGACGCGAGACACATCCGGTAGACGAGGGAGAGATGTCGTCTGGCTGAGGCCACAGACCGGAAGCTGCCAGGCAGGAGGCGACATACGATGCAAGGACATCGCATGCCTGCAGCAGTACATGAGGAAGGCGTTCCACAAGGACACAAAAGGCAACCACCAAGACAACTACATCGTCATCGAAGTTCCCGTGTGGGACTGCAATGCGGGCAACCACTATGGCTACATCGGCAGCAACGAACACTACAACTACAAAATCGGCAACGAATGCGACAACTACGTGTACGACAATTCCGGGTACGACGCACAATGGGCTACGACACCGCGCCCTTCTGCCAGGTGCCGCGGGTCCTTCCCGCCCTATCGGGCGCTGCGTGCCGGGAGCAGGCGTCCGAGGCTGCGGCGGCCACCCCTCGGCAGAACCGCGCCCGCTCCCGCCCACGGGGCTGTCGCAGCACGAAGGAGGAGACGCCAGTGAAGAGGGCTCTGGCCATCGAGCCACAAGCAGAGCCACGATGGCAGCCTGCGGAGCCGCGAGGGACACCAGCCGAGCCAGGAGGGCCACGAGCTAAGCCAACAGAGCCACGGGCAGAGCTTCGAGAACGACCAGCACTTCGGGATCTTCTGACCCGGGTCAATCCAGACCCGGGTCAGCAGGAAACCAAAACCTGCAATGCAAAAAAAAAAAAAAAAAAAAAAAACTGCACCGCAGGTCTTCGCAGACCCGGGTCAGCCAATACGCGCGGCCGCCTCGCGGCCACGAGCGGCTCCCTAACCCGGGTCAGCCAGAGGGGGTCTTCGCCGGATCCTGCAGGATCTGGCGCCCTGGCTGACCCCCGTTTGCATTGACCCCCGTCTCGAGGCTCCCGAAGCACAAGAGGGCCACCAACTCCGGCAGAGCTACGGCGGCAAGAGGCAGAGCCTCGAGGGCCACCGGCAGAGCCACGGGGGCCACCAGCGCAGCTATAGGGGGCCACCAGTGGAGCTTCGAGGGCCACCCCCATCTCTCCCATCCTGCCCCTCGTCAAGCTGCACGGCAGGAACAACCAAACGATCGAGGTTTCGAAACCTGGAGGAAACTTGATAATCAGTAAGAAACCGAAAAGCATGAATACCGCCAGCACAACGTAAGGAGAGTGTAAGAAGTCCTTCGGAATATTCTGCTCCTCCAGCTTCCTCTCCTCCTTCGTAAGGGAAGTGGCAAAGTCCTCGACCTCCTCCTCCTCCTCCAGCCCGCCCTCTCCCGTCCCTTCGGCTTTACCCCCTCCCCCCTCTCGACTGCAGTGGGCAGCCTCCAGCGCCTCCATTCTGGTGGCGCGCCCGTCCTGCGAGGCGAGGACGTCCTGCCCGAAGAGGAAGACGGGGGGGAAGTGGGGCGGAGGAGGGGGGAGGATGTTGACGAGGGGATGGGGGGGAGGATTGAGGTCGAAGAGGGAAGGGGTCCAAGAATGCTTTTCACTGCAACGCACACTCTCTGGCGTCAAGTTTCCGTCAGTCCGGTCAGCGCGCAGACTTCCGCAGTGGATGGTCGCAGCAATGGAGGGAATGACGAAACAGTGGGCGAGACGATACTGGACATCTGATTCAAGAGACCAACATATTATGGCATGGTAATTGGTACTGAGCGTACTCCGTCAGGCGGTGGAGGACGAGGTCGAGGTGGGTCTCGTGGGCGTTATTGGTCGGGCCGCTGAGCAAGCTCACGCACGTATCCAGGTGTCCGTGCCATCCATCAAAAGATTGCAACATTCTTGTTTGGAGAAGCCCGACGAATCAAATCATCAGAAGTGGCCAAGACCGCCAAATTGCGTTACAGTGCGTGCGTTCTTTCGCATCAACGGGCTGTTCCACAAGAAGTTACAACTCACAGGAGGTCGGTACAGTGTGGTGCGGCTAGCAGACGCTCAATGCATCCACAAGGCCGCGTAGGGACGAAGGCATACTTTCTGTACAAGTCACTTGTAACAAGTGTCAATTCCACGTTGGCTATCAACACTCTTAGGCGAAGGCGGCAAAATATGGGTAAATAGTTGTACATACACACCGCGTGCAACCACACATAATCATACAGCTACTCCGCTATTCCCTTTGATTTGGAGTTGGGCGGGCAGGGTGTCACAAGGACACATGGAACCAGATGTTATTGCCACCACTCTTGCGCTGCTGCCATGCTCGGCCCAAAGCAACCGAAGTGCCCGACCAGTGAAACTAGTCTCACAACACATTATGCCATATGCTTGCACCTTGACTTTACCACGACAACCAGACCTGAAGAACACCTGTTGGGATGAGGAGGAGAAAACAGACGACATCGACGAGAAGGAGGAGGACAATTAGCTGGTTGAGGAATCGGCAGTGGGACATATTGGACGGAATCAAAGGAAGCCAGCGACATCAGCGCGACTGGCTCATCCAACGTGTCCGCATTCATCTGCTCCTCATGATGCTGCTGCTGCTGCTGCTCTTCCTCCTCAGTCTCATACTCTTCCTCGGGGCAGCAGAACTCAAAGGGAGGTGGTCCGTTGACGGTGGCCCCTGTCTACAGCAGTACTGCGCGGGGCGATGCTTGGATAGAAGGAGATGGACAGAACGAACCTTGATTGAGGCTACTCCTTGGACAAGACACCTGGCGCTCCTTACAACACCTACTGGATCGTGGCAACCCCGATCCCGTTCCCCAGTGCATGTTTGAGGAGGCGCAGCAGGACCCGGCAGAAGTGCATGCAGCCACCCAGAGCCACCTCCAGCCAGAAGGGCACCCCTGACCGGGCGTGCATGGAGCGGACGAGGCCTCGAGGAGGATCGATCCATCAAAATGCCAGGCCAACATCCTCATACGCTCTGCCACTGCACGCGCCTCGTGAAGGGAGAGAACTCCTGGGAGGTCTTGGTAGGAACGCAAAAGGCTTTCAAACCATATTATTATGGGACCACCTAGCCGGCTGGACTTCGCTGGGTTAAATCCTATTCCGCCCAACACGGCTGGATACCCAAGGAAATGCCAGCGCCGATGCTAAATCTTAACCTTCCAGGAATTGCAACCTGAATCGTGTAGTGTTCAAAAAATATGGTACCTCGCTGAATCCAACCAGTTTGACCCACGCAGCGCGATGGGCAGGAGGGGGGATGAGGACCGCAAGACTCTGCGCTTCCTTTGAGGGTGGAAGGTGCCGAAGTGGCTGGGCAGTACGGCAAGCTCGTGTCGTGACGACCCCGTGGTTGGTCTCTGACACCCCGTGGACCGTTCAACCCGGAACAATCGGCGGCGCTACGTCGCCGAACCGTTCAACACTGGTCGATCCTGGGGCCGCTGGCGGCGTTCAACCCGGAACGCCCGCGCTGGGCTCGCAGCCACGTCCACACGACACGAACCTGCCGCACGGGAGCAGCCTCTGGCGAGGGAGGACGAGGTGGAGGGCGGGGAGGACGGGCCGGGGGGGGGGGGGGGGACCGTCTCACCCTGGGCTCGAGTGCAGCAGGGATGCTCTGGAGAAGGCAGGGCCCTGGAACCCAGGGCCTTCCCCCGGACCGACCCTCCGTCCTCGGCCTCGTAGCTGACGGTCTCGCCAGGGGACGGGGGGCCGCTGGATGGCCACGGCCTCGATGTGCCCGCAGAAGACTGACGTCGCAACGGCGTCGGCGCTGGTGTCCGACACCACGAGGACTGTGCAGCCCTGAACGATCTCGGCGTTCCGACGGCGCAGGTCGTCCGATGTCGGCCGGTGCCCGGCAGCTGGCGGCGCTCTCAACCTCGAACGCCCGCGCAGGGCACGCCGCAGCGTCAACGCGGCGCTCCTCCTCCGAGGGGCCGCATCGGAACGGCGACCACCTCCGTAATCAGCCCGATTGGGGCGTTACCGCTGACAAGGAACGGGCCGTTCGCGAGAAGAGGTTCAGACAGAACCATGAAAAGGGGAGGCGATCAGAGCATACAGGCCCCCAGCTGGCCTCCGAAAAGAGGAGGCACAAGGAAGGCCCTCCAACTCTTGAAGAGGAAAATGGGAAGGCGCTCAGAATAGCCTGGGACCTGGGACTCCCAAAAGACCTACTCTCAACGATCGGTCTATATTTGGTGGTGGTGGTGGTGGGATCGAAGTGAGTGCGTATGTGGCCCAGTGAGCTCCCTCAGCTAACTCCTCTGCGCCCTCCTCCTCCTCCTCCTGCTTCTCCTACGGAAAGCCCGTTTAGAGTTGAAACTCGTTCCTTGAGATGGCACGCGTGACGCTGGGCACGCTGCTACTTTCCGCGAGTGATCTTTAACAAAGGCCTCGCGGGGAGGGTGTCCCTGGCTTTCGCTTCATCTTGGAAAACCCGGGGCTCTCTGGGTCTCGTGAGGGGTGCTCTGGATGCCGCGGCGCCGCGGAGGCCTCCAGGGAAATTCTGGGGGCACCTTGGGCCAGGGACACGTTTGGCAACACCCAAAGCATACCCAACGACGGGGGCGCTCGGCAAGGACCAAGCGGGGTAGACGGGGTGAGGTGCGGGGACGCCGGTGGTCGATGCAGTCGAGTCTGTCTGGCAAGGCTAACACGAACACGGAGGTGCTCCACCCTGCCCCGTATTGCCACTGGCCTTGCTTGGACGATCTTCTACGGCCGTGGGTGATCGGCAGGGGTGACGAGGATGATGATGATGAGGAGGAGGAGGAGGAGGAGGAGGAGAAGGTGCGAACGGAGAGAAGGATAGACGCCACTGAACAACAGAGGGAGTAATTACACGACGCGCCTGAGATGACGACGATGCTCACGCTGATTTTCTGCCTGCTCGTCCCCCATTAGTTATGCCAGATTCGACTGGAGTCAGCTGCAGAGTTCTCCGTCCCCCAAGTGCTGCCTCTGAGCGACTATGTGCAAGTTTTCTAGCAGCCGTCCACCCCGCCCCCGCTCCCCCCCACCCGACCACACGCACCACGCTTCGTTGCGTGCACTGCCATCCCTCCCCAAGCTCCCTGCACGGCCCGACACCTCCCTGGGGCCCTCCGAAGTTCTCCTGGCCGGGACTCCTCAGGAAGGCCACCGGGGCCGCCGAAATGGCCCAGCGCGTCAAGATGGCACCCCACGCCGGGCTGCAGGGGCGTCAAAGCCAAACGGCCCAAAAATCTTCCAATGCACTAAGGCCAAGAGACCCTCCAGCCTCAGAAGGCCAACATCATTCAAACACGTGAAAATCACGCGGCAGTTCAGTGAGGAGCCCCATGAGGGCCTCAAGAGACCCCCCAGACGGCCCAAGACTGCCAAGACTGCCCCAAGACTACCCTAAGGCTGCCCCAAACCAGGCCCAGCATTGCTCCAGGAGGGCCTCGGAGAAGCCAAATAAAGCCCAAAGAACCCCACGAGGGCCTCAAGAGCACCCCTCCAAGACGGGTCAAGGGTGCCCACGGAGAGCTCACGAGAGGCCCAAAGCGGCCCAAGAGGGTCCCACGAGGGCCCAAAGGCAGACCCAAGAAATCCTAGATGGCCACGGGCCCAAGACTGCCCCAAGACGGCCCAAGATAGCTCCAAGACAGCCTCACAGGGGCCCAAGTTCCTTGTTCAGCCGCGTTTCGCGGCGCTCAAAAGATCTGCTCCAGGTTTTATGGAGGCCTCGGACAATAATCGGGCGCACCCTAACATGCGTCAGGGACCCGTAAATCTGGCGCGTGGGCACCAGATCCACGGATCGGGGACCGCAACCCCCGAAACATGGCGCCAATGCCACCTGCTTTGGCGACGGAACGCGCCGATTTCGTATAGAAACGGGGCCCGTCGCTAACCCACGTACCTGTCCATGTGTCTGAGCTCCCTCGAAAGAGGTGTCCCATGTTATCCTCTGCCTCTTCCCCCCCCTTCATCATCATCATCATCATCATCATCATCATCATCATCATCATCATCATCATCAGCATCATCATCATCATCATCATCATCATCATCATCATCATCATCATCATCATCATCATCATCATCATCATCATCATCATCATCATCATCATCATCATCATCATCATCATCTGGGATGTGGACGCTTGTGCTAAAAATGATGCGGACGGAAAAGAGGTGGAACACAGTCGGAACAAGAATAGTAAACATACTACAGAACCAGGATCTTCTCGGCTAGCAAAAATACCCCCAAACAAAGAGCACCCGAGAGCCCCTTCCGAGGAACGGCCGACCTTGGCTGCCTCGCCTGTCAAACAACCCGAGGCGAACACATCAGGACATGGCCTGGGACCCCAGCCTCACCCGAACGGACGGACAAAACTGTCAAACTACAGAACATTCGAAGGTACCCTTCCCCAAATTGCACTAGGACTTATGTGCGCAGCGAAAGCCATGCAAGTACACTCCACCAGCCGCAGAATATGATTACGCCTCGTTCCGTATGTTGTTGTCGGGCCATTCATGTGTATATACGTATATATATATATATATATATATATACATATATATATATGTGAATACTAGAACCATCGCGCGCGCTCAGGTTCTAGCAGGCCCCAGACCTTGACGAATTCATTGCTCCACTGAAGTAGTGGACCACAGTCCACGCATGCCAATCTGCATTCCGAAAGGCCTTCGAGGAAAATGGTTGTGTAGGGGGGCAGAGGCCGTATGAACCAGGTTCCCAGAAGGCCTTCTGGGAGCATGGGTTTGGGGGCGTCTTGGGGAGCCTGTTGGGGCGTGCCGTCGTCGTCGTCGTCGTCGTCGTCGTCGTCGTCGTCGTCGTCGTAATGTCGTCGTCGCCTATTGGGGCGCGCCGTCGTCGTAGTCGCGGTCGTCGTCGTCGTCGTCGTCGCCGCCGTCGTCGTCGTCGTCGTCGTCGTCATCGTTGTCGTCGTCGTCGTCGTCGTCGTTTTGTCGTCGTCGTCGGTTCAAGAGGGCACTTGGGGCAACTTTGTACGAAACGATCTGCGGAGGGCCGCGAGAAGGCGATCAGTCATGTTCCCAATCAACTTGCCAGACACCTCTCCTGTAACATGATGGTACTTCGAAACCTCCAGAAACTCGCGGGCCCATGATGAACCATGCCCCCGGAAGGCTTTCTGGAGACATGGTTTGTTGGGGTGTGTTGGGGGGTCTCTTGGGCGTTCCCTGGGGGCCCTTTGGGGGCCTCCGGGAACTCTCGGGCCCATGATGAACCATGTCCCCGGAAGGTTTTCTGGGGACATGACTTCTTGGGGTGTGTTGGGGGGCCTCTTGGGCGTTCCCTGGGAGCCCCTTGGGGGCTTCCTGGGGGCCTCTTGGGCGCCTCACGGGGCTTCGTGGGAGCCTCTTGGTGGCCTCCGGGGGCCCACAGGCGGCCTCTAGGGCCAGAGACATCGAAATATCGGTTGGCGGTCCCCCTCTGGGCCCTCTCTTGGGGAGCTCTTGGGGCACAATTGGATTGTCTGGGGAGCCTCCTGGGCCGTCTTGGGGCCATCTTCCGGGCCTCGTGGCCCGTCTTGGAGCGATCTGAAGGGCCTCCGAGCGAGGCCGTGAGAGAGCGCTGGGAAGCGGGGGAAGCGAGAACGCCTAAATCCTTCAAAAACCATTGGAAAATTAGTGAATCTTGCCTCCCAGGGCCCTCTTGGGGAGCCTCTTGAGTCCGTCCTGGAGCGTGTTGGAGTCCTCGTGGGCCGTCTTGAGGGCATCTTGGGCGTCTTCGGGGCCTCTTGGGACCTTCTAGGGCCCTCTCGGGACCTCCATTAACCTGTCGTGGCCTGCTTTGGGGCGGGCCCGGGCCGCCTCGGGACCCCTCTGGGCCTTCTTTTGGCGCGCTCTTGGGGAACACTTGGGTTGTCTGGGGAGCATCCAGGGCGTTTCTCGGGGCCGCTGAGGTAGTATTGGATCGCTGGGTAGCAGAAAGTGTACACTAAAAGATGGACAATCAATGATTGTTGTCTCTTGAGGGCATCTTGGGGAGCCTCTTGGAACCCTTTTGGAACATCTTGAAAGCGTTTGGGGCCGTCTGGAAGCTCGTGCGGAGCGTCTCGGGGGCAGTTTGGGGCCACCTCGAGGCCATCAAGGGCGCCTGGGAGCATTTGTTCGGCAACTCGGGGCTCCCAAGGGCCGTCTGGGGCATAGGCGTGAATCGCCCGAACCTCGATTCGCCCAGCTCGATTCGCCCGGCTCGTTTCGCCGGAGTCTCGATTCGCCCGGCTCGATTCGACCGGCTCGATTCGCCCAGCTCGATTCGCCGGAGTCTCGATTCGCATAGCTTGATTCGCCTGGCTCGATTCGACCGAGGCTCGATTCACCCGGCTTGACTCGCCCAACTCGATTCGTCCCAGCTCGACGAATCGCCACGCTCGCTTCGCCCGAGTCTCGATTCGCCCAGCTCGATTCGCCTGGGCTCGATTCGCCCGGGGCTCCATTCGCCCGAGTCTCGATTCGCTCGGGGCTCCGGCTCGATTCGCCTGGGGCTCGAATCGCCCGGCTCGATTCGCCCGAGTCTCGGTTCGCCCGAATGTTGATTCGCCCAGCTCCGCCCACCCGACCCGACCCGCCCGCTAAGGTCCGCCCGCCCGACCCGACCCGCCCGTTAGGGTCCGCCCACCCGACCCGACCCGCCCGTTGGGGTTCGCGTGTGCTGCCTCGATGATGTCCTACTTGACTGTCCCGCCCGCCAGACCCGACCCGCCCGTTACGGTCCGCACGGCGGTACCACGTGAAACACAGAAACGCGAGGCGGAGCACGATTAAAGCACCCGATATGGGGGGGGTCAGGCTCCAAAGCGGGGCCCAGCTTAGGCTCTGCCCCCGCGGGGCGGGTTGCTTCGGAAAGCTGGGGACGCTGACGCGCGGGAACTGGGACGTGGATAGCACAGACATGCGACGTCCTGATTTCGTCAATACGCGGCCCCCGAAGTCCCGACCCTTTCCACAGGGACGGCTCTTCATCCTGAGACGTTCCTTGACGGAAGAGGAGGAAGAGGAGGAGGAGGAAATGGAGGAGGAAGAAAAGGTAAATGAGGAGGACAAGGAGGAGGAGGTGGGAGAGGAGGAGGAGGAGGAGGAGGAGGAGGAGAGGAAGGGGAGGAAGAGGAGGAGGAGGAGGAGGAGAGGAAAGGGAGGAAGAGGAGGAGGAGGAGGAGGAGAGGAAGGGGAGGAAGAGGGGGATCGGCCCGTCGAGGGAGCGTGGTCGTGGCGGCACGACACGCCGCGATTCGAGAACCGACCAAGTCGTGTGGCTGGGGGGGCCCGCCTGTCTCTGCGGGCCTGGAGGGGCCTGATGGTAGCTTCTCGGTCGCCATTGTGAGACCGTTGTGGGACCTCCTCGAGGCTGTTTTGTGGCCTCTTGAGGCCTTGTTTGGGTCTCCTGGGTGCCTCTCGGGGGCCTCCTGGGCCTGGGGCACTCTTCAAACGGGAGGGTCGAATTTTGGAGTCGTGGTCCCCCTCTTGGGCGCATCTTGGGGCCGTCTTGGGGCTCTCTCGGGCGCTTCTGGGGCCGTCTGGGGGCCCTGTTGGGCCCTCTTGGGGCGCTCTTGGGGGCCTATGGAGCCGGCCTGGAACGTCGGACAGCCGACGAGGCTGGAAGACCAAAATCTCTCCAAAACCTTATGAAATTGACGATTTCGGCCTCTTGAAGCGCTCGGGAGAAGCGTCTTGAAACGTCGTGGTGTGCCTTGGGGGGGCCGCTCGGGCCGTCTTGGGCCGATCTTGGGCGTCCAGGAGCGGTCTTTCGGCGACTGGGGCCCGCTTAGGCCGTCTGGGGAGCCTCTGGAGGCCCTCCTGGAGTATGTTGGACCTCCCCGGCCGCCCTGTCCTCCCATGGGGGGTCGGGGCAGCTCTTTGTGGGCCCCGTGCCAGCCCCCCAGGGATATATATATATATATATATGTATATATGTATATGTATATATGTATATGTGAATATATGTACATATGTACATATATATATACATACACACATACATACTTACGTACGTACGTACGTACGTACGTGCGTACATGCGTACACACAAACATAAAGACAAACATACTGGAACCACGCGCGCGCTATGCGCGCGCTTGGGCTCGAGCCGCAAATGAGCCACGAGTGCCGCTATAAGCACCGCTGTGGCCACAATGACGATTTCCAGCGTTCTCGGGCCCATGCATTCGACTCGAAGAAACGCGTAGTCAGAGCGCGGGGCGGCAGGCCCCCGCGCATCTCACAATCTCGTTGCCGCCTTTGTTTGGTTTCTCGACCTGGCTTTTTCTTCTCCACGTTCATTTCCGCGCTGCCCCGTCGTGACACGTCTATGATGTTCAACATCTGTTCGGTCTCCCCATGCCAGATCACGCAGACATCCGCCGGTTCCTGATGTTGGGGTTGGCTCGGCGCCTCGCTGCGCGCACGTGGGAGCGCGTTGGGTTTTGTTCCTCGTCCTTGTGCTCCAGGCTTCTCCTTTTCAGCGGTCGTTCAGCTGTCGGGTGTCTGCAGAGGGCGCGCGCCGATGTCCTGGTCATCCGTGCCCTTCTCTGCAGTCAGTTGTTGTCGAGTCCGCTCACGGGAGTGGGTAAGCTTCTTTGTGCTGGACGCCAAACCTCATGCTGGCGATAATCGCACCAGTGGGATCAGAAGGTTCGGGCTCACGGGGGATGCTCAATGATTTGCCTGGCAAGTTCAATATATGGGGCTGCAGCGGTAGGAGGCGCAACAATCACGTGAAATAGAATGGTGTTGAGATGCCCTGTTCTCTCTAGCGGGGGTTTCCCTGGCGCTCTGGCGGGGCTTGCCCAGGAGGGGAGGGAGGAGCACGAAACCTCAGGAACATGATAGTATAGCCTCACCCCGTGCGCTCTAACGGGGCTACCTCGGGTGCGGTGGGAGAAGCAGGACAACACAGGGACTGTACATCGAATAGCAACACCCCTCTCGCTTTGCCAGGCCGCCCTTGAGGGTTGGAGGGGCAACATAGGGTATAGCGATGCCCCGCTCGCTTTGGCGGGGCCTGTCTGGCGCTCTGGCGGGGCCGTCCTAGGAGGGGAGGGAGGAGGGCAGGAAGAGGAGAGAGGAGGGAATGGAGGCAAGGGGAGGGGGCGGGAGGGAAGGAGGGACGGAGGGGGGGAAGGCCCGGGCCATCTGGGCCGTCTTGGAGCGCCTTGGGGCCTCCCGCTCCCGCTCTGTGGCCCAGCTTGGGCCTGTCCTGGGGCTCCCTTGGGCCGCCTGGGGCTCCTCCTGGGCGATGTTCGGGCCATCTGGGCCGTCTTGGACGGGGACTGTCGCGAACTTCGTGGGGCGCGCGTGGGCCGACTGGCGCCCCCTGCAAGCCTTCGAGGGGTCTCGGGTGCCGCTCGGGGCCGTCCCTGGGCCCTATGGAGGGTCGGCCGTGGGGCTCTCTCTGGCTGGGGCAACGTCGGGGCACTCTCGGAGCCTCTGGGCGCCTCTGTGCGCTCCTGTCTGGGCCGCCCTGGGGAGGTCTTAGGAGTCTGTCGGGTCCTGTTAGGCGTTCGTGACGTCTGACAGCAGGCCTGGGGGAAAAAACATCAAACATCCAAGGGCTTCCACAAGCTATTGCCTCTTCGGACACCCTTGTAAGGATCCTCGTGAGCCCATGATGAAGCGGTTTTTGCATTGCTCCTGTCGTTTTCGGACCATCTTGCGCTCTCTCTCTCTCTCTCTCTGGGTCTCGTCAGTAACAAAAGGCCCGACCTCATGCACAACTCTAGTGGGACGAAATGATTGCTGCGGTCCGACAGTCTGCTCCCCGTCCGTCACGCGCTGTTCCAATCCGAGGACTTTGGTACCCCGACGACATTGGACATGCTGACTTGCCGACGGGTGCCATGGCCCTCTGTAGTTCACCGCGCAATTTTGCCTGCGACGCGGTGTGGCGCTCAGCGTTCTCGGCTGTTCGTGCCGCAGTCTCGGACGCCTTCAACACAGACACGAAAAAAGAGTGTCGCCTAAGGGCACGCGGATCGTCTTGGCGGCTCCAGGAGCCGCCATGGGAAGGCCTAGGGAGGCTACTGGAGGGGAGGTGCTAATCAAGTGACCCTTGCAGTCCGTATGAGGGCAGCTAAAAGGGGGGGGGACCTTGGCTCCGGGGGGGAACACTGACTTTGAATCGGCGATGCATCGCCGATAGATCGGCGAAAGGCCCCCGATGGGGAAACCCGACGTTCATGAGGAGGTTAGGGCACCCAGGCCCAGACTGGCGAACAGTGGGCGATTTGGGGTCAATGCTTCGCCCCCTGAGCGAGTCCCCCCGTGTCGGCACTCCTGACCCTAGTGTGGGGACGCCTGGCGCTCCCATGGCTGGTGCTCGCGTACATGGTCTCGGGGTTGAGAGCCCCAACCAATGTAGCCGTTCCGGTATAATATAGATGTGGCGCACGCAAAGAGCGGTGAGACCGGGCGTGCAGCATTAGGCGCACAAGCAAAGTGGGCGCTAGTGTAGGCAAGAACGCATGAGCATGCATGTATCTGGGCTGATCCTGAGCGCGGCTGGCATGCGTCCACCTGGCAGGCCAGGTGTGCAAGAGGGCAGGCATGTTGGCCGGGACCTCGGACGTGCACATGGGTGTGCACACCGTTGGAATCAGTCCACGCGCCAGGAGACTACCTTGAGAGCCTTGGTGGAGATTAGGGAGTTCGACTGAAGGGTTCTGGGCAGATCGAAGGACAAAGGGGGGAGAGAAGAGGAGCGAGGGAGAAAAGGAGGTGGGAGGACGGAGCGTCCTCAATAGACCAGAGAGATGAGGATGTCGACGGGGAGCAAAGAGGGGGGCGCCTGGAGAGGGCTAAATTATCCTGACGATGTACCCAACCCTTGCGCAACGCATGGCCAAAATAGCTGGCAGACTTTATACGGGGTGATGACGTGGCAAGGATTACCATGGTCTGCGAACGTTACTTCGGGGGCTCGCGAGCCGCGCGACTCGCTAGACAGTGGATGGCTCATGGAAGTGATTAGTTATTAGCTAGTACCCTGGGTCGAAATAGAAGAAAGGCATGGACTAATGGGAGAAGGCGGATGGGGAGCTTGAAACATCAGTAGGGGGGCTCAGCAAACCCTCGAAGGTGGCGACAATTTCGCAGATCGCAACCCCTGAGGGGTGGCGAGGTCTGATCTGAGTCTGAGTGTAGCCCCACTGTGCTGGCCCGCCCGGCAGCCCTCGAAAGTGGCGACGTCTTCGCAGATCGCAGGCCCCCAAGGGTGGCGAGGTCTAATGTGAGTCTGGGTATGGCCCCACTGTGCTATCCCCCTCCCTGACAGTCCTCGAAAGCGGCGACAGTTTCGCAAGTCGCAGCCACCCAGGGATGGCGAGGTCTAATGTGAGTGTGGGTATGGTCCCACTGCGCTGCCGATCGTGGAGCGTTAGAACGCCAATTAGCTGTCATGAGGCAACCCCTTCCCTCGTCGCACGCACTCTTCAAATACCGCCCCCCTAGGATTGCCTCCCAGCGCCCTTATGGGCCCCTGGACTTCATGACAATCGCAAGCTGCTCCAAAATGCCCCATGTCCAGCCCAAGACGGCCCAACGACCCTCACAAGGCTCCGATCGTTCACGGAGAGGCCCCAATATGCACAAAGAGATGGGGAGACGCAGCACATGCCCGCGGCAAACTCCACGATGCCAAACAGAACGGTACTTAAACGCCTGATGAGTTTCAAATGTGTTTTCGTCCGATGATTCCGGCTAAGTAAGGTCCCGGGGCAGCTTAGCGAGTCCAAGGAGGCCCCAAGACGGCTCCAAGAAAGCCACAGACCGCCCCAACAGGGCTCAAACATGGCTCCCAAACCCGTCCAGACGTCGCCGAGATGGATCAATTGAGCATCTTCAGGATGGCTCATTAGAACCATGACGTCCACAACGTCCCCGAGACTCCCGACGGGCTACCAGCAGGACCACAAGAGGACCCCAAGATGGCCCCACGAGGATTTGAATACGCCACAAAGAAGCCCCCAACAGGCCTCCACGGTGCCTTCATGGAGGAAGGAGGGAGTGGAGGATGGAGGAAGAATGATAAACATATCGATGACAAGAAGAGGATGATTATAGCTCGCGTTGAGAGGGCACTGAAGTGGAAAGGGTCTTGAATCAACCTCGTCCATGCTGCGCAGATGCCCTGGCGCGGTGACGGAGTCTGCCGCAGACCAGCTGGATGGGCATGCCAATCCTGCGAGCTACTTCTCATGCATCTCATTGGCGCAAGCCTCATGCAAAGGCCATCGCCACCTCGGCATACGCATGCACCTCTTTAACTCAAGCCTGAAGACACAGCATCGTAACACGATAACCTCGGCAAACGCCGCATAAGGATCCTCTGCATCCCCAGCGGGAATCACCTGCCAGCATGTGATGCGTGCCAATATCCTCAGCGTCCTCAGCTGAATAAAAAGTGTGGTCAAGCCCACAAACTCGGCATAGCTCTCTCGACAATCGTGACGAGCTCGTGGGCCCTTTCCACCAGAGGATCGGCCGCGCTCAGCTGAAAGTTCGCACGTGGGCGCGTGAAGTCAAGAATGCACAGCGTGCCAATGAAGGTCGCGAGCTCACGAATGAGCGGTGCGGCCGCGTAGAAGCGGACGCCGCTGGTGAACGGAGGCGGCAAGGTCACCGTTCTGTACGCCTCGTCCAGCTGGACGTCAGGAATGATTATCGGCAACTCCCGAGGGATGACGTGGTTGAAGAGCTGGTTCGGGGGAACGTGAAGGCGGGGTTAGGGGCAGAGGTGGGGTTACAGGAAAGCTGCTCTAAAAAGCCCATGGAATTTGAAAGTCTGCGCATCCAGCTGGTCTCGAGCCCTGACCCCACCGTGGGATAACCCCCCCTCTACGAAACCCCGAATGGTAGTCGCTCTCATACTTCCACGGCCGCCTGGGGGGGACATCGATCGAGCCGATCCGGTCGCCCGCCCTGAAGCACAGGCGCCCCTGCTCCCTCCAGGTTAGCACGCGTAGAAGAACAACAGACTGACAACCACGAACTCGTGGAGATCTGCGCGGATTTCTTGGGCGGAATCATGACTTTTGTGCACTTATCCCACAAACAAGCTGGTCCGGCACAAGACACCAGAGAGGGGGTTGTGTACAAAGTTGGCATCCCCTGGGGAAACGACTTTTGCACACCACCCCGACGAGCAAGAAGATCGGCAAAAGGTACGCGCGCGGGGGGCGGTGGCCGAAAACTTTCCCTCGATTGGGTCGGCTCTGCCCCCCTGCGCGGCGCATCTGGCGCTGCCCCTTGCACGCTTCGCGCGCCCAGAAGAGGGGCGCCCAACGCTGACCCGAGAAGTTCCGCCAGATCTCCGACAGTGCATGCCTGTGCGGTCTCTTGTTCTTCTAAATGCAGAGGTCGGCGTGGTAGTAGCGAGACACCTCGTCCAAAATCTCGCCTATCCGGGGGGTGTGACTGACCACCTGCTCAAAGCCTGAGCACTCTACGAACGTTGCCCTCAGAGACGCACCCGGACCACGGCCGCCTTGAGCACTGGTCGCCACAGTACCCGCTGGGCCGTTGGTCGCAGCCTGAGCGACCGTGCGAGCGGCTTCTGCCACGCCATCTCTGTGTGCACGCGCTCCTTCGGTATCGTCAGCCCCGTTGCCGTCTGCACAATTATCTCTGCTCATCGCGGCAGTCGTGGGATTTGGCCAGGATAAGCTCGATGATGCTGCCAGAGCTGTGCTGAGCTCGTGTGCGCAAGATGGATGCCCCATTGCAGTCGGCCCTCTGGCCAGGAGGGCGCTGCATTGGTCTGAGCAGGAGAGGGAGGATGAGGGGGATCCGAAGGGGGAGGGAGACGCGGGAAGGGGGGGACATCGGGAGCAAGAGCAGAAGAAATTGGCATTACCATCATCACCACCGCGAAGAGCCGGTGGGAGGCGGGTACGTTCTCCTGGTGGTATACAGTCCACCTGTGTTTCGGCGTCCCAACCGAGGCGTCTTCTATCCTCTGATCGCGAAGGCATCGTGGCCTCCACCTGCTCCTCCTATCTGACATTATTCCACGACCTCTGGGGACTGCCGGTGGTTTTCCTCCTCCACCTCTGTCCACCCCCGTCCTCCTCCTCCACCTCCTCCTCCTCCTCCTGCTTCTCCTCCTCCTCCTCCTCCTCCTCCTCCTCTAAGCCATCGTCCTCGGGCGAGCAGGAAAGGAACAGCGCACCAACTCGCTGAACGGACAAGCCATCGGGGCATTACGTTGGACGGCGCGTGCGTACGCGCTACTTGGAGGAAGACGGGGACGAGGGACAGCAGGGGGGGGGCCACCAAGCACGCCACCGCTCCAACAAGACACATGGTAGAGGTCCGTGCGGCGTCGGCGCGCGCAAAGGTTTTGACGCCGCGTCGATCATTCAACCTCGAATCGATCGCGGCCCCGATCGTTCAAGTTTGAATCAAGTCGGGTCCAACGCCGTTGATGTGTCCATCGATGCTTCCGCGTCGCAGACGTCAACCTTGAACGTTCTTGCCGGCGTCTCAGATGCGCTCCTCCGAGCAGGCCCAGCGGCACAAATCCTACCAGATATGGCTTCAAAATTGGATACCTTGAGGGCATCCAGAGGTCCTCCCCGAATTCCCCAGAAACTGAAACGCCTAGTGTGTGAGAAAATGCATGGGACGCACTGTAAGAGGAGCCTGTTCGCGCAACGAACGAACGACCACCGCCGGGCCTGGCAAAGACCAGCTGGGTGAGGCCGTGGCCTGGAATCTGGCCTGTCTTTA
The DNA here is from genome assembly GCA_963575745.1 of Prorocentrum cordatum. Taxonomy (NCBI): domain Eukaryota; class Dinophyceae; order Prorocentrales; family Prorocentraceae; genus Prorocentrum; species Prorocentrum cordatum. Next base: position 1,151,841 of record CAUYUJ010012780.1, read on the forward strand.
CATCGTGCAATGCAAGACATCTGAAAAGATACCACAGGAGGGGGAGGAGCCTGTTCACGCAACTCGTGGCTATACTGTAGCTCTCAGATCGTCCTCCAGAATGATGCGGAGGTGGGAAGAAGGTGGCATTTCGTCCCCCTCGATCTTTCGGTTCAGCCTCCTCCTGCGACGCCCCCCCCACATTTGCGACTCCTCCTCCAGCTCCTCGCCCTGCTGCTCCCCCTCTGTCCCCGTCCTCCTCCTTCCCCCCCCTCCCCCTCCATCCCTTTTCCTTGCAAATGAAGACCTCGCCGCACCATCAGACGTGTCGACAGAGGCGGGCGGCTGGCCCGAGACGTTCCAACAACATAGTATCATGGAGCTGCAGTTTCCAAGTGAAGCTATTGCCTCACCGCTGCGTACACTCGTCGTAAAGTCCTGAGCAGTTGCACGGATGGAGCGCGATTCCTTTTGCTTTAGGGCTTCTGACTTGCACTTCATGGGACTGGCCCTGCTTGCCAAGGATGGGCCATTGACGCCATACCGGATTCCAAAACACGGTTGGAATCCAAATGAGGTCGCCTTTGAATCCCCACGGGGGGGGGCCACTCCTATTTGTGGCTCGAATTGAGCTTGACTGCCACTTCCCGACTAGTTGGTCGGGAATCCCGACAAACGAGTTCAACACGCATAGGGTCGACACACGTAAGTTCCGTGCGCAAAAGTGAGCTCCAAAAGTTACTCACGCCAGTGTTGCCAAAAACGGATGTCAGACGAAGGGGTCCCCACGTCCCCACGCATGAGGTTTCGCATCCACACATGGCCTCCCTTCAACATTAAGCACACACACGAAGTCGCACTCACACACAAAAACACACACACACACATATTTACAAACACACACACACATTTTTCCGTTGGCGGCTAGGCAGAGGGACTGCTCTGGCGATGTATCACACACACACACACACACACACACACACGGTTGCACACACGCACGCACACACGCACACACACACACACATGGCCTCCACACGAATGGGGCTCCGCCCACTCTTGGCGCTCGCGGCCTCGGGCGCAGCGACGAGGCGGAGAGGGCCCCGAGCGAGAAGAGCGCGCGCGTGCGGCTGGCCCCTCAGGAGAAGAGCAAAGATCCCACTGGACAGGGCTCCAGACGCATGCCCGGCAGGGGGCCGCAAACGCAGGGTCCTTCAAGCATGGCCTTCCGCACGCATGGGTATTCCGCACGTGGGGATCCACACACTCGAGGTCCATACGCAAGGAGAATCGTGGAAACGAGGATATCGACTCGCGATTCCGCACACATGGGCTTCCACACGCATCTGATTTCGAACATATACGGTTCCACACGCACCCACGGGTCCCCATACCCAGTGGCTCCACACACACACACACACACACACACGCACACTCCAAAGGCTCTGCACGCATACAACGACGGTGCTAACATGAGGACCGCCGCATCAGTATCGCACGGGCTTCTCTGGCCACGGCGAGCCTCGGCACCAAATAGATTCCCCGACCTATATCTCGTAGGGAATTGCCCGATAACCAAAGCGCCTCCTGAACCCAGCGTTTGACGATAGGTCGTGATTCCAACGTCCTTCCAGCGGGGTCAATACACACACGCACACGTTTGGGGTATCCCCTCCATTGTGTTCCACATGCATGTGGTTCACCGCGCGCATTGCTCTTCCATGTATAAACCACACACGTGTGGTTCAACACACAGTGGCATTCACACACGTGGGACACACACACACACACACACACACACACACACACACACACACACACACACACACACACACACACACACACACACTCCCTCTCACACACACGTAGCCCCCTCCCCACACACACATACACACACATCGATAGTCCCACCAGCCCTTTGGGCGTGAGTGGTTTAGAGAGCCCGCTCTGTTCTCAACCCCCTTCTTCCCCTTCGGGGAGGGGTTTACCCCTCCCCCTACCCTCCCCCTGGGCCTGGAGAGGGCGCCTCGCGGGTGGTCAGAGGGGTCTTTTTCGACTCCTGGGAGGGCTAAAAAACGACACCCCTCACGAGGATTCTGGCCCCGACGGGGGGAGGGAGAAAAAATGTTCCCCTCTTCTTTGAAGGCAAAATCAGTGATTTTACTACGGTGTTGGCACCATTTTGGCCTTCTGAGGGGGCAGCGCTAATCAAAGCTGCCCTCTTCTTTCAAGCCAAAACCATTGATTTTACGAAGGTGTTGGCCCCATTTTGGCCTTCTGCGGGGGCAGCGCTCATTAAAGCTCCCCTCTTCTTTGATCGATCTCCTCCAAGATGGCCCCAAGAAGCGCCCAGGAGGCACCAAGAGGCCCCAAGATGGCCCCAAGAGGCCCCCAGGAGGCCCCCAAGAGGCCTCCAAGAGGCCCCCAAGATGCCCCCAAGAGGCCACCAAGGCCCCAGAGGCTCCCCCGAGGCACCCAAAACGCTCCTGGAAGCCCCTGGGGCCGCCAAGAGGCCCCCAAGACGCCCCAAACGGCCTCCAAGAGGCTCCCAGAGGCCCGAAGAGGCTCCCCCAAGGCACCCAAGACGCTCCTAGAAGCCCCTGGGGCCGCCAAGAGGCCCCCCGCCCCAAAACGGGGACGAGGTGCCCGAACGCCTCACGCCACGAGGAGCCCGAACGACTCACACCAGGACCGAACGACTCACACCCGACACGACCCGAACGACTCACACCAGGACGAGGCGCCCGAGAGGAGCCCGAACGACTCACACCACGAAGGAGGGGCCCGAACGACTCACACCAGGACCCCGAACGACTCACACCACGAGGAGCCCGAACGACTCACACCAGGAGGAGGGGCCCGAACGACTCACACCAGGACGAGGGGCCCGAACAACTCACACCACGAGAAGCCCGAACGACTCACACCAGGACGAAGAGCCCGAACGACTCACACCACGAAGAGCCCGAACGACTCACACCAGGAAGAAGGGCCCGAACGAGTCACACCAGGACGAGAAACCCCAAACGACTCAAACCACGAGGAGCGCTTTCTCTCCCTCCTCCTCCGCCTCGCCCTTCTCCCGCTCCCCCCACAAGGAGGATGTACAAGGAGGCGGGAGGAAGGAGTAACAGGGGAGATGTGCGGGGCCAAGCGGACACACGCCTGAAAAACACGACTGTCGGCATGCTTCGCAAGAGTTGCTGTTGTGAGATGGGCTGGTGGGGATACGCGAAGCGTAAAGAATTCTGTCCAACCCGTGCGCACAAGGGCCTGGGCTGGGCTGCTGAGGCAGCCCAAGCTGAATTCCACGGGCGGCAGCTACGTCCGTGGCTGCGAAAACGGGAATCAAACAGCTGCGGTCTGGTTTCGTCCTATATCGATGATGCCAGGACCCCGGCCCGAGAAAACACAGCATGCGACTCCCGCGAATCTGGGGGAGGAGGGTCCCCCTTGTGATGGGGGCAGCGATCGGGCGATACGTCGCCGATGGATCGGCGATAACCCCCCCCCCGATGGTGAATCCGTACGTTCTTGGGCACGTTGGGGCTATCGTGCATCTATCGGCAACCAATCGGCGACCGGGGGCCGATGCGTCCCCGTGCATGCCTCTCCCATGGTGGCTTTCGGGCGATACTTCGGGCCTCTGGAGGCCGTTCGGGACGATCTGGGCACCCCTGGAACCCCCTCGGCGATGGGAGGCCCCTGGGAGGCATCCCGGGGCTGGGAAACCGCGGGGCAACGACAACAGCGTCTGAAAACCTGGAGCCCCGAACTGCGAAACTTCGCCCCCGCCCCCCCCCCCCCTGGCCTGCCCCCCCGTTATGACGTCGTCCTCCCTTCTGCCGATCCCCTCCCTCGCTGCCCCTGACCATGCTCCTATACAAAAGCACGGGGTTATTGGGGCCGCGCCTCGGCCCCCAGCCCCGCGATCCTCATCGGCCGTCGACCGTCATCCTCCTCCTCCTCCTCCTCCTCCTCCTCCTCCTCCTCCTCCTCCTCCTCCTCCTCGCCTTCCTTCCTCCTCCTCCTCCTCCTTCTCCTCCTCCCCCTGCCCCTCCTCCTCCCCCTCCTCCTCCTCCTCCATTCTCCTTATAACCAATACTTCGCTCCCGCGCCCCAAGGCCAGTCGAAAAAACGGGCCAAGCGTTTCGCCAAGGACGTCCTCACCATGTATGATCATAAAGCTTAAGCACGCCCTGTACATGTGCACGAAACTAAAAATTCAAAGATTCACGGATTGAGGGCGGGCGGTGTTCAAAATGTGGCTCCCGCCTTACCGCTGAACGAATTCGTCGCACAAGCCTGCGCGAGCTTCACGGATTGAAGGCGAGCGATTTTAGAAATGCGGCCCTCGCGCAGGCGCCGCGCGCAGTCGTTCAAACATTGAAAGTTCAGTGGTTCGGACGGGGAACGGTGGGTTCCCAACCAGGGACTTGCCCCCTTTGGAATTGAATCGTTGTATGGGGGCTAGCGAGGTTTGGAAGGGAAGATTTATCGTAATATCGTTTGTGAATCTCGGGTTTACACTTGTCTCCATCCTCCCCCTCCTCCTCCAGCCTTTCGCACGTCCATCGGGGTTTCCCCTTGGAGCCGGCCCGCGCCCGGGCGGTCCAGGCCTCTGACAAGGCCACCGCGTTCAGCCTCTTGCCTCCAGCTCCGCTGCCAAACGTTCCCGCGTGCGCTGACCAGCTGCAGCAATCCCTGCCTCCAGCACGTTTCGGGCGGTAGTTCCTTCGGATCACACACTATGCCATTCTTTGTCTGACTACACCACGCCACCACCGTTACACGACGCACGTGGTAAATGACGTCCCTTTGCGCCAGACCACGTCCGAACCCGAATCCTCGGGATTTGGAGCTCGGCCTCGCTCAGGGCGACCATGGCCGTCTCAGCCCCTCGTCTGCGGAGAAACGTGCCTGAACGTATACAAACGATCTGCCGTAAACGGCCCCGCCCTTCCTGAGCACTCCGCAGAATTCCACGCTGCCAGCCTGCTGCACGCGGTACTTCAGGTCGCGCCAGTCGACGTCGTAAGACAATTGTCCTACGCATGCCTGATGTGTAGCTGATGACGTCGGCTCATCCACGACTCGCGCCGTCTGTTTCCACTCTGTCCCTTCTCGCATTCCCTGCCTGCGCCGCAGCTGACCTGCGGCGAGCCGCGGCACTTGTTTTGCGTGAGCATGCCCCCCTGCACCCTGCCTTCGTCTCCTTCGACCCCCGCGTCGCTGTCAAAGTTATTGGATCCTTTTCCTCTTATGCTGTTTCCACATCAAGAGAAAAGTTGTTCAGCAATTATTTAACACATAACTGTTCAGATTGCCAGGTCTCAGCAAGCATTGCGAGAATATTTCTTGCGTCTTGGAAAATGAAAACCTCGCCTGCCCGAGCGCGGGCGCTATGAAGACGCGGACGCGCACGGGCGCGCCGCCCAGGTAACACGCGTCACCACCACGGGGGCCTATCTAACGAACGGCCCCGCTCGCGCGAACACGCGCCAACGGCGATGGAAACGATCGAAACGCGGCGAAAGGAACAGTTGCGCCTTGCGCTGGCCGAAGCACCCGTCGCCTTCCGGCAGTCCGGCTCGCCTGCATGCGGCGCCGCCGCGCCTGCTTCAAAATCGCGACCAGCGCGGGATATCCCAAGCCTCCAGACGCCCGCCTGGCACTATGAGGCGTTCGCCCCAAAAGCGCCAAAAAGCAGCACGCGGTGGCCTGCGGCCACTTGCGAACGGCGCCCCCGCACCTGCAGGACAGTTTCGACCACGGGCGGGACTCGCGCGACCCCAGACGTCCGCGCGGCATTCTGGTGCACGCGCCGCTAGGCGGGCGGGCGCGCCGAAAGGCATGGCGCGGCGGCATTATTGTTCACATGCGGCGGCCGCCAGATTGCGACGAGGCGCTCGCAACGAGGCACTTTTAGAACCCCCGCGCCTGCAAGGTTGGAGCCACGGCGCGGCACATTCGAACAAAAGTTCTGGCCTTCTCCAGTTTGGGCGCGCGGCCCCGAGGGCGCGGCGCTTCGGTTTGCCCACTGCTTCGGCGCCAATGGGGCGCAACTGGGCAGTGCCCCGGGGGGGCGAAACTGTCCAGAAACGCCACTGCGACAGATCCGGCCTGCGGATTCATGCCTGGCCCGCGCCATGCTTTCGAGAAGTATTTGGTCGTGGGCCGATTTCGCGATTGGCTCGTGCTGCAGCAAACAAAAAAAAAACTGGTCCGAGCCTCCTCCGCCTCCTCCGCGCTCTCCTCCCTCCTGCCCTCCCCCCCCCCTCCCCCGCCCTCCCTCCCCCTTCTTCCTCCCCCGTTTGGTCCCCCCTCCCTCCCGGCCCCCGCCCCCTTTTCTCCCTTGCCCCTTCCTTTCCCTCCCTTCCGCCCCTCCTCCGCCCTTCTCCCTCTCGCGCAGGCCGCGCCCCTGACCTCGCTGCTGCCGCCGTCTCTGCCCCGGCTCCGACTCGCGCCCCGCGCTCGGGAAGCGGTCGCCGGCGCCGACGGGCACCGCCCACGGGCGCTGGCGGGCGAACGCAAGTGCCCCGCCAGCGTTGGCAACCACTCCCAAGCGACCACGGGCGCCGACCGGCGCTGGCAGGCGTTCCTCCTCCACCTTCCTCCCCCTGCCCCCATCCCTCCCCGCCCCTCTCTTCCCCCTCGCAACCCTGCCCCGGCGCCTGCGCCAGTTCCCCCCGCCCCTGCTGCTGCTAGCGTCGGCAGCCCCTGGCGAGAGAGCAGAGACCGTTTCTCCTGCGAGAGCGCGACGCCCAGTAGCTTCGCCAGCGTTTCCCCCATCCGCTGGCCCCGGCAGTGGCCCCACAGAGGGCAGAGTGTTTGCGCGGGCCCGCTTCGAGGCCGTTCGCGCCGCCTGCGGCCCCGTCAGAAACAGGCGGCGCGGCTCTCGATCGCGGAGGCACATGTGACACGTAGTCTCGTACACACACACACACACACGCGCACACACACGCACGCACGCACACACACACACACACACACACACACACACACACACACACACACACACACACACACACACACACACACACACACGCGCACGCACGACAACAGTAAACATGTTCAGAATATCGTGCCATACCATATTATGACACGCACGTACTTCAATACTGCGGACTCCTCGGACGGGTGCCTCCGGCGAACGCCTACCCCTAACGACCGCTGGCCTTCCTCTTCACAGAGAACATGTCCAGGGCACTCTGGACCTCACTGGCCCGGCCCCTCTTCGCCGGCGCCTTCGCCCCGCTCGCCGGCTCGCCCGCGCCGTGCTTCTTGGAGCTCGGCGTGGCGGCGCAGGCGGCCGAGCCGGCGGAGGAGGCGCTGGCGTTCTTCTCAGCCGCGGCCTTGGTCTTCCTGTACTTCTCGGCGGAGCCGGACGGCAGCAGCCACTCGAAACGGCCCACCAGGCCCAGGTCCTCCCACTTGCACTCGCTACCCTTCTCGTGCGCCAAGTCGACGCAACGCTGGGCCGCCTGCTCGCCAACGAACGCGGCGCCGTCGGGGCCCGGCAAGCGGCAGAAGAGGGGGATTCTGAGCTTCACCTTGTTCAGGAAGTCCGTCATGCGCTCGCCCCACTTCGGCGCGCGGCCCTCCTGCGGCCTGGCGCACGGCGGCGACGGCCGCGCGCGCCTGCCCCTGGCCAGTCTCGCTGCAGAACTGGTGCACGTCGCTGGACTGCAGCAGCTCCAACTTCTGCACGACGTCCTCGATCTCCACGTGCTTCTCCTGCGTCGGCAGAAACGACATCACGTCCCCTTCAGCTTCTCCAAGCCCTTGGCGCCAAACATGGCCTCGAAGAACGCAACCTCGATGCGCCAGGTCGGGTCGCTGCCCAGAGCCTTCTTCAGGTACTTTTGCAGGTGCTGGACGATCGCCGGGTCCGACCGGGTGAGGTCCTCCGAGAAGCTGGTCTCCATGCTCTCCCGCGCGACTTTGTTATCCTTGTACAGCTTGCTATCGAGGCGGTCGGCGTAGTCGGCGAGCGGGGCGGCCCCACTCAAGCCCATCTCGCCGAACAGGGCAGGGGCGATCTTCGCGCGGACCGCGTTGCTCTTCCAGCGTGCCGCGAAGACGTGGTCGACGTGGTCGTTCAGAGTTTTCACGGGGATCGACAATTCCTGGAACAGGTACGTGATCTGAACAACCCTCTTGTCCTCCAACTTCTTCAGCACGTCTTTGCCGGTGAGAAAGGTGTACGCAGCCTGCTTGGCCTTGAGAAGCGACGCCGGGGTCACCTTGTCCTTGCCGTTGAAAAGCGCGTCCGCCGACTCCACCAATGTCCTCTCCACGACCTCGTTCTGCACCGAACGCAGGCCAGAGCCGAACGGGCTCATGCCGATCTTCCGCTCCACGGCCTGGCAGGCGGTTCCGAAGACGTAACTCACTGCCCCCATTTCCCTCTGCCCCCGCCCTGGCCTACCCAGCCCTTGCCCTCCCCCTTTTTTTTCCCCTATCTACACATGCTGGCGTCCGGCGGGGTTCGGCGTTAAAGCTGTCAAACGCGATTGGGGGCCTTCCGCAGGGCCCACGACGGCTCACGCGCCGCCGACGAGGCGAGCACCCCGCAAAGTTGCCCCGCGACCGTGGCCGAAATTCTGGCCACGGAAACAGAGACGCTGAGCAGGCAAGCGCGACCTACGCCGGGGGCGGGCCACGCATCGAGGATAAGCCGGTACACCCAAAAACGAAAAGAGGAGCCCCGCAAAGGCGACAACGCGCAACGAAAATGTCACGAAATGCGGCCTGCAAGTGCGGTCGGGGAACAAGGACGAGGAGGAGGGCGAGGAGGGGGAGGACAAGAGAGCGGCGAAAAGGCAGGCACGACAAACTGCAATGCATCCGGCCTCGGCCGACGACAAGCACTCGCGATTGCGTTCCCTGGGGGCCGACTCGGCCGCGCAACAGAAAATATCACATCACGTAACGTAGGCGAACCTCAACGCAGAAATAGATTCGCAACAGCCGCGCAGAGGAGGGGGGGGGAGGGCAGCAGCGGCAGGATCACAAGGAGTGAAGGACGTAGCCCGAGAACGTCGCCTGGCATCACCCGCGCACTACGTCAACGCATGAACACTCAAACCGGCAGCCCCTGGCCACCGATCGGCTGCCTGAAAGGGGGGCCCGGCCTCCGGCCACCTGGCTGCGGCTCTAGACAGCTCTACGTTTGAAAGCCCACGCGCAAAGTAGCGGCACGAGAGGAAGACAGAAGAGGGGAGGCAGGCGGGCGCGACCTGCTTGCGTGAGTACCAACCACACCTGCGAACGCCGAGCGCGATCGGCTCGGGGGCGCCGCGCAGTTGCCGGGCAGGGGAAAAAGCCTCATGTCCCTGGGAATGCCTCCTGCCGCCTGCTCTCCTCCACCCCCCCTCGACCCTCCTCCGCCCTCCCCCCGTCCCCTCCTTGACCCTCTCCCCCATCCTCGTTTCCTCCGCCTCCCTCCTCCTCCTCCTCCTCCTCCTCCTCCTCCTCCTCCTCCCCCCTCCTCCCCCCCCCCCCCCCCCTCCCCTCCTCTTCCTCCCCGCTTCGCCGGGGCCAGGCCCGCAGAAGGCACGGACCTCGGGATCCGGACCGCCCCGGGACGCCCAGCAGTGAAAGGTTTTTGTGCGAGTGCGTTCCCAGACAGGCACGCCTTGGCCAAGTCGCCGTGGACCTCCGTCCACGTCGACGCCTGGAGGAGGCGCTCCACGGACTCCCGCGGCAATGCGAGGTAAGCGATGTTGTCGCACAACTTCCTTTTGATCGATGCGTCCAGCGGCTTCTCCAGCACAGGGGCGCTGGCACGACGTTTCTTGATGTTCGCCACGAACGCGGCATCCACGAGGCCCCCCTTGCTGACGCTGTCCGGCGCCTGCTCGGCCGCGAACTTGCCGGCCTTCGGGGCCATGCTGCCAGACAGAAGCCCGGCTCCCGCGACGCCCCGACACGGACGCAGACACCCCAAACGGCCGAGAGCCAAAATGGCTCCGGAACGGAATCCTCGAACCCCCGCTGAAGCTGGCACGGGGCCGTCCTTGGGCCGCCTGCAAGCCTTCGGAAGCCGTTCAGAAAGCATTTTCGGTGCTCCCGGGATGTGCTACGCCACTATGGTAGACTGTCCTGCCAATTCCGGGCTGGGGGGGGCCTGATGCGTTTCGTCTGCGGACTTTCGGCCCGAGGCTCTGAAGGGAACCTTGTGCTACGCCCCTGGAGCCCCTGTCCGGCAAGGTGCGCCCAGGGCCCTGGTCCCGGGCGCCGCCCGAGACCTACATATGCATCCGTCGCGGAGCGCTCGGGCGCCTGAAAGGCGGGAGCGCCGAAAACCTTAGAAACACATTGGGCAAATCAATGAATTCTGTCTGTTGGGATCCTCTGTGGGCCCTCCTGGGAGCCACTCGGGGGTCTGCGGACCCGAATACTTCAGAATAGAGGACAAAAAAAACACCAATGGCCCCATGCTCGCGGGAGGGGCAAGACAGGGCAACAAATCGAGACCACCCCGGCCCATGCCGAGCCCAAGCTAGGACCAGGACGGCTACGATCCGCCTCAGCCTTTTGTTTGGCTTCGGCTGCAGCTGTCCGGCGGAGCGGCTGCGATCCTACCCAGGCACGAGACGGCCCCAAGACGGGCACAGGCACTGCAAGAAGGGCCCAAGATGGCCCCAAGACGGCCCCAACATGGCTCCAAGAGGATACTAGGAGGTCTCAGTTCAAACTCCGTCACGCGGAGTTTGTGGAGGGTGTCACTGCACCGTTCTTGGAGGCCTCGCGGGGCCTCAGAGGGGGGGGGCTCCCGCAGGCCCCAAAAAGAAGATACGGAGAGAGAGAGAGAGAGAGAGAGAGAGAGAGAGAGAGAGAGAGAGAGACAGAGAGAGAGAGAGAGAAACAAAAACAAAAAAAAAAAAAAAAAAAAAAAAAAAAGAGAGAGAGAGAGAGAGAGAGAGAGAGAGAGAGAGAGAGAGAGAGAGAGAGAGAGAGAGAGAGAGAGAGAGAGAGAGAGACTGACAGACAGGCAGAGAGGAAAGGGAGAGTGAGGAAGGGCGGGTATTCCTACCCTTAAGACTTATTAACTTAGTTTTAGGAGAAACCCTTGTTTTTAGAATTCGTTAATATAAAAAGATAGTTTCTTTAAAATTATCGAATATAAAATAGTTTGTTTTAGTTATTGTAAACTAATTTAAATTACGTGGCGTTAATTCGAAATGGCAAATTATATTTTAATTTCACAAAAAAAAAAAACATATGTTGGTGTGATATATCGTCAAATCTGTTCAACTCTATTCAAATGTAAGCACAGTGCGCTCATATTGTGGCGCGCCAGGCATGCGAATATCATGCATGCTGCAGCACGTGCGCAATATAATTCCTTCCGTCTTGCGCCGCCTGCGTGACCATGATGATAATGAAATGCGCGGCGCGCATTGCGCAGCGTGCTTGCGCAGAACGCGTGCGTGCGCCCGCCCGCATCTCAATCAAGCGAACGATGATGTTTTTCCCCGAAGCAAGCCTGCGGCACAGTAAGGAAACGCTACTCTTCAGCACGAGAACGCAAGCAAATAAAGTGCAACCCGTGACGGTATTTAGCAGTCATTGTTATGGGAACCTGCGAAGCTTTATTCCCCCTCACGCATGCGCCGCCCAAGAACTTCATCTTATGCATGTACGTCTCGCCAGCGCAACACCAACCCCTGCGACAATTGACAAATTGAGATTCCAACGCCCAATGCGCGAGATGGTGCGGTTTAATAGTAATGTCAAACAACAGTTGTGCATCGTGAAGGAAAAATCGCGCCGCTGCTGTCTGGCAGGCGAGGAAAACCCAAATGCACTGAGAGAACTCATCCTTCTGATCGCCAGGCAAGATGTTGGCGCAAGGGTTATCCTTTAATATCTCCTCGATGCGGCAATTCATTCGCAATGCAAGATGAATCTGCTCATGGACTTGATCCCCCTCTTCCATCCAAAACTTGAACACATCAGTTAACGGCGCAATCAAGTTCTTGATCTCCCCTGCTTTCCCTTTCAGTTCTGGATATTTAGCACGTGGTTTTTTCGGGTCAATGAACATGCTAACTTTGAGCTTGGAAAAACAGTCAGACGAGGAAACGCCGTGATCACGCCACCATTTTTCACAACTCTCGAAAACAATTTGCAATGCTGCGTCGGGCGTGTTCGGAATGAGCATGAACACCAGCATCCACAACGCCGATCCCAGGAAATATTTGTCCACGCCCAAATGCTTTGTATACATAAAATCAAACCACACCGTCCAAATTGACGCAAATGGGAAATCAAATACAGGATGGTGCGCTGGGTGCGCGGCCAGCCAGGTGTCTCGTCCAAATTGTATCCATCCACGCTGGGCCCACTGGCCGATTGTCAGTGAACGGTTTGTCCGTGGCGTTCGCTTGGCAACGCATGCATGGAGACAAAGATGTAGGCCACGGCAATCGGAACTCCTGGGAGCGATGTTTTCAAATTGACGTTTACAAAAGGATTGGGGCGAGACGGGAATGGATATTTGAACGCTGCATGCATGCGCGCATTCATGACACGCAACATGAATTGTGTTAGCGGCGCGTCCTTGCTCAGGTACTCTAGGTCGCCCTTTATGCAGAACAGGAAGCCCCTGAACCCGCCTGCCAGAAACGTGCCCGCCCTCAAATTATCGATCCGCTCGTTGTTCCAATCTCTCGTTGGCCATACCCCATCGAACATGGCTTGAAGTGACCAACACATAATCTTCCAAAATGCCGACATTGTCCTGCACGCGAAAACATTTGCAACCAAATGATTAAAAATCGCATGTATGAAAAAATTGCATTCCAATGTTTCACCGCGCCCTGCAACCATAGAGCACCAAGAATATATATTCATGGATTCACTCCAGGATTTACCAACGCCCTTGATAGGCACGCCGTCCCCATGGATACTGATAGGAATCGTGCATCGCTCCCAATGTGGCGCGTTCTTCACGGGGTTTCGCTCCAATGCTGGATGGTTACCCACGTCTGTCCAAAATTTTACGAGGTCGCCCCTTGAGCTGCACACGTGTTCTTTCCAATGTGCTGGGTAGGAATGATATAGCGCCGCAAACAGTTCATGGGGAAGCATCATTTCCATTGGCCTGTCAACGAGGATGCCAACGCGAGGGGATTTGCACGCTGCTATGAATTTGAGTGCGCTGGGGACATTATTTGCTGATAAACGCCTCATCAAATCACCGTGGCAATGGTTCGGGCAAGCGCCCCGCGGCCCCAAACTCGCAAAATTCTCGAGCTCGTCTGGCACAGCTGTGCTCCCAGAGGACAACCAATCATTAAAATCCATCCTCGCTTTGTCGGAAATTGCTTGCACCATTTGCGGCGACAGATGGCCCCATGCCCATAATTCCAACAAGAAGGTGGCCAACTGGCTGGATTACTCTCTGAGGGGTGTGGTTTTGCCCTTGCCACGGCCGCGCGCAAGGTTCGGTCGTCGTTGTCCTTTGGGTTTCCCCTTGCCCCTGCCCATTAGAAGCAGCTAAGATGGGGCAGGGAAGCGCGCCCGACGAAAATCAAAGAGAATACCTCACAACGCAAAACGGCTTCAGAGGAAACGACATTGTGTACATGCAAGCAAGCAACACGCGAAATCAGACGCAATATATGGCGTAGCAAACACCTCTCCGCGTCGCATGGCCAAGACATCGGATCGCGCGGTCGCGCTTCGTCGTCGCAACCTTCGTCGTTTATCGATGACTGCTCATTCGTAACTGAATGCGCGCCTGCCCCCGTCCTCGCGTCGTGCACACACTCACGCGCATGCCATCGTGTCAATTGCACCGTGATGAAATTGCAGCAGAAACCAACTTCAAGCAACATAAAAACATCAACTTCGATGACACTACGCGTGCTTGAAAGATGAATCGCAAATTGATGACATCAACTCAATGCCAATCGTCCATAGCACAGCGATGCTCTTTGCAATCATAGCAGTAACGAGTGACACTCCCCGTCCCCAATCACACCCACTCGAAAGCGTCACCACAAACACCGCAATTGCACCAAGGAAGAATCATATAAACACATCGCTCGGTTTTTTTTAACACGCAAACGCGGGCGCTCTCTCGTAGGGAACAGGGTTGCGACGCCGCGCCGCGTTGCAATCATGCCATCTCTCATGATTCAGTGCATCAGTTCGCCCCTCATCCTTCCCATCATGTCACAAACCCATTTCATTCTCCATCATTCCGAAGCTGCCTCAGATGCTATATGGCAACGCAACGCCATACAATCGAGAAGCACGAGCGCATACATATGCTTTACAAAACGCATGCGAAAACAAAGCAACATCTCATGGCGACAAGATGCCCGTGTACGTGGCCGCTCAGCTCTGGATGTCCTTCAGGAACGCAGAAGCCAACGTCTTCTCCTTCAGGCGAGCGGCACCAAAGAACAAGAAGGACCGCGCGAACCCCCGCCATTGCAAGCTGCAAGAGAAAATAAACAAACGCATGACAAATTTGAAATATAAATGTCTCAGACAAAATCACCCTGGAAGCTCTTCTGGAGATCGACAGCAACATTGGTGAGGAACGTCTTGCAGTACTCCGTCGTCAACGATTCGTTGTCCTTGGTAACCTTGTGGGTCTGCATCTTTCCGAGAACGTGTTCTGCATCCTGGCGTGAAACAAAAATTCAATAAACAAAGTGCACGTTTCCGAAAACGCGTTCTGCATATTTCCGAGAGCGCGCTTTGCATCAGGCATGAACACATAAAGTTTCAATAACATATGCGTGCACTATGGCGTGGCGCACGCGCACGACATAAGAAAAATCAGCATTTCGTCGGCGAGGGTCCTTGATTTTGGGTTCTAGCTCGGCAAGCTTCTTCAAGTGGGAGTTGGCGACGTCGTCGCCGCAAGCTCTGAGCATGTTCTTCAATTTCGAAAACTCTTTTGAAGTCTTCACACGCGCCTGCCACGCCTCCTCGACGTGCTGCTTGAATGGCTGAGGGATGTCTTCGCCGAGCATCGTCTTATCCATCTCCTTGCGCTCAGGATGCAACAACTGACGGCATGCGCTACGCGCGCGGCAAACGCATCCATCGGACATTAGTGAAAATGCGTTCAACCACTCGAGACATGATGTAGTGACGAGCACTATGCTGCGTATTCTGTCTTCGAAACAAACCGATTCCGAAAATTCATACATAAAAAAATTCGAAGCATCGCGCTAAGAACAGCTGAAGATATGTCCTGTGTCTTCTTCTTCGAAAAGTTGTAATCCCACCCAATAGCGTCGAGGGCCTTCTTCATCCTCGAAGCCTCTGCAGCACTGATCTGCTTTTCACCTTGGAGAGTAGTGCGCTTCTCAGTGCCGAATGTCTTGTCGATGGAATACCCCGTGCGGCGGCTATACTGCAAGCCGTCAGTACCGAAATGCTCTTTGACAGCGCCACTGTCGACAGCGTTCTGGTAGGCAGTCTGTGAGGGGCAACATGAAACAATTCAGACGCGCGAGTAATCTGAAAGAAACACGCAGGTGCGCCTCCATGCAAGCAAGCGAACATCTAGATAATGCACAACAGCGAAAAATGATACAAAGAAACACAACTCATACAACGTGAATACAACATGTGCTTGTAACGCATATAACGCACAATCCTGATGCAAAACACACAGCCTGGTTCCCGTGGAATATTGATGCAATGTACACAGCAGTCGGCAACGCTTGTTTGGATTCGGTCGCCCTCTTCCTCTCCATGCGCGACTGGTGTTCCTGCGAATCGGGCGCAGGCATTTTTTTTTTTTTTAAAAAAAAAAAAAAAAAAAAAAAAAACGCACATGATCAGATGAGAATACCAGTGCCTCTCGAAATTCACATGGGCGACATTGCGGTGGGAACCATGATAAAATCTTGTGAACAATATTGCGTGTTCATGCGTTTGCTGCGACATCAAAAACAAAATGCAGCAGCGATCCTTCACCATGGAAGCGTTCACATCGACTTGGTACGTGTCTGGGCCTGTGTTTTTTTCACAACGGTGTTGATGAATTTGGTTGCTTTCGTCCTCTTTGCTTTGACAGCCTCCCAAGCCTCCACAACTTCGGGGTCGACATCGCCAGCTGCCATGAGCTTCAAGAATTTGGCAAACTTGTGCCGATCCCTGGGCCCGACTTCGTCATCATCATCTTCTTCTTCCTCCTCCTCTTCCTCCTGAGATAACGTCAACGAGTTGCGAGCGGTTTGCAAGCAAGGCGATAAAACGAGAACACCTTTGCATTCCTGACCCCAAGCGCGATGCAATATTCTTGGGCGTGCGCTGAGCAAACGCATATAGCAAACTCAAATCAGAATGGAAACGCGGTGATGAAATCCGCACAATTCATACCGTGCCTAAGGTGAGAAAACGCGCGGGTCGTGTCCTTGGCCGCAGGGCGCTTCATCACCTTTGCGCTGGGCCTCTTGAGCACCGTTGATGCAGGCCTCTTCTTGGCTGAGCCCCCCTCTTCCTCTTCTTCGTGTTCCTCTTTCTCCTCCACCTCCTCTCCCTCTTCCTCTTCAGCTTCCTCATCGTCGCTGTCCGATGGGGCAGGCTTTTTCGTTGGCTTGTCGTCCTGGCAACTTTGCAATTGAAAATGAGTCGTAACGTCGTAGGCGGCAACGAGATTGCATAGCGAAATGCTCCACGTCAACGAATACAATGCGCATGCGTCATAAACTCAATGAATAACCAAAGGCGCGAACAACTTCACAAGAGACTAAAACGAAACGAGCATACTGTCCTTTCCCCACGTGGCCATCTGGCTCAAGATGCCCCCCCGAGCAGCAGCTGGCTTCTGGCCCAGCGTCGACGCACCAGGTGCCATCGCCAAGCGAATGTATGTATGAAACAATACTGATAGACACCCAGCGCAAAACAGCACTGCAAGCTATCGAGCACACGAGACTAACAAACAAATATGCAATTGAAGATCTGTGTCATAATGAATACAGCGATCCCACTGAAACAATGCGTTGTGGCGACATTGCGGCACTGTGACATTAGCAATCAACTACAAACGATATACGTAACGTGCACAGTTGCTTGTCAACATATGGTAGATTGTGATAAGAATGCATCAAATGCACGCGAAACCATGTTGCGCGATGTGTGTATGATGCGCGTATGAGTGACAACATCAATACCAAATTACATATGGTTCAACATATGAAACAAAAAATGCAAAACATAACATAAAATATATAAATCTTATATCTGACGAGTATGTAGTTTCGATGTAGTTTAGATGTAATTTGCATCGAAACTGCATGTAGATTCGATGTAGTTTCGATGTAGATTACATCGAAACTACATGTAGTGTCGATGTAGTTTCGATGTAGTTTCGATGTAGTTTAGATGTAGTTTCGATGTAGTTTTGATGTAGTTTCGATGCCGTTGTGGTTGTCTTGTCATGCCTGCCGTGGAGCGCATATGTGCAGATTACATATGTTTCTATATTGGTTGATGCATCATTCAGATTTCCTAGAGCATGAAAAGCCAACCGCAACTACATCTAAACTACATCGAAACTACATCGAAACTGCATCAAATCTACATCGAAACTACATCGGAACTACATCGAAACTACATCGAAACTACATCGAAACTGCATGTAGTTTAGATGTAATTTACATCGAAACTACATCGAATCTACATGCCGATCCGATACAGATGGCATCGAAATCTCATCTCATCTACATCGCAATTGACCTCTGTAGGTCCAAACCCGTGTCGAAAATATGCAGTATGTGTCTCATACGTTCATCGCATGTTTACATATATGTTTCCATCCTCTTAACCTGGAACCTCATCGTGCGCATCTACATGAGTACGATGTTGTGGCTGAGGGTTGTGTGATAAGACAAACAAACAACATGCATCATCATTTTCGTCTCCCTGTCGCATTCGCTTCCTCGCTCACACTCTGCCTCAGCATCTAAATTGAATCCTCAACCATCCCCCCTCCCCTCCCCCCTCTTCCGCCCTCATCAAATACCTCATGTTCCTGCGTCAACCCTCTCTTCCTCTCCTCCTCCTCCGCCTCTACCTCCTCTACTCTGCAGCATTGCCATTCCCTCGACATGCTCTCATTGCGCCATCTCCCAACATGCGAGATCGCACGCTCATTTCCAGCAACGATGATGGGCGACGCCGTTCCAGTATGTCGGCGGCTGCGCGGAAAACCGAACTGGCACCCTCAGTAGAACGCCTCTAGCGGAAGAGAATGCACAAAACAAGAACAGCAACACACACATGCAAGCGATTGAGAATTTCAAATATAATGATTGCGATCAGAGTGGACGCGATGAATCGAAGGAAACATGGGGTCATGCAAACAAAGAATGCCTGCTGCAGTCAAATGCACATCTCCTAGGACTGCTGCGTGGACGCCTCCCACTTGTAGGCCTGATGTGTAACGTGCACGGAAAAATGTGTGGCGTACATTCCTACATCGCACGCGCAAATAATATCGCATGCATCAACTCACCATTGCATGTGCCAATTCGTCATTTGTGTGATCATTTGTGGACATTACCACGCGCGTGGCAACAACAACTGCTTTCACATGAGTTTGACTGGCATGCACCTGCGCACGCACGGGCACCGAGGACGTGACGCCACATCAAAAGTTAACACGAATGCTAGCAGAGAGCGCGCGCATGAGTAGATATGAATTGGCGCCTTCTCTGGCGCGCGCGTGGGCGGCACGATGCGAGGCCGATTCTGCTCGGCGACCGCAATGATCTTCGGGGGCACGATGATGGGCGGAGGATCGACGGTGGCAGCTTTGGAGCCAGGCCGACGCTTCGCTGGGATGGGCGGCGGCGGCAAGGGTGGCGGCGGCAATGCCGCGCGCAAGAGGAGGTGCTGCGGCGGCTTTGTCCTCGGGGGCTCGGGCTTTGGAGGCGGGTTCAGCGAACGCGTCGGCTTGGGGGGCGGGTTCAGCGAAGCCGTCGGCTTGGGGGGCGGAGCAGGAAGCTCCAGGGTTTCGACGTGGAAGCCCTTGGTGGCCTGGGGGGCACGCGGCCCTGGCCTGCGAAGGAACTTGGAGCGCGCGGAGAGCTGAATGCGAGCCTTCTTGCGAGCAGTCCTGGCGATCAAATCATGCGAGTCAAATGCAACTTCGCGTCGCGCACAATTCGCGTCATGCCATCGACTGCTCGGATGGAAGCAAAATGAATTCACAATCATACATGTGTCAGAACAACGATTAGAAGGAAACGCTGAAATAACGCATCGTGCTCGCGATCGCCACGCGTGGTGCGCGTGCGCATGCTTCGAACAAACGTGTACACATGCAACGTGTGTCTCATGAATGTTCACGCGTGAAATTCTGGCAAATCAAGCGTACACAATAGCATCACAACGAACATTATATGCGGATATCACAGCTGGCACACGCAAAAATGAAGCAATGAGCAAACAACGACCAAAGAAACATAAACTCCTGTCGTTCTCTTCCTGCTGCTGCTGCTGCTGCTGTGAATCTTCGGCATCGCCCCCTGCTGCCGCTGCGTCTGCTGCTGCTGCTTCCGCAGCGTCTGAGCCGTCTGTGTCTTCCATGGTCGCGTTGTTCATGTCGGGCATCTGGAGGCGCAGGGGGGAGGTGAGGGGAGCGCTCGCGAGCGGCGCCAACAAAAAAATATGTTCCAGAAATAAGGCTGCCTGGCGAACAATAAGCAACACTTTATTTGAACATGCATGGTTCACGAAACGCGCGATTCGCCAACGCAAACGTCGTTCCTTCGACCCCTTGCCTTTCCTCCCTTTCCTCCTCCTACATCTCCCACTGGGGGCCTCATTCGGCAGCACGCGAGTGACTTTCATCGGCTGCCCCTGGCCGCCGCTAGTATTGATCATCAGCCCGTCCAGGATATGCTCGGCAGCCTCCCTCCACCGAGGCCCCACGAACGTGACGATCGTGTAGCGCTCCTGACTTGCGTTTCAGGCGCGGCAACGGTAACTGCTAGCATACAAAGCATGAATAATATCAGCGCAACGCACGCACGCGGATTGAAGTAACGAAACACAACATAGAACATATCTACTGAACAGACAGAACGCGCGCCATGTTCACCTAACATGCATCATGCTCATCCAACGCGCAACATCATGCAGAAATAAGAAATTGCAAAGAGAAGCCGGCACGCACTGAAATAAATCAAAACGACAAATCAAAAAGCAAACATAAGAAACCGGTTAGGCCTCACCGCGCCAGGCGGATGATACTGAGAATGCAGCGCAGAAAGCCGGCACGATAAAAAAAATGGAAACCTGGGAAACCGAATGCGCGTCCACACCATCCTCCATGAAAATCTGGTGAACGCCACTGAGGCCGTTCTGCTCGAAGGCTTCCAGCATGGATCTTCCCCCAGGAACTATGTTTCGTTATCGTCGCGCTAAAATCCCACCTCAACCTCGAACATTTCCCCCCCCCCCCTCCTCTCCTCCATCTCTCGTCCCGCAGTACGCTTCCTTCTATATACTGCTTCTTTCTACTATCTACTCCTGTCCTCCTGTCTACTCCTCCTCCCCCAGTGCGTTTCCTTCTCCCTCTCCCGACAAATCATCCCTCCCCACGTCGGCGTGGCATCGTTGGGGACGTGCTCAAGCGCCAGGGCGCACGGCTCCATGGGCTCGTCGGTGGGCCCCCCGCTCATGGCCCCGACCCCGCGGCAAAGCAAAAAGCTGTCGGCGCAGATTTGCGTCATGAGAAAGCAAGATCTGGAAAGCGAAGGAAAACGCGACATGGCATTTCAATACAATGACTCTCACGCATGAACTGATTGATCGCAAAAGCAAAGGCGCGCATCCAATACGCGGACACACGCACATCACACGTGAATCACACATACAAGTAGCACGGCCATCGGACAGACACACTCGCGCATAATAATCGTGTCAATGAAACAAAAAACTTTGCTGATTCATGGTGGGCACGCATACGCGAAGTGGAAGAGCGACACTTTTGCTGCGACAGAACATTACGAACTAACGCAATGTTGCCGATGCACAAACTCACCCCTCTCGCGCGGCGCCCCCTACAGGTTCGAAACATATGAGCCCTGCAATACCGCTTGTCGTTAACAGAAATACGCGACGATTACCGAACTGCATGAACCATGGCAACGCGTGCTTTCCAGAGTATATACATTTGCACGTGCTGTGCAGTAGCCTGCCTCACTCCACAGCTACTCACAAACTGCAACCCAACTTGCGAAAGAATTCTGGTTTCAGCTTCAAGCAATTCGCAGCAGCCATGTCCTTCGCTTCGGAATCGCCAACCCCCTCCTTCGTAAGTCTCTTCCTCTCGGCGTGCCACACCGAACTGTGGTAATTCTTCCATTTCGTCAGGAGTTCCTTCTTCTGGAGGCCAATGACCTCCGACAGAGGCACAACGTCCTCCAGGATCGCATGTCTGTTTGACAATGTTTGGTGCACACAAGTTAGAGATAAACAGAACATCGCGCGCGTGTCCGCGAGAGCGCCGTCCTTACACAAACAATGGTACATGATCTTGCCCGTGGCGGGCTGTCAATGGTGGCACACAAACCTATGTTTTACCGACGGCTTGCGCAACTGCTTGCTCTGATCAACATCCCTTACATAACGCATGCGAGCTGTTATCGAGCCGCGCAAAAACAATCGCAGATAAGAACACATACTAAAATGAGAAATGTGTCCTTCGAAGGAGTCTTCTTCTGGCCCGCTGGGGCCGTCTTCTTCTGGCTGGAAGGCGTCAGCTTGGCTCTCTTCTTGCCAGAAGGCGTCGGCTTGGCCTTCTTGGGCGTCGTCTTGGCCGAGGGGCTGGGCAGTTTGCGCTTCTTCATGACAGAGGGGGTGGACGCCTTGTCAGGGCTCTTCGTGCTGTTGTTCTTTGCTGCTTTCTTCTGCCCGCCGAGAGCGGCGGGAACTGGGTCAGGTTTCAGAGCAGCCAAAAACAAGTCGTGATCCTTCTCATTCATGGTCGTCGAAAATGGTTGTTCGATGCATTCCGAAGACTTGAACTGGAACATAAACGGGCTCTGCTGCTCAGGCGAGGGCCGCCGCGCGGCCTTCGGCGGCGGCGAGCGCGCGCCGAGGTCAGTTCCCAAAATTGTAGCGAAAATGCCGAACCCGTCGCTCGAAGAAGCAGCGCAGCTACTGGCTGTGTTGGGGCTGTCCTCCAAAGCCAAGAGGGATCGAGGAGTCTCGTCCCGCGTGCCGAGCGGTGCCGCGGGCTGCTTATCCACTGTCATATGGTTGAACACCTTTTGAATCTGCTCCATCTCTGCCGCGGTTGCCTGAAGAATCAAGCGCGGCAGAGAGATGCGCCAGAATTGGAAGAAATTTTGTCACGCAATGCACATGTAGCGTCAAATGTGAAAACTACATGCTTCACCATGTTGCATCAAAGTCTTTCAAGATGCTGGCGCGACCGAAAGCAACCCGACGGACGCGCGCAAATGACGATCACGCTGCGCGTGCTGACAGAACAAAAGAAACGTCATTATGATCTCATCGCTTCGAGACGACAGCGCCATTTTTCGTTCAAAGTAAGGTGCATAAAATGGTACCCTTGTACGTCAAAGCGTTTAGCTTTGCCTCGTGCTGCAGGGCGTCTCTGTACTTGGAAGCAGCCATCCTTGAGGCATTTGGCGCAATGCCCCAGCTCCCCTCCCTGTCCGCACTTCCCCTCCCCCCATGCTGCGCCGTGCATCCCTTCGCCCGTCGCGTTTCTGCGTCATGGCCCCTTGCGGACCCGACGCGTCCTGATGTACCACGCAGTGTCGTGGCAGAAGTGCTCCAGAGGAAGGTCACACATGTGGACGGAAGACTGCGGAGGGGAATCGCAAGGAAACATGCGCAACACGCACATGCGCATATAAAATCATATTGCAATTGCGAAATCATGTCAAAAAACATTTGAATAATGATGCGTTGTAAGCATGTCAACTATATGAATACTTCGTTGCGTCAATCGAACAATAAAGAATAATGACAAAGCGCCTGCTGGTGCGTCTTGTATATGGCTGCGCGTAACTTCACCTCGTGTACAACCATGTTCGGTGACGTCTTGGCGATGTCCGTGAACAGACCTGAAAAGTTGGCCATAATCGCGGGATCCGGGATGCTGTTCTCCGCCACGTGCTTGCGGATCGGGCTGCAAGGCGTGCGATTTCACAATGGAACGACATTGGACATAAATGTGGCACGTTCAAGCATACAAGCATGCATGGCTGTTGCTTGCAACGGTTGCGCGTGACACGACAAAACGCACTTCTAATGCAACGCAAATCACATGACAGGCGATGGCAGCATTTGCGATTTGGCCCAACATGGTAACACTCATGACAAAGCAGAGCTGGCGCGGGAAATGCAAAAGAAACATTCAATGCGAAACAAAATGCCCGATGATCCGCCACAGGTCGCGGGTGCCCTCGCTCTTGTACAAGCTGTCCAACACGCCGACCAAAGAATTGATACTCATATCCGAATCTGCCTTCGACCTCACACGCCTGCGCGTCAGGCGGCCCAACATCGCGTCCGAAACGCGCGCCTCCTCTGCAACTTTGGGCTTGGTCCAAAACTGCTTCAACGGAACACATGCGTCGATGAAACAGGCAACAACACGCGGGCACCACAGAGACGCGAACGCCAACGCATCTTACGCAAATCAACGTTGCCATAATTGAAATGAACGACAAACAGTAGCAACATTAGCACAATGAAGACAAGCCGTGACATCGGTTCGATCCGCCGTCAAAGCGGAATACGGAAACTAATGTTGGACACTAATTCTGGAAACTATAATTTGAAGTAGTTGTCAGTAGTTTCAAATTAATTCTACAACAATAAAAAAATAATTTAAATAAATTATAATAAGGAGCTGCTAATTTTTATAACAACTTAGTTTTTAAAGTTAATGAGTCTTAAGGGTAGCTCATGCAGCCCTTTTCCGTGCGTGCGGGGCTTTATGGCACAACTGCAAAGCCCCACTTTTTGGGTGCACCGGCCAATCCTGCACAGACGGAGCCAACACGCACACTTGGACACCCCCCACGGCCAAGACCTCACAACATCGACAAAAATGCATCGAAGTCGGAACTCCCAGGGAGTCTCCGAGGCCGTTGTGGGCCCCTCTGGGAGCCGCCTCTGGAAGGGGAAGGACACGAGCCCAGGGCGAGCTCCACGCGAACCCCAAGGGGGCCCCACGGAAGCCCCGCGCGAGATCCACGCGAGCCCACGCGCGAGCGCCACCGGAGCCCCACCCCATTGGGAACCGCGCGCTTGCCGCTGGGCACCGTTGGGCACTGGCGCGCGGCGACGGACTGCCGACAGGCATTGGAATGAGGCTGGCCCGGCGGCGGCAGCGGCGGCCGCTATGCCGCCCAGGAAACGAGCAGGAGCCCCGCCAACAGGACCACAGAACTGCCCCCCGCATTGAGCGCGGCCCCAGGAAGCCGTTTTCGGAACCAGGGACCACCAAAAAAACCAAGCGGCAAAAGAATCAAAACCCCCTGCTGCCTCCCATCCAGGCCGTGAGACAGATTGCTCTCCGCGCAGGCGGTCGCCTCAGCGCGCCCCTGACGCCTGTCTGGCACGGTCTCCGCAGAGAGCCGACGCCCACGTCTGTCGCGCCCAGCGAGGCTGGGTCTCTCTTCGGCGCCGGGCGCCGAGGGCGGAGCCAGGTGGAACCGGCGCCCGACTCTCCGTGTGATTTTCGATGTGGATTCCGATGTGGATTTCATGTGGATTTGGGGAGGCCGTGAAGTGTGTGAGGGGTGCCAGAAAATCGGGCCCAGATTTCCACTTCGAATCCACCTCGAAATCCACTTTCGAAATCGAGCCCGAAATCACCGTCGAAATCCACGTAGGAATCCACTTTCGATATCCACGTCGAAATCCACCTCGAAATCCACTTCGAAATCCACCTCGAAATTCACGTATCCTCGAGGCACCCAGGATGGCAATATTCTGTGAGCGGACAACAGAGGGAATAATGGCATGCATGGATTTTTGTGTACAGTTGCCTGGCAGGCGCGCCGGGCATCACGGGCGGGCAGGGCGAAGGTCTCGCAACGAAACTGCCCGCGACCTCGCCCGGACCGGCGGCAGGCGCTCAATCAAGGCCACCAGTGCGGGAGGTGGCCCCCAAGCACGCAACTCTGCCGCCGAGAAGATGTAGTCGTGCAGTGGCTGTGCTTTCCAGATATTGTAGTAAAACTGAGATTTGCGCACCCATGCCTGAGCCAAGGTGAGGGCGCCTTCTTCTCCGTATAGTGTCACATTAAACCGCTGGGCCGCCTGGAAGCCGTAAGATACAGCAAACTTGCTCGCCTGGCTCTGACGCCTGGTCACTGTCCCTTGATACGCATCGTGGCTGACGCCACGATGCACCATCGTCCAGAGGCCTCCCAAAACATTCACGTGGAAGTCCTCGTCCACCTCCACCGTGTCCACGATGAGCTCTCGCTTCGCTGAGAGCAGCGAAGAGTTCATCCAAATCCTCGTCGCTGAGGGCCCCCACGCCGAAGTCGTCGTGGTCGTCTGCGCCTTCAGGCCGTGCAGACGCCGAGCTGGGCTCCGAGCGAGCCTGGGGGGTGGTCCGCCGCCGACCTGCGCCGGCGGACGTGTGGTTGGGGTGCGTCTCCACTGCGCAGCAAGGAGCAGACCCCGAAAGGGCGCACCGAGGCACTGAACCGCGGAGCTGGTTGCTCGCAGTATCCCTGACGCAGCCGCAACTGGCCACCTGACCTCCAAGGGCTTCATCCCCCCGACATCGGATGCCCAAAACGATGTGCCTGGAAGCCCCTCCGGGCACGAGAATATTCGGTGCGCCCCGAGGCCCCGGCACGCCGCCCACTGCACTGTATAGCATAGCATAGCATAGCATAGCATCGCATAGCATAGCATAGCATGAGCATAGCATGAGCATTGCACAGCATAGCATAGCATACCAGAGCGCAACTTAGCCCAGCAAAGCGTAGCTTAGCATAGCACAGCGCAGCATGACACAGCATAGCTTAGCAAATCATAGCATAGCATAGCATGACATAGCGCAGCACAGCATAGCATAGCACAGCATAGCGCAGCATATCATAGCATACCGAAGGCCCGGCACGCCTTCCCCCGTTCCCCTCCTCCCCCCCCTCCTCCTCCTCCTCCTCGTCCTCCTCCTCCTCCTCCTCCACCTCCT
This sequence comes from Prorocentrum cordatum, assembly GCA_963575745.1. Lineage (NCBI taxonomy): Eukaryota > Dinophyceae > Prorocentrales > Prorocentraceae > Prorocentrum > Prorocentrum cordatum. The sequence goes on from CAUYUJ010012780.1 coordinate 1,178,011, forward strand.
CCTCCTCCTCGTCGCCATTGCCCTGCCCCCCCCGCCCCCCCCCCTTCCTAGGGCCCCACCTCTATTCAAAATAACCAGAAGAAGCCAGCAGAGAGGCGCGCGTGGAACGCAGAGTGCCGCAGGTGGGCCCCTCGTGGTCCATGGCAGACCAAGGCAAGCCTAGGTAGGGCACTCGGCACTGCGGCGCGGGACCCTCGGGCGCCCCCAGGGAACGGAGCATCGGCGACAGGCCAGCTTGCGCGGGCAATTCCCCCAGAGCGCCCCCTGCCGCCCCTTCCCCCGGGAGACGCCCCCAGCCCCAGACTGCGTGGCGCATTCCGGCGGCAAGCCCGAACCCGCTCCAAGAAGCGTTTCAAGTACGGCTTGACCTTGCTCAGGTCCTCGTGCCACGCCTCGCTCGCCTCCTTTTTTCGGGGCCGCGGGGCGGGGGGGGAACTGTCCGAGCATGGCGTCGAGAGGTTGCCAGCCCGATCTGGCGCCGACCTTGGCGCCCCCCAGGTGGCGGGCGCCCGTGAGCACGGCGACGTCGGAGGCAGGCACGTCGGGGAGGTCGTCCGCGCTTAGGAACTGGGCGAAGTCGGTGGTGAACTCGATCGGCCACTGCCCAGAAGCAGCACCCAGCGCCTCCACGTTGAAGACGCCGACCAAGGCCGGCCGCACAGCGTGGTTGAGACGAGCGAACACGACCGTGGCCGGACTCTGCATGGCGAACAGGAACAACAAGTACAGCTCGTCGGTGCCGACAGTGACCTTGAATACTGTCTTCCGGAAGGACGCGCGCCCCTGGGCGACCCGAGAAGCCCAGGATGGGGGCGCAGGGCGGCTGCTCTCTGGCAGCGGCGCCACGGGCATCTCCCCCAAGGCCTGGAAGAAGGCAGCGCCGGGCATGCTTGTCTCTTGCACCGCGGCCCTCCGAGCGAGCACGTCGACGTCGCGAAGCTGCCGCTGGTCCCCGAACGCGCCCTCAAGTCTGGCGGCCTGCTCTGTGGACAACTTCGCAGAGACCAGGGTCAAGGGCGGCCCTTCGGCTTTGAGCGCCTCCATGGCCTTCTCATGGCGCTCGGTGAGCTCTGCAAGACGACGCTGGCTCTCCTCGATGCTGTTGGAAGTGGCGCGGATTGCCTCCGCCTGCGCCCGCACTACGACAGCGTCGTACTCGCGGCGGCGCTCGGCACTGAGGTTCTGAAACATAGCGGCCCCTTTGGCCAGGAGATCCTGCTGCATGTTGGGGCAATGGCGTTTGATATTGCCCTGCGCGCGCCACTGCGTGCATAGCTCGATCAAGTCCTCGATGCACAGCGATCGCGCGCTGAGCCTCCGAGGGCGCTTTGCTCGAAGCCGTTCTAACGTGGCCCTCTCCTTGTCGAACGCTTTCTCGTCTGCGGTCGGGCTCGGCATCAACGCGTTCACGAGGGAGCAAAAAGCCCTGGCGCGCACGGTCTCCAGATCGTATTCGGGGTGGAACCGAGCATGCACCGCTGCGTGGGCGTGCATCTGCTCAACGATGCGAGTCGAAAAGCTAGTCTCCTTCAGCAACTCCAGAGCGGACCAGATGCGCGGCAAGGGTGCCAACCTCTTCCGGCCGAGCCTCCAGATTCTGGCCGCCACGTCCTCGTCGGGCTCATCACCCTGCAGCAGCTCACCCACATTGGCCCTGACGTCACCCATGGCCAAGCAGAGCGGATGCTCGTTCAACTTACGTAAAGATCTGAACCATATGAACGCTCGCAACACGTGAGCAGCCCCCAAGACGTCGCACCGCAGATCGAACCCGCTCATGCCAGGGCACGCCACAGCCAAGAGATCGTAAACCTCCGAGCTCATGGAACAAAGGTACTCAAACTCATCATCCATTGCCTCGGTCACAGCGTCGATCTGCTTCATCAACCTGTCGTCCCTCAGTAAGAGCTGGAATATCTCATCCGGCAGCCACGTTGTCAGGGACGCGACGAGGATGAATCGGCGGTGAACGCTCGGCAAAATGCGACGAAAACCTCCGATGTAGTAAGTGGATGCGTGTGGCATGTCGATAATGCGCTGGCACACCAGGTCGAGACCGGAGAGGAAACCGCAAGTGATCGGTCTGCAGGCGCGGCCTACTGTGAGCCACCTGCTTTCGCTGAACTGAACAAACTTCCAGAGGCCCAGCAAAGCTGCGCTCAACTCTTCGAGAGAACCCCCACGCTGGGAAGACGAATCTGAAACAACTAGCTTTTCGCCTGCGCGGAATGTCCGGTGAGACACCAAGAACTCTAATATGCTGTCGTGAACTCCCAGACTCATCCACACCTGCCGCAACACGCCCTGGCACGGGAGATGGGCACCTGGTTTGAATTCAACGACTCCCCCCAAACATCGCGCAACCGAACCCAATATGAGGTCGTACCCGTTCCGCAAAGATTCGATGCCGATGCGAACATCACGCAGCAACTCTGGCTCAGCTGACCAATGGCACAGGGCCCATTTTTGTGCGTTTTGTACGTCATGCAAAACACAAGGCAACGTGATGGGCCATTCTGCGAGGTACAGCAGCTCTTGCTGGGAGGCGTCTTGGACGAGAAGATGCTGTCGGAGAAGGTATTGCCGAAACAGCCGGTCCAACGCGGTATACAAAGCACGGTCGAACACCCTCACTTCCAGCGCAATGCCCTTGTGGCCTTGGGAACGCAATGGTTTCCAGGCTTGCAGAGAACGCGCAAATATCGCAACTGCCGACTTGCCGCAAGTCAGCGGCATCGGATCGGCATTTTTTACCGCCGTCTCTAGTTGGCCGCCGTGCCGTTTCCTACAGAAGCTTCCCTGCACAAGGAGTTCAGATCCTTTGTGCCCGCTGCGGCGAAATTTCTCGCCCTGCAACGCCAGTCGAGCATGCGCTTTGGTGCGGATGGGCGCGCCGTCGTTGCAATAAAATTGCAGTATAGTCGCATCTACATCGCGAGTGATAAACGAAGCGTGCAGGGATGCAAGAAAAGACTTCGCCACCTCCGTGAGGCGGCGGCATGATCGGAACACATGTGCCGCCAAAGTCTGGCTTGATGCGGCGCCACAGCTGAGCACGCCCTGCGCGTCGGAAACCACGGCGAAAATGTCGAGCCCAAACGGCTACGGAGCGAGCCGCGCAATGTGACACATGCAGACTCAACGTCCCCAATCAGCGGATTCTAGTGTAAGTATTGCGGGCACCTGTGGGAGGGCCGGCGGCTGCGCCAACCGCTCGAGTTCGACATGCATTTCCGCAGAGCGGTAACGAGACCCCGATTTGTCATTCCAGTTCCCCCCCGCCCCCCGACGACAACTCGCCCCCTTCCTCCTCCGCGTCCTCCTCGCTTTTGGCTTCGTCGTCCTCCCCCTATTCATCCTTGTATTCCCCGTCCCGCCTTCCCTTTTCCTCTTCCTCATCCCCCTCCCCCGAGTCTTCCCCATGCCTCCTCCTCCTCCTGTTCTTCCTGGCGCTCCCCCCCCTGCCCCCCCCTTCGCCCCGCCCCCCTTTCCACCCCCGATCCACCACCTCCTCCCTCATCCCACCCATGTCCGTGATCCTGCCCCTCCTCGTCCCCCTCGCCCTCATCTCCCATCTCCTCGCCCTTTGCCCGTAGTCCTCCGCCATCTGTTCACTATGCTGCTATTGTTATTGATCCTGCCACACCTCCTCCTCCTCCTCCTCCTCCTCCTCCTCCTCCTCCTCCTCCTCCCCCTCCTCTTTTTCCTCCTCCTCCTCCTCGTCCTCCTCCTCCTCGTCCTCGTCCTGGCCCTCGCCCCCCCCCTCCTCCTCCTCCCCTCCTCGTCCCCCTCCCCCCCTCCCCCTCCCCCTCGTCCTCCCCCCCCCCCCCCCCCTCCGCTGAGTGCGCCGAACGGGCGGGGGCATTTTCTGCATAGCCTTCGCTTCGCAGGGCCATCTAAAAACGCGCGGCTCGGCCAGTCAACAAGCAACCGACCCTGGGGTTCAGCCCAAAACGTCGCCGATTCTGCCTCGGCTCCACCGATCCCGAACCCAAGTGGGGGAGAGGAGGTAGAGGGGCGGGATATAAAAGACGGAGGACGGGAGAAACGATCCCTGACTCGATGGAGAAATACTCGGCATTTGGGGGTCCTGGACCAAAAAATTGCCAGGGCCAATCGACAGACTGCCGAATTGGGCAAGGGACCAATTCAACTTCCAATAATCGTTTTGCCGGCTCGGTCGTTCGAAGTGCCAGCTGGTTTGATGGCTTGCGCTCGCCGGCGTTCCTACAACGCCGCTGCCCCCTTGATCCACCCCCATAACTCGGAGAAGCATCCTCGAAACCAACGCGTAGATTTGGGCGGTCTGACGTCGGCCAAGGCCGACGGCAAGATAACGTAGAATATGACAATCGCCCCCCGCCCATAACATTGGATGCCAACTGCTGCAATGACCTCAGGGCGAGGAAGAATTGAGCACGAAACGTTCTGACCCACAAATGTTTGAATCTGCATGCCCCGCGTCAGACGAAGAGCCGCCGTCACGACGAACCGACAAATTTACCCTGGAGACGGCAAGTCAACAAAACTACACTGCCTGGATCACTGCTGATTGCCGCGCCGATCCGCGACTTCTCTGCCTGGAACTAATGCGAACGAAGGAATCCCAAACAAATTGACCCATCGCCGAGGAAAGCCCGACCAAAAAAACACCCCCCGTCTGCCACCGACAAATCTTGCTCGCTGCTGCTGCGCCCGACCGGTGCCCTGCCAGGGTGCCAGAAGAGGAGGGGGAAGGCACGTTCCAAGAGAGCGAAGGAAAATAGTCTGTGCTGGAAGCGGGGGGGGGGAGAAGGGGATCGAACCCCGCGGGAAACCCCCGAACATGGCGTTACGACAGAACGCGGCGCGGGGGATGGGGGGGAGGATGGGGGGAGAGGGTGAATGGAGGAAAGAGGGAGGAAGATATTCACGAGAATGAGAAGCAGCAACACAAGGGGAGAAGATGACGCGGCAGGAAAACGGAAGAGGATGAGGGCGAGGAGGACGTTGCTGACGAGGGGGGAGGGCGGAGGGGTGATAGGATGATGAAGGAAATGCCAAGGGCGAGGAGGCGTACGTTGACGAGGGGGCAACGCGAGCGGGAGGAGGACGAGGGGAGCGAAGAACTGGGGAGGATAAGGGGGATGAGGAGTAACAACAACATCAGCAACAGCTGAACGAGCATAAGAAGCAGGCGAAGAAGGGGGAGAGGGAGGATGTAGGTTTTTTTTACACACTGCGCACGCGTTGAAATCACATGGGAAACGCCGGCAACACTAGCCGATGCTACGCAGGACCGCTGGGAAGAACGCGCAATCAACATTTCCGTTGCGATTTTCGAACACGGTTTCATCGCGCCTCGCCGGCTCTCTGCTTCCGCCGAACAATTTCGAAATCCACCTAGGATTCATTGCTGAGACGTCGTAACGTCGTAACGTGAAACTGTGACTGCCGGAAGTAAACCAACAAAAGCACCCCTCCCAAGAACGCGAGACCCTCCGCAGGCCAAGACGCACAGAACATCCAAGGGCACCCGCCCCATCATGCACAACTATATCCAACGCGCACGAAGAGCACTGGGGTGCCCTCCCCGAACTGACCTCGATATTATACCTCAGTCCGGATGTGTGCATGCATGTAAAAACGTACATATATATATGTATATATATACACATTGTGTCATTTGACCAGGTGTTCGTAGCACTGCCCGTCCATGAGGTAGATAGCAATGCTGTTGCGCAGGTTCTGGATACCCGGATACCGCATGGCGCGCGGAGCGGCTGCGCGCACTTTTTGACGCGCCCCGAGTGCCACCTCGGGCCGCCATGCTGCTGCTTACCTCTACGCCGTGCCAAGCAGTGCCTGGATGCCGCGGTTGGGAGGCGGCGTCGCTTTTCCCCCCTGCGCCTAGGCCGCTACTGCCTGAGCTGCCACTGCCTCGAGCTGCCACTGTCGCCACTGCCGCTGACCTGCCACTGCCCGAACTGCCGCTGCCAACGCTGCCTGGACTGCCACTACCTCGAGCCACTGCCGCCGCTGCCTCGGCTGCCACTGCCTGAGCTACCGCTGCCGCCAATGCCGCTGCCACTGCCGCCCTGGTGCCTTGGCCGCAATTGTCGCCCCTCCTGGCGCCGTAGCTGATGTCGTCAGGCTCGCGCTTCGCTGTAACTGCCGCCCTCGTGGCCGACGTTGCTGGGCTCGTGCTTCGCTGCGCCGCTCGTGGCTGACGGCGTCGGGCTCGTGCCTCGCGGCGCCGCCCTCATGGCTGATGACGTGGGGCTCGCCCTTCGCGCCCTCTGTCCGTCTTCCTCTTCTCCCCTGCTCTTCGCGATGTCCGCGTGGTCGAGAGACGACCGGGCGCGTGTGAATGGCGGGCGGAATGCAAACCTGCCAGGGCACTGCGCGCGGCTCGGACACGGCGCTCCGCGCGCCAACCTGCAGCTGACGACGCGTCGTAACCGACGTCTGCCGCCGCTGCGCCACCTGCCAGCCCTTCTCGCGCCACTGCCAGCCGTTCTCGCACCACTGCTGGCCCTTCTCGCGTCGAGGCCAGACCTTCTCGCGCCGCCGCTGGCCCACTTGGCGCCACTGCTGGCCCATCTAGCACCGGTGCCCGCCCTTCTCGTACCACTGCCCGACGTGCTCGCGCCGCTGCCCGCCTCTCTCGCGCCGCTACCCGCCTTTCTCCCGCCGCCGCCGGTCATTCTCTCGCCGGGGGGCCAGCCGCAACGCAGTCGTTGATAACGCCGGGCTCGCACTACGCGGCCCCGCCTTCGTAGGTGACGGCGCTGGACTCGCGCTCCCCTGCGCCAACCTCGCGGCCGCTGGCGCCGGGGTAGCGCTTCGCGCGACCCCCCTCGTAGCTGGCGAGATTGGCCCCGTGCTTCGCCCCACTTCTCTTGTAGCTGTCGCCTTCGGGTTCGCGTTTCTCGACGCCGCCCTCGTAGCAGATGGCGCGGGCATCGTGCTTCGCTGCGCCAGTCTCGCAGCGGGTTCGCGCCTGTTGGCGCCACCCTGGCGCCCGCCCCCTGAATGATGCACCACTTATTGAACCGCCTCTCGATGCGCCACTGCGCCCCCGCTGTGCTGGGCGAGAAAATCAGGGATTGCGGATTGTTGCGTTGTCTGTACATTTGCTGTCTGCAGCGTTGTCTCGGAGCCAGCCTGCGCGCCGGCGATATGCTGCCGTTGTTTCTTCTCGCAGCTAGGATCGTAGCTGGCGGCGTCTGGCGCCGCGCTGGCTGCCGTTTGACGCCGCGGGAAACTGGGGGCGAATTCTGGAACCTATTGAATCCTGGGCCCGCTGACTGCTGCGCCCTCTGCGCGTCGCATTCGATCCGGCGCGCTGCCGCCGCAAAGTCTCTGCCGCGCGGGTTGGGCGCGCGCGCGGTTGCAGCCCCATTTGCGTGCATTGGTCGGACGTGGCCACCGAAACTTCTTGTCGCACTGCCATTCGTTTCGTCATGACTTGTCTTCTCCTGACCCGCGACGCGGGCTCGTCGGTCACCGCCGCCGCGCACGGGCCCCAATTCCTGGAGTCGCGAGGTGGACGCGTATTCGGCGAGACCAGAGATGTCATGGCTAATGCGCCCGCCTGGCCGCTGTCGGCCCGCGGGCTGGGGCCAGCCCGCCGAGTGGCCCCCTCCCTCTCGGGCGCCTGCCAGGAAACGTTCCGCAATGCAAAGCATGCCCACCTACTGAGGAGCCGCCCCAAGGCACATTTAAACCTCGGGGGCCCGGCGGCCCCCCTATCGCGCCAGCGGGATAGGCAGGCTCCAGAAAACACCAGACTGGGGCGCGCGGCCCGCCCGCAGGCGATCGAGCGCCGCCCCGGCTAATCGAACCGCTGCCCGTTCACGTTGCAACGAGGGCTGGCGCGGGCGCGCCAGGAGGCGGGTCTGCCTGCGCCCGTAGGCCCTGCGCATCGCGCAGAACACGATGGCCCCACTATTCCAAGAGCCTACACTCCCAGCCAGCTCCCGCCCGACGCCCTCCCCACGAACCACCCCTAGCCGATGGGACTGGCGGGGCTGGGCCGCTACTTGGGGGATCCCAGGGCAGGGGGCGGCCGCGACGCGGCCCCCCATTAATGGCTCCCCTCGCCCCGCGGACGCTACATCGCCGAGCGCGGCCCAGACGCGGGCGAGGGCTCCAGCGCCATGTCGTTTCTGGGTGGGGCCGAGGGGCCGAGACAGCGGGGCGCGGTCGGGGCGGCCCTTCCCCCGCCACCCTTTTGGGGGCCGCCCCGCGGCGCCCGAGGAGAGCGCACGCCGCCTCAGTCGCAGCCTCCACGCGCCCCGCGAGCACCCGCAGGCCTTGCTGCGGGCGCAGTCGCGCCCCGAGCTTGGCCCTGGCATCGGCCTCCCTGGCGCCGCGATGCCGGGCCAGCGGGCCCCCCTCGCGCCGCGCCCTGGCCGAGCAGGCGCGGGCTCGGGCTCGGCCCTCGACGGCGTCGTCGAGCCGCGCCGAGATCTGCGTCCACAGCACGGTGTATTTCGATCTTTCGGAGCAGCACCACGCTCGACCCCTGGCAGAGTCCTGCGCCGCGCCCAGGCAGTCCGCCGCCGCCTGCAGCGCGCCGACGGGGGCCTCCTGCAGCGCGCGAAGCACCGCGCGCAGCCCGGCGCGCCCGATCTCTCGGGTCGAGCCTGGGACGCAGCCGCACATGCCGCCCAAGGGGCGGCCATCTTCGCTGACCGCGATCGCCGCCCAGCCGCGCGTCGACAGCTCCGCCTCGCGGGGGCAGCTGTCAGACCCGCCGACGCGGACGGCGCCGCTGAAGCCCTCGCGCTGCGCCGAGCCCGCTCGCGGGCAGACTTCCGCGGCGCTCGGCGCCGTCGCGGCGACGAGGCCGAGGTTGACCAGCCCGCGCAAGAAGCCGAGGTCGTCTGCAGGCGCGGCCGCCCCCAGCTTCCGCGCGCTCTCGAAGTCGAAGTCCCTCGCCACGTGAGCCGCGGCCGCGCGTTTGAAGAGGCGATGGTGGGTCGCCCCTAACCAGCCCCGGCATCGGAGGCAGTCGGGCTCGCGCGCCTTCTGCTCTGCGCGCAAGCCCATCTGCGCGGGGGGCCCGCCCGCGATGGGCGAATCCAGGAGGGCGGCCTCCGCGCGCATGGCCCCGAGGGCGAAGCGGATGGGCCCGAGGTCGGGGGCCTTGCCCGCCAGCGCCTCGAAGCCCAGGTGGAGCGGCACGGTCCGCATCAGCGCGCGGCGAACACCGCGCTCCACGAGGTGGCTGATCATGCGCGGGCTGTGCCTTCTCAGCTCTATCGCATGCGCGCCACCTGTCCCAGGCCCCGCGCGCGCCACCTGTCCCAGGCCCCCGAAAACCTCCGCGAAGGCGGCGGCAGGCTGGACGCCCAAGTAAACCGCTCGCGCCCAAGCCTCCAGGGGCAGCCCGTCGGCGGCGAACGCTGGGCCCAGCCGCCAGCTACCCCCCTCGCCCAAGGCTAACTGGACCGCGCGGGGCCGCCGCCCAGCCTCACCGCGCACTGCCCTCGCATTGACGGCGCGGGCCTTGCTGAGGGCGGCCGAGGGCGCCCCGCGCGCGCGGGCGCCGCGCAGCGCCGTGGCCGGCGCGCCCGATCGGAAGACTGAGCCCAGGCACACTCCAGCCTTCTTCAGCATCATGCCCATGGAGGCCCGCATCCCCAGCTTGGACAGCCCGGCGCGCAGCGCCGCCCAGGAGGCCCGCGGCCTCATGCCGAAGTCGACCCCGAGGTTCTTGACCGGGGCGCGCACCTTGAACTGCCAGCGCCGCAGCCGGCCCTCCAGCCGCATGGCCGCCTCCGCGTGGGAAGCGACGATCGCCCCAATGGAAGGCGAGATTTGGAACCCCGCCTCCTCCAGGAGCCGGCACGCGGCGCGCGTGGCCCCGAAGCTGGCGCACTCGACGTCGCGCAGCCTCCCATGGACCGAGACGCTCAGGTCGTCCACGACGGCGAATGGCCCCGAATGGTCTGCCACGCTTTGACCAGGGCGTCGAGCGGGCCCAGGAGCATCGCCCGCAACAGGGTGGCGGCCTCGCCGCGCCCCGACACGATGGAGGCGCCCAGCCTGAACGCCCCCGACTTGAAGCGGCCCAGGCAGAGCCGCCGCGCCCCGCCGTAGAATCGGAGCAGCAGCTTGGGGTGGCGGAGCCTGTAGCCACGCCGCCGCGCGGCCTCCGCGAGCCTCGCGCGCGCCGGGCATTCGCGCGCGCGGGAAAGGTCCAGCAGCGTGGACATCGACTCCAGCTGCGACGCGCGCGTGGTCCACGACGAAGGCCTGCTGCCAGACCGCGTCCTCGCGCGATCTGACCACGCCGCCGAAGAAGCGCGGGCGGTCGCGCCCCTCCGAGCTGCGCGCGCCTTCTCGGCGAATGCGGCCGAGGAGCCTCGCGCGCGCGCAGAACCCAGAGGTGCTTCAGATCTTGTTTTAAGATCTGGCAACGACGAGCCCGTATAAGATCTTATTCCAAGATCCAGATCTTATCATCATTGCATATGCATCTATGTTATATGTTATGATGTATGATACCCATGGAAAACCGCAGTCGGCCATCATGCGTTATAGCAACCCTTTCGTTTCATTTTTTGCGTTCGCTTAACATGCGGGTAACGCGCGTGCTTGGCGCGCGTGCCGGCGTGCCGCGTGCATTTTCCATCCCGGCAGTTCACAAGGAGCAATCCTTGGGTGCGCGTGCTGCGGATTCACTTCGAACCCGACAGCGAGAGGTAAAAACTCACCGCGCGCAAGCGCGCGCCAGTTGATTGGCCACGAGGAACGCGCGATTTTTTTAAGAGCAGCGGGGGGCTCTTTTCATCTCATGTGTTGTGTGTTTTTGTGTCTGCGTTTCGTTCGCATTTTTTGTGGGTGTGTTGTACGTGCGTGCGTGCGTGCGTGCGTGCGTGCGTGCGTGCGTGCGTGCGCGCGTGCGTGCGTGCGTGCGTGCGTGCGTGCGTGCGTGCGTGAGTGCGTGCGTGCGTGCGTGCGCGTGTGTGTGTGTGTGGGGTGTTGTGTGTGCGTGTGCGTGTGCGTGTGCGTGTGTGCTGCGTGTGGTGCTGTGGCGTGCGTGCGTGTGCGTGCGTGTGTGTGTGTTGGTGCGTGTGTGTGTGTGTGTGTGCGTGCGTGCGTGCGGTGCGTGCGTGCGTGCGGGTGTGTGGTGTGTGTGTGTGGTGCGTGCGTGCGTGCGTGTGTGTGTGGTTGGTGTGCGTGCCGTGTTGCGTGCGTTGCGTTGCGTGCGTGTGTGTGTGAGTGTGCGTGCGTGTCGTGCGTGCGTGTGCGTGCGTGCGTGCGTGTGTGTGTGTGTGCGTTGTGTGTGTGGTGTGTGTGTTGCGTAGCGTGTGGTGTGGTTGCGTGTGTGTGTGTGTGTGCGTGCGTGTGTTGTGTGTTGTGTGTGGTGTGTGTGTGTGTGTGTGTGTGTGTGTGTGTGTGTGTGTGTGTGTGTGTGTGATTGTGGTGTGTGTGTGATGTGGTGTGTGATGTTGTGTGTGTTGCTGTGAGTTGTGTGGCGTGCGTGTGTGTGTGGTGTGTGTGTGTGTGTGTGTTGTGTGTGTGTGTGTGTTGTGTGTGTGTGTGGTGTGTGTGTGCGTGGTGCGTGCGTTGCGTGCGTTTTTTTTTTTTTTTTTTTTTTTTTTTTTTTTTTTTTTTTTTTTTTTTTTTTTTTTTTTTTTTTTTTCTTCTTCTTCTTCTTCTTCTTCTTCTTCGTCTTCTTCTTCTTCTTCTTCTTCTTCCCGCGTGCGCAGCCGCTGTCAGCGATAGTGGTAACCGTTTGCCGCCGCGCCGTCGCTCCTGCGGGAATCCCCCCGCGGGTGAAACATTGAGCGCCCCGTGGGGGCGCAGCGGGCGCGCGCCATCCCCAATGTAGTTTCGGGCGAACGGTGGCGACATCTGCGCGCCTGGCAGCGTGGCGGGGCCAGACGGCCCGACAAACGTGGCAAGTGTCCTTCGGGGCGCCAGAAAAAAAAAGGTCGGGGGCAGGGCGGTGAAAAAACGTTTCCCAAAGGGGGGGGGGGGGGGGCACTTCATCGATCAAATTTCCTGCGCACCCCCGCTGCTTCCCGAAATTGCGCTGGCGCCCGCGAGGGCGCGCGCAACGTGAAACGCGGGGCGGAAAAAGTGCAACTCGCTACGAAGGAGCGCTATAGAGGAGCAGCCCACATTTCCTCCTCTCCCCTATCATCTTCCCTTCTCCGCCGCCTTTCCCCACCTCGCTCCAAACCCCCCCCCCCCCCCCCCCCCCCCGCCCTCCGCCCCCCCGCCCTCGCCCGCCAGAAAACCCTCAGAGCGAAATGGTGCGAGGGGAGGCATGGGGGGAATGAGAGGGGAGGGAGGCCAGGTGCGAAGACGAGAGAGAGGGGAGGCGGGGGGCGTGGAGGATGAAAGGGGGAAGGAAGAAGGAGGGCGAGGAACGGAGAGGGTGGCCTGCAGGCGGGCCCAGGTGCGACCAAGCTCGCACGGCTCCGCCAAACAGTGGGGGCCCTCGCGTTTGGGATGGGCCCCCCGAGAGCACTTAGGACCACCGTCAGGCACCTTAGGGGCGCTACGAACCCTTCCCATTTCCTCCGCCTGAGGTTTCCTCGCCCTCATTCCCAGCAGAAGGGTCGGTGAGACTCCGCGCCAGCCAGGGTCGGTGAGACTCCTCGCCAGCAAGCCCGCTCAGATATTATCTGTGCGTGCGTCCGTATTGGTGCTTTAGTCTTTGGCTGCCTCGTCAATTTCTTTCCTCCCCCATGCACGCGTCCTCTTTTTCTCCATCGTTACAGCCACCATATTTGCTTACACCTGTGCGTTCGCCCTTTCCTTCATCTGTGGTCTCGTTCTTTTCCTCGGTGTCATTTTCATACCCATCGCGATCACATTGGTATGCTACACGTGTAGGTTCAAATAGTTATTGTAAAGCTTGCTGAGCTTCCGTGATTGTGCTAACGGAATGTGATATAGCTTGTGTGTTCTCTAGCACTCTGTCGAAGGAATCAGCTTGTGAAACCGTTACCGACGATGGTGAGGGTTCTCCACCGTAATCGATCTCTGAGACGAGGCGCTGCGGTGAATCTGGTGAATCTGCTGGTGTCGTCGACCCCTCAATCCCTGTATCATCGCCGAGCTTGCCCTTGCCTCCCGCCTCTCCCTCTGGTGCACGTGCGCTCTTCTGCTCACCTCCCTCACTCGGGGCGGGGCGGGGGCCCTCCTGCTCTTATCTTTCCGTCTGTCGGCATCTTCGGGGCTGGGCGATCGAAAAGCCGCATATTTTTTGAGCAGGTGCTCCTGAAACTCGGCTGGATCAGTCGACTCCTCGTCGGCCAGCGAGCGCGATATAGTTTCATCTTTCTCTTTGCTGTTTGCCTGGGGGGGGGGGGGGGGGGGGGGGGGTCCTTCCGGCGCTCAATCGTTCCGCCCTGCATCCCCCCCCACCTTTTTTTGTCTACCCCCCCCCCCCCCCCAGGCCTCCTGCCCCGACCGAAGAGGAGAAGAACAGAGGGGCAACAACCGCTGCCTTCGCATGCACATCGTCCGCGACTCTTCGCGGAGGTTATGTTCTCTTCCGTGTCTTTCCTTCTTCTGTTACTTTCTTATCTTTTTCCGCCCTATATTTTACTTTCTTATCTTTTTCCGCCTTGTACGTTGATTTATTATCCTTTTCTGCCTCCCCATGAGTATATATATATATTTCTCGATCTCTCTCCTGCTCTGCAGCTGCTCTTTCCTTCACTCTATCGCCTCCACCTCTCTCATTATGCTCTTTATCTGTCGTCTTTTCCGCCTCCTTAAGGATAACTCCTCCATATGTGTCTTTGGCGCCCTTTTCTTTGTCTTCTCTTTTGCCGCCGCCCATGGCGCCGCGCACCGCAGGCGGGCGGCGACCCCCCGCCTTGCAAGAAAGCTCGGTTGAGACGGATACGACCGCGACGGATCGACGACGGCGGCGACGACGGACGCGGAATGCGAAGGACGGCGACGACGACGACGACGGCGGCGACGGCGACGACGACGACGACCTATGACGGTCGACGGCGACAGGCGACGACTTTGGACGACGCGTTTGCCCGCCCAACTGCCGCGCCTGTCGCGGCGGCGTGCCAACGAAAGAAGCGACAAGAAAAGATAAAGATCACTAGAAGGACCTAAATTAGAAAGGAAACAGATCAAGTGATGACAAAAAGCGAAGCGAAGAACAATGACAAAAGCAAAGAAGCCCACCGCCCTCTGCCCCCCGTCTTCGGGCACACTATGGATCACGCGTGGGGGATTGGAGGACGGGCGGCAGGGGGATTGGAGGAGAAGAAGAGGCATCTGGAAGATACAGAGGACCCCATCGCTCTTTCACGGCCGAGAGGGCGGCGGGCCACGAGTCGGTTGAGTCTAGTTCGGGCTCATTCGTCGGGCTCCACACTTGTGCTTGCCGAGCTTGCATGGGGATGTTGACGGTACTCTGGGCAGTTTCAGTCGACGAAATTTGCCTCGGTTCCCTCCTCCACCTCCCTCTTCTCTCAACCCTCAACGTCGTTGTTCCCTCCGCCTTGCCCCCAATCGCCACCCGCCCCCATCCCTCTTCCCGCGTCCCCTCCTGCTGGCAATAATTCCATCGACTGATAGATCGAGGTATAGTTTGGTTACCCCCAGCACCATCGGCATCCCCCTGCTCTTCGATATGTTTCAGTTTGGCTCGGAGCCTTTCGAGGGCCTTCTTTTCACCTTCCGCCGACTCACGGAGCGTTTTCTCGATCTGGTTCCTTTCGAATTCGAGCTGGTCGCCCAGTTTTTCTCCCTTTCGGCTTCGGTCAGCTGGGCGTCGTCCTTGGGCGACCTCGGGAGCGAGCCAGGGTCAGACACGGGACAGAGGAAATGGTGGGAATGGTAAGGTCTTTATAACTAATTTTGCATGCGATCCCAACCATATCGGAACCCCCTGTCGCCCCAGGCTTTTCAGCACTTCTTCTGGGTCCGCGCCCAAGGGCACCTTTCGCAGAGCCTCAGCAGCTTCTTTGGTGAGACCAGACCAGGACATCTCTACCCCTGGGCTACGCGCCCCGCCCCCTGGGTCGAGGTCAACTTTGGGCCGATGGCGGCGAGGGAAGTTAGAAATGATAGGGGGCGGCGGTGGGATCAAAGCAGCGGGGCCCCCTATTATTGTCCGCGTCTTTTCGGCGCCTGCTCAAAATATGACCGGCTTGCGCCGTCAGTCAGCGGCGCGCGGTTTCTTCGGTAGATGCCCCAAGGCGTCTGGTTCTTCCCCGCGAGGGCGTCGGTCTCGCCGATCCCGTTTCCCAACGCATGGCCAGGAAACAAGCCCAGCCTCGCCTTCCCCCCCCCTTTCCCCCCGCGCGCGTGCGTGTTATTTTCGCGAACAGGTGCAGTCAACATGGTCGCGTGCATATGCGGATTGACAACTCATTCAAACACTCCTGCATCCTATATTCGGATACGCGCTTTCTCTGCGCGCGCACGCACGCACTTAATTATCCTCATGCCCTCCTCCCTCCAATCCGTTCCCTCCCTTCCATCCTCATTCCCTTCCTCCCTGCTCCCCTTCAGCCGCGGGTCCTGGGGGTTGCGGCGGTTCCTCTGGTGGCTGGTCATCTCCAGGAGGTTCGCCATTGTCGGATTCCTCGTCCATGTCTTTCACGGGGCTCGATGCATACAAGTGGGTGTTGGTTTTTAGGGTGCCTATTATCTGAAAACACAAGTAAACCGACGTATGGATTGTCAGGGGGTGGGCTCTTTCGGCGCAGGTTCGAAGCACGAGGTTAAGCCCCTCGTCGATAGACGTGTCGTACGCGGACGGGTTGCCATGATACCAGCTTCTGGGGATTGTTTACACACTATAGAGACATCGCCCCACCCTCCCCCACCTGCTATGCAATCCAGGATTGGCTCACTCTTCGCACCCCCCACCCCGCCCGCGGGTTGCCGTAATCGGAGAGAGTGGACAGGGCGAGCGGGCGAAGAGGAGTGGGGAAGAGCGGGGGTAAGTAGGATAGGGGGCGGTGAAGAATGAGTAGGCTAAGGATAACAACGTGCAAAACGAGGATTGGGGGGCACCGTCAGACTTGGTACCCCAAAGCGCGGGTCCTGCATGCGAGGTGCGCGAAGAAGTGGAATTTTGGCGTCGGGGCAACGCCAGCATCTGCGGCGCTCACCAAAAAAATATTGCAGCTAGCAAGCAAAATATCGAACTCCACAGTCGACAACTGCGTCGGGGCGGTTCGTGTCAGCCGCACCCACGCAGCCATAGCCTCGCAAGCACGCAGTAATGACGTATGCTTGTGTATACCAATATTGAAAACCTTCAACCTGTCAATAGTGAACGGTAGCATAGTGTATGTTTCAGCTGCCTTCATCTTCAAGATCCCCCCCTTATCCTCTTTGTCGTCTGATATGCCTCCGATCATTTTTTCTGCCAGCAGCCCGATCCGACGTTCTGGGGGGGGACGCGTGCGATCGAAATAAGAATGCATGTCTGCTTCAAGTCTCTTGATCCTTACACTGTCTTTTACTTTCCATGGGTTTGCAGCTAGAATCATGTGCAAGGCAGCCCTTGCAACTCTTTGCATCGGGCCGAGATATGCGGAGTGGAGGCCATCGATGGCGAGCGATCGAGCGGGGGACGTGCCGAGATCGTCGTTGAATATCGGGCTCCTGTGGCTGCATATATCCATAACCCTATTGTATTTATCCACAGACTGCCGCCAGAAAGTAGCATTAAAAGGTGTCTGCGTGCTTGCAAATCCAGCTGGCGTTAAAAGCTCGCCCGAGGGTTCGAGCCGATCGCCTCGCTTCAGCTTCAGAGCGGGCAGATCGACATCTTTTTTGAGCACCCTTCCTTTCCCGTTCCCGTCGTCGCGGAGAATGTCGGCCAGGGCGTCGCGAATGCGATCGTTCGCAACGTTCACAGCGTGTTCTCGCCGTGAGCATGCCTCGCAATACTCGTGGTGCTTTTTATCTCTGTGTCCGAGGCCGTCTTTGGTCACCATCCCTGGGCACGCGACGCCCCGCAAATCTTTGGTCACGGTGCGCAGGGGGCAGCAATTGTAGATGGACCCCCAAGGCATTATACCCATGGAATGTTGGTATTCCGACCAGTCGCCCTTGATATACATCACCATGCTTCTGAAAGGAAACTTCCTGGGCCCAGGGTCAAAATTTACACCCCCCCATCTCCACGCCGTCGCGCCCATGGTCTGGGAGGGCGCCGTCGACGAGGCACTGAAGCTGCCACACTGCAACCTTCAAAAGGGGGTGCACGGAGCAATGCCCTGAGCACCCGCACGAGCACAACGAATCTTTCCTCGGGAAACCAAGCAAATGCCGTTGGCCCGAAATCAAATTTATGACTGACACGCCGAGGATATGATCTTCGACCCCCCACTGGAGGATAAGTCATAAGTCGAAGGGTTTCGGGGTTGACGGGGTCTGGGCGATTCAGACCAGGGAAACACATGTGGGACGTTTTTGCCACTGCATGGGGGTTCGGGGCCAGAGCAATGGGGGGCGGGTCTTAGAATTGGGCTCGGCGGAAAGCGAGAGCCACCACATTGTGTCGTCCTGCTGCTTGGCCCGCATATCGAACGCCGTCCATGTAGAGGGCCAAGGGGAGAGGATAGTCCTCGCCAGCTTCCCTGGCGCGCACGACATGGGGGTGGTTGAGGTACCCTGGGGGGCTCATCACACTCGATGGCGAGTCAATATCGCCATCTTTCAGCGCCTGTAATATATAATCGCTTTCCACAGCTTCGTCGTAGATAGTCCTGTACACTTTTCGGAATGGGATCTGCATCGTTTTCTTTTGTGCGTCTTTTCTTATGGTGGCAGGCGCTTTATCTGCATAACAAAGCGGTGGCTTGGGAAATCTGGAGTCCACGTGCTTCTTATAGCTGCCCGAGCTGCCCCCTGGCTTCTTAGCATATTTCCCCCACTCGCCACCTGGCACCTCGCACTTTTGAAAATAATGGCAGAGCACCGCGAAGTCCTGGGCCGACATCCGTTTGCAGGACTCATAAATACCGAGTAGAAGGTCCAAAACTTCAGCCCCCGCTCGACGCTTTTGCATGCCATCAGGGTCGCGGACATACTGCTGAGAAGGCGCGCGCCGACCCCCCCCCCCCCATGGCTTGGGCTCTGTGGCTTAGGAGAGCACGCGCACGTGCGCCACAAAATGCGCGCGCATACATGCGTGTATACAACTCCCATCAGAACTCAAGCAAGCGTTTTTTATCCAGCTTTCGGCTGCTGTCGGTATCGGAGCAGCCTTGCAAAGGTCAAACACACACCGGCCTGCGCGCATCAAAATCAGTTGCGCACTCGATCCCAGCACCCTGCCGAGATTCACATTAGCGCTCTCGCTACCCTACAGCGGAAGCGCAAATGCACCCATAGCAACCTACCCAAGCGCCTTCGGCGGCGCGTGAACGACTTCTGGACCCCATGCACTCGGAAGAGGCAATGCGGCTGGCACATGTAACTCGATATCTTCGGGGCGAATATCGATATGTTTTCTTGTTTTTTCCTGAGTCCCCCAGGTTTCTCAATTTATTGACTTTTATCCGGCTTTTCTCCGGCTTTCATCCGGCTTTTATTCTGTCATGTTTGTGCATGTATATATATATATATGGTTTGATGCTGTTTTATTCGGACTTATTCGCCTTTTATTCGCCTTTTATTCGCATTTTATTCGCCACTCATTTTTCTGTTGTTCGATGGATCTCGCAACATATTCGATGGATCTCGCAAAATATTCGATGGATCTCGACAATTATTCGCTGGATCTCGAAAATTATTCGCTGGGAACCACAACTTATTCGCTGGATCTCCAAATTCATTCGCTAATATCAAAATTCATTCGCAGGATCTCAAAATTCATTCGCTGGATCTCAAAATTTATTCGCAGAACTAATCCATTGGGCCTCGCATTCTGTTCTCAGGGGCCCCCTCGAGCTCGAACCTCGCACCCGAGACATATCTGCCTGCCGCTAGCCGTGCGTATATACATGCTCAAGCGCTTGCTGCCACCTTCGCGGCCGTCATATCTTCCACGGTCTTGCATTATTTCTGCAATGCTTTCAGGGGGTCCGTCAGCACCCGGGTTGCTTTCTCGGCTCTCAGCTGGAACTTTGCTTCCCCGACCTGCGGGCGAGGGCCAGGGGTTGCTTTGGAGCGCCAAGTGGAGGACGCGAGGGATGCAAATAGGAAGGGTGCGATTGCTGCCATTGCCACTGCCCGCGCTACCCCACCCCGCCCCCAACCTCTTTCGAGTACTTTTTCATCTGGGAGTTTTCGGCGTTCATGATGCGGGAGATGTT
Source organism: Prorocentrum cordatum (assembly GCA_963575745.1). Classification (NCBI taxonomy): domain Eukaryota; class Dinophyceae; order Prorocentrales; family Prorocentraceae; genus Prorocentrum; species Prorocentrum cordatum. The sequence continues at coordinate 1,197,270 of CAUYUJ010012780.1, forward strand.
GGCGCTGTTCTGCAGCAGATCATTCACCTATTAGCGGGCGGCGCGAGCACGCGAGCAAAGGGGCGAAGCAGGGGGGGGGACATGCGGGGATGTCAAATTTAAACCTGTAGCGGGCGGCTGCAGGGAGACATGCAGAATTGGGACGAGCAGGGAAAAACCTAGTTGGGGCGGGAACGGGATGAGGGTGGCAAAGGGGCGAGGGAGGGATGGCGCGGGCGCGCGCCTTCGCGCTGGCCTTGCCCAGGTCTTCCGTGCCAGACTTCTTGGCCCACTGCCATTGGGGGCCCTTCTGTACCTTCTCGCGGGTCCTCATGCGCCGCAGGCTGCACGTGTCGAACATAGATTTGACTTGCCTGAACTCCTTGAGCCAGGGGGGCGTGGAAGTCATATTCTTCTTCTGGTCACCGTTGGTGCCGTCTTCAGTGCCGTTCCTGCCAGTCCTCTTGCCGCCTTCAGTGCCCTTGTCGCCTTTAGCGCCCTTCTTGCCTTTAGCGCCCTTATTGCCGCCTTTAACGCCCTTGCCCTTCCTCTCGCCTTTAGTGCCCTTGCTCTTCCTGCCGCCTCCAGTGTCTGTGCCCTTCTTCGTCTTTTGCTTCGTCTTGTCTTTCTTGACCGTTGGGCCCTTTTTCACTTTCTTGCTTTTCCTCTTTGGCGTTTTTTCTTCATCTTCTTCCTCCTCCTCCTCTTCCTCCTCCTCCTCTTCTTCCTCCTCCTCTTCTTCATCCTTCGTGGAAGCCTTGGTCGAGGCGTCGTCGTCGTCGTCCTCGTTGGCGGGCAACTGCGCGTCCTCAATATCACCTTTGCCCTGCCACGACTGGAAAGTGCTCCATGCCCTCTTGAACGATTCCCTCAGCCTGTGTGTAAGGTAGAGGAACTTTACCGACTCTGTCCACTCGTCCCACTTGACGTACATACCCCCTACCAGAATCGCGTTGGTTGCGTACTTGAACGCGGCCTTCAGGTCAGCCGACCCGCCTCCCTCGAGGAAGGCCATGCGGCCGAGGGAGATGTACTCCCCGTCCTCCAACTCGGTCTTCTCGAACGTTTCCTCTTTTCTCTTTCCCAGCGCGCCTTATGCTTTTTGTGCAACTTCTTGCACCACTTTGCTCGGAAGTCACGGCGTTCTGCCCACCCCTGGCATTTCGCATAATTCCTTCTCAGCTTATCTGACGCCGCAATTGCCCGCGCCCATCGCGAGCCGATCGCATTCCCTGCCGTCGTCTGCGTAGTGAAATAATAATTATTAAGGGCCAATTCTTCGAAGAGGGCTTTGTCCATCGCGGCGTCCTCGGGGAGCGGGTCATCCTTTTCGGTTTCTTTTGCAGCCTTCGCATCTTCCTTCCTCAGCTTTTGCACCTTGCCCACCAGGTCGCCGTTGAAGAACTGAGTGAGGACCTGACTCATGCGCTCCATAGATTGTTCTTCAGTGCCCTTGAAGAGCACGTCTTGGTTCATCGCGCCCAGCTCTTGATGAAGCTCGGTCAGCGGGGATTCCTTGTCGTTCGGCGCGTGGCCTTCGACGACGCGAACGTCTTCGCGACGCAGCGCCCCCTCCACGCCGATATCGACGAGATCGTTTTGTTTTCTCTGCCCTCGGCCACAGCTTGCCTTCCAGCTGCGGCTGCGCGTCGGCGACGATCGGGCGTTCGATGCCTGGGTTCGTCTCGCCGCCGTGGCCAGCCAGCTCCTGAGGCACCTCCTGTGGGGGGATGGGCGGGGGGGGGGGGCGGGGCGCGCGGGGCAGAGCGCGGGCCGAGGAAGAGGAGGGGGGCGCACCGCCGAATCGCAAGCAAAACAAAGTAAGATGCCGATGCCCATAATCTCGGGATGGGGGCCTCAAAGCTCGCAATCGAATATGAAGGGCGAGGAGGAATAAACATAACAGAGGGGAACAGCGGCAGCAGCACTAGATGTGGGCGGGGCAGAGGCTCGAGGAGGATCAGGGGCAGCAGCAGCGGCGCTGGATCTCGGATTCGGGCTCCATCTTTCCAGCTGCCGCAGGGGTCGGGGCTGCGCTGGCCGTGGCCGCAGGGCTCGGGGCCGCGCTGCCCGCGGGTGCTGCCGTGGATCTCTGCGCCGTCGTCACTGGAGTCGCCGTCCCTGCCGAATGCGGCGTCGCCGCAGCAGCCTGCGGCGCGGACCCTATTTCGGCGCTATACATGTTTCCCCCGCTGCTGACTCTCACCGCTTCTCCCCTCTACCCCTTCATCCATCAATCCCCTGTGATCCTCAACCCCCCTGGCTTTCTGGCGGCAGCCTCTTGACCGCGCACTTCGGCCGTCTTCGGCATATGTTTCTTCTTCGTCTTCTTCTTAGTATTCTTCTTACCCTCTTCATTGTCTTCACCGTCTTTGGGTTCGCCTTCTCCTTCCTTCTTTTCTTCTTCCTTCCTCTCGTCACCGTCTGGGGCCTCCTTGCGCCTTCTCCTACGCCTCTTTTTTTTTCCTTCCCCATTCGCATCGCTCCCTTCCTCGCTGGACTCATCGGCCTTGCCCTTGGAGGTATCATCAGGGATGCGACCTCCTCCCAGGCCCCCCCCCGCCGTGCATGTGCGCCAGAAGCAGCGCATCCGACAAGCTGTCCTCAGATCCCATGAGTTTCCAGTTTCGTTTCTTCGGTGGCTCGGGGTCGCGAGCTGGCGGTGGGGCGCCGTCGCGCGCGAACCTCTCTGGGTCTTCACCCTCGCGTGTGTTGGCCTTTCTCTTCGCCTGAATCCATCCGATCGGGGCCGCGACAGGCGAAAGCTGGTGGCCATCACTCGGGGCCTCGCCATCTTTCGGCTTATCGGGCGAGTCTTCCACCTCCAGCACCACGTTTTCCTTTTCTTGCTCCTGCGCCGCTGGACCCCGCTCTCTCGCCACTCCGCTGCCCCATCTTCCCCACCCCTATCGTTTTCCTTGCCTTTCCAGCAATCAACCTAGCATCTCCCCCCCCCCCTCGCACCCCCCCTCCCCTCCCCCCCCCCCCCCCCCCCCCCCCCCCCCCCCCTCCTCCCCCCCCACCCCCCCCCCCCCCCCCCCCCCCCCCCCCCCCCCACACACAACACACACACACACACACACACACAACACACCACACACACACACACACCACACACACACACACACACACACACACACACACACACACACACACACACACACACACACACACACACACAACACACACACACACCACACACACACACACACACACACACACACACACACACACACACACACACACACACCCACCCCGCCCCACCCCGCCCCACCTCGCCCGCGCTGCCGCCCGAACCCGCAAACTGGTGACAAGGGGGAGGTGCAGCGCGGAGGGTGGGCCGTCCTCTTCTCCTTGAATGCGCTGCGCCATCGCGAAGTCGCCCATCTCCATCGCCATATTCTGCGACGCCCCCACATGCTCCTCGAGCATATCTGGTGAGACGTCGGCCAGGGTCAAGAACCCTTGATGCTGGGATTCCTGCTGGGTCTGGGAGCCCTCGGGGGCCACCTCGCCGTCCGCCAGCGCCCTCCCTTCTGGGGGCGCTTCTTCCGCCATCGCGCCGCTGGCGTCCTGGTGGATTCGTCTCATCCTCACACCAATCCTCGTTCTCCGCTGTGTCACCCTACCCCCTGCCATGGCCCTTCCTCCACCTCCCGATTTTCTTCGTCTAGTCGTCGTCATCAGTGCGTTACCATCTTCTCTGACCTTATCACATCCGATTGCACTTTTACCTGATCCCCCGTGTCCTAGAACGCTCTCGCGCGCGGCTCATTGCAGGCGCCAGGGGCGCGCCCGATTGCCAAACCGTTGCTGGAATCTTAAGGCGGCGAGGCGGCGGGCGTAGACGACGACGACGACGACGACGACGACGACGACGGTCAAGAGGACGGCGAAGAGTGAAACGGGGGGCGGGAACGGGCGTGGGCAACAAGAGACGTGGGCGTGGGGATTAAGAGGTGCGAGACCGATTGCCCTCGATCGCCGTCGCCCGACGTTTCCTGCAGAGACGCGGGCGCCCGAAGTCGAGCGCCGAATCAATATCCAAGCGCGCGCGCGGCATCGCAGGATTGAGTTCCTTGGAGAAGCTCCAGGCCACTGAAAGTTGACCCCCTCCCCCAAAACCAGTATGCGGGCGAAATCCTGGATAGGGGGCGACGCAGCCTGTCGCCTATCAAAGGACTCTCGATCGCTATTCTACTTCGCTGCCCTCCCGAGCGCCACCCCCTATCACTCACTCGAGCTTTATCTTTGTCGGTATATTTCTCTTTGTCTTTATTCGTGTTTTCATCTTTGTCTTTATCTGTGTCATTATCTTTGTCTTATCCAGCTTCGATCTTGGCCTTTACCTGCCGGCCCTCGCGACGACGACAGGGGGGGCGACGATCAGGACGACGACGCTTCCCTACCGCAAGATAGCACCCCTTACGCACAATATCTCAGATGCTACGGCAGTGCCCCACCCCTCCCATTCCTCACGCAAGACAATCATTGCCGAACTTTAAATCCATCATCTTCTGGCAGTCGCTCGCGCTTCCCTTGCCAGGCGAAGGTTTATCATCGTGCTTGTCCCTCTTCCCCCTAGGTGCCTGTGGCTTCACAACAGCTGCCTCTGTCTTCTGATTCGTCTTCTGCTTCTTCTTAAGGATTTCAGGCGTCTTCTTTTTCTTCGGTATCTTTATATGTTTCCTCCTATCGGTGTCTTCTGACTTCTGCTTTCCAAGTTGTTTGTTTTTTTTGCGCCGTAGCCTCGCCCTCCTCCTTTTTCTCATCCCCCTCCTCTTCTCTCGTCGTGGCGTCGTCGCCATTCTCTTCTTCATCTGTCGCTTGCACCTCGCCCTCAGCTTCCTCCTCGTCCTCCTCCTCCTCTTCTTCATCGTATTCCTGCTCCTCTTCTTCGCCCTCCTCGTAATGCTCTTGCTCTTCCTCTTCTCCCTCGCCCTCGTCAGGTGCGCCATCTTCGCCCTCATTGTCTTCCGACGGTTCTTCGTCGACCTTTTTGTGTTTTTTCTTGTTTTTCGGCGCGTCGCCATCGGCCTCCCCTGGTTTCTCGGGCCCTTCTTTTGTCGCAGCGGCGGGCCTCTTCATGCCTTTTCCTTCGCCGCGTTTCCTGGTGTAGTCTTGCTTCGCCTGCTCAAACTCATCTTTTGATTCATGTCCGCCTGCGACCTGCTTTCCAAACTTCTTGAACATAGAATCAACCTCATCACTATTGAACCAACTTTTGACCGCCATCTGAATGACCATGCGCTTCTTTTTTGGAGGCGGACAGTCCCAAACAAACAATCCCAAGTGACGAGTCCTTACATCGCTGATCATTCTATGGAATACTTCTACTGTCACCCGCATTTTTTCTGCTGTCGCAACCTCCCATAAATACTGATTGCCCTTCTTCTGCTGCTTCACACTCATCATGTCCTTCCAACGCTTATGGGTCATCCCAGGTATCGCATAGAAACCGCCGTCTTCGAAATGTACTGCGACCTCTTCGTCGTCGTCGTTATCTGCGAGGCCAGTAGAATGCACTGGTGGTCCGCCGTTCTTTAACTTTCGGGCCACGGCCTGCCCTGCCCATGGAAAGAGCAACAAACAACACAGCCCAACATGCGCTACCATGATTCTGAGAATGCAGGTACAATCACAAACAATATGCGCCCCCCCTTCCCGCCACCATCTCGCTGTCGAAGTCGCACGACTAATTATCTTATTTGGCCTCCCCTGCGCCCCATGCGGGGGGAAGGGGATGTGGGGGGAGGAGGAGGCACGTGCAGAAGAGAGTGGATCGAAGTTAAGGGTCGAAGATCTCCGAATAAAGTCCGAATGAACTCCACATGAATTCCGAATGAAATGCTCCACTGCCGTACTCTCTTGCTCGACCCCCATCCCCTCCTCGGCGTGTTCCCAGAAATTATTCAACCACTTTGGCTTCGAACTTTGGCTCCTCGGCTAGCCGGGGCCGCGCGCGAGCGAGGCGGAGGGCGGGGGGGGGGGGTGCAGGACGATGAGAAGATGGCCGATGAGGAAGGAAACGAATGGAGATAGCGAGGAAAGAAGGAAGGATGAACAGGGGCAGAAGACAAGGGAAAAAAGCAGACTCGGGCATCATCGTCGCACTCCTCCGCCTCATCCTCATGGCGCTGTTCCTCCTCATTGCCCCGCTCCTCCGTCTGCCCCAATTGCCCTCGAGTCCTGGCATTGATCAGCGCTTGTGCTACGCGCCTCAGAATGGCTCTTACGCCCGCACGCCCTGCGCGCCTCCAGCGTGTAGCGACCTCCTACCCGCTCCCCCTTGTCCCTCTGATGCGTTAGACTCCCGCCCATTCCCTCCCCCAGATCCGTGCTTGGCAAAGCCAATATAATCATAGACGACGTGTCCGTGTACCAACTTTTCCGAGACGCCGCTAGCTTCCACTCTGTTTCCATATTTTCCGAAAGGGTCTGCAGCGATTGTTTGGCATCTTGGGCTGTCATGTTTTGGGCTGGATGCAGCAACTGGCGGACCTCGTCGATGAGATCTTTCCACTCGAGGAGACGCTTCGTATCTTGTGGGTCCTGGCGGGGGAGGGGCGGTGCGGGCGGGGCAATCAACGTTCCTCGTCCTCCCGATCATGTTCAATTCTGCTTCCACTTTTACTATATCCCCCATTTCCCCCCTTTCCCTCTCGTTCCCCATCCGCCCTCCCGCCGCCAACAAGTCGAGTCCCCGAGGTCTTTTGTGTGCTGCAAGTCCTCTGGGGTCTCGATGTGCTTTTTAAATGTCCTCCAAAGCTCGTCGGGGTCAGCACCACTCTTCGCTTTTGTCTTTCCCATTTCTTTGCGCGCGGGGCGGGCTTTCCCGCGGGAGGCGGCCGCGGGGCGGCAGGCATGAGAAAAGCGGCAGCGGCGTACACCTGCCCAAACATTGTGGCGACGTGCATGGGCAATGCGCGAGTACAGACGTGTATGCACATATGATGTGCGGGGCCTCTAATTTGCATGTTAAATGATGGTATCCGCCGACCCCAGAGGCGTGTGCGGGAAAGTTGTCAACCTTAGCCACATCCCTACGATCTCTCGCCCACGCCCACCCCGTCGAGCCTCTGTGCGCCACCGCGCCCAACACCCTCCACGCCCCGGCACCCCCACACCATGGAGCCTCTGCTCTTGAGACCCTCCACCCACCATTTCGCGCTCCACTCCGACCGACACCCCCCGCCACGCCTCCGTCATGCCTCAAGCACGCACCGGTACCCCCACACCATGGAGCCTCTGTTCTGGGGACCCTCCACCCCACCATTTCGCGCCGGATCCGACCGACACCCCCCACCACGCCTCCGCCATGCCTCCACCACGCCCCGCCACCTCCACACCATGGAGGTTCTGTTCTTGGGACTCCCACCTCACCATTTCGCGTTCGACTCCGACCGACACCCCCCACCACGTCCCGCCATGCCTCCACCGCGCTCCGGCACCCCGACACCATGGAGCCTCTGTTCTCCCGGTACCCCCACACCATGGAGCCTCTGTTCTTGGGGCCCTCCACCACACCATTTCGGGCCCGACTCCGACCGACACCCCCCGCCACGCGTCCGCCATGCCTCCACCACGCCCCGGCACCCCAACACCATGGAGCCTCTGTTCTGGGGCCCTCCACACCACCATTTCGCGCCCGACTCCGACCGACATTCCCTGCCACGTCTCCGCCATGCCTCCACCACGCCCCGTCCACACACCATGGAGCCTCTGTTCTGGGACTCTCCACCCCACCATTTCGCGCCCGAATCCGACCGACACCCCCCACCACGCCTCCGCCATGCCTCCACCACGCCCCGGCACCCCTACACCATGGAGCCTGTTCTTGGGACCCTCCACCCCACTATTTCGCAGCCGAATCCGACCGACACCCCCAACCACGCCTCTGCCATGCCTCCACCACGCCCCGGCACCCCCACGCCATGAAGCCTCTGTTCTGGGGACTCCCACCCCACGCACCCCCCACCACGCCTCCGCCATGCCTCCACCACGCCCCAGCACCCCCACGCCAAGGAGCCTCTGTTCTTGGGCCAGTCCACACCACCATTTCGCACCCCGCCATTTCGCGCCCGAATCCGACCGACACCCCCCACCACGCCTCCGCCATGCCTCCACCACGCCTCGGCACCCCCACACCATGGAGCCTCTGTTCTTGGGGCTCTCCACCTCGCCATTTCGCGCCCGAATCCGACCGACACCCCCCGCCACGCCTCCGCCATGCCACCACCACGCCCCGGCACCCCCACACCATGGAGCCTCTGTTCTGGGGACCCTCCACCCCACCATTTCGCGCCCGAATCCGACCGACACCCCCCGCCACGCCTCCGCCATGCCTCCACCACGCCCCGGCACCCCTACACCATGGAGCCTGTTCTTGGGACCCTCCACCCCACTATTTCGCAGCCGAATCCGACCGACACCCCCAACCACGCCTCCGCCATGCCTCCACCACGCCCCGGCACTCCACACCATGGAGCCTCTGTTCTTGGGACACTCCTCCCCACACACACACCACCACGCCTCCGCCATGCCTCCACCACGCCCCGTCCACACACCATGGAGCCTCTGTTCTGGGACTCTCCACCCCACCATTTCGCGCCCGAATCCGACCGACACCCCCCGCCACGCCTCCGCCATGTCTCCACCACGCCCCGGCACCCCTACACCATGGGAGCCTGTTCTTGGGGACACTCCCACACACTATTCGCAGCCGATCCGACCGACACCCCCAACCACGCCTCCGCCATGACCTCCACCACGCCCCTGGCAACCCCCACGCCATGGAGCCTATGTTCTTGGGGCACCCCTCCCACGCAAACACCACCACGGCCTCCGCCATGCCTCACCCGCCCCGTCCACCACGGCCCTGGCCACCCCACAGCATGCGAGCTCTGTTCTTAGGTGCCCTCCACCCACCATTCGCGCCCGGACTCAACCGACACCCCCCGCCCCGCCTCTCCGCCATGCCTCCCCCATGCCCCGGCACCCCCACACCATGGAGCCTCTGTTCTTGGGACCCTCCACCCCACCATTCCGCGCCCGAATCCGAGCGACACCCCCCGCCACGCCTCCGCCATGCCTTCACCGCGCCCCGGCACCTCCACAGCATGGAGCCTCTGTTCTTGGGCCAGTCCACACCACCATTTCGCGCCCGAATCCGACCGACACCCCCCACCACGTCTCCGCCATGCCTCCACCACGCCCCGGCACCCCCACATCGTGGAGCCTCTGTTCTTAAGACTCCCACCCCGCCATTTCGCGACCCAATCCGACCGATACCCCCCACCACGCCTCCGCCATGCCACCACCACGCCCCGGCACCCCTACACCATGGAGCCTCTGTTCTTGGGACCCTCCACCCCACCATTTCCTGCCGACTCCGACCGACACCCTCCGCCACGCCTCCGCCATGCCTCCACCGCGCCCCGGCACCCCCACACCATGGAGCCTCTGTTCTTGGACACCCAGCCCACCATTTCGCGCTCGAAAAAAAAAAAAGAAAAATATCCGACCGCCACCCCCCCCACCACGCTAGTCCGCCATGGCATCCAACCACGCCCCGCATTCTCACACCATGGAGCCTCTGCGCCGTTCTTGTGACCTCCACCCCACCATTTCGCGCCCGACTCCGACCGACACCCCCCGCCGCGCCTCCGCCATGCCTCCACCGCGCCCCGGCACCCCCACACCATGGAGCCTCTGTTCTTGGAACCCTCCACTCCACCATTTCGCTCTCGAATCCGACCGACACCCTCCACCGCGCCTCCGCCATATGCCTCCACCACGCCCTGGCACCCCCACACCATGGAGCCTCTGTTTTTGGGGCCCTCCACCCCACCATTTCGCGCCCGAATCCGACCGACAACCATTGAGCCTCTGTTCTTTGGGAACCTCCCCCCCATTATTTCCTCCGACTTCCGCCCGACAGCCCCCGCCACGCCTACCGCATGCTTCCCACCACGCCTCGACATCCCACACCATGGAAGCTCTGTTCTTGGGCCAGGACCACACCACCATTTCGCGCCCGAATTGCGAACCGAACTCCCCCCACAGGCGCCGTCCCCGTCAGGCCTCCACCAGCCCGGCCACCCCACATCATGGATGTTCTTTCTGTTCTTGGGCCTCTGTTCTTGGGGCCCTCCACCCCACGATTTCGCGCCCGAATCCAACCGACACCCCCCATCACTCCTCCCGCCATGCCTCCACCACAGCCCGGCACCCCACACCAATGGAGTCTCTGTTCTGCGGACCCTCCACCCCACCATTTCGCGCCCGACTCCGACCGACACCCCCCGCCACGCCTCCGCCATGCCTCCGCCACCCCCCGGCACCCTCACACCATGGAGCCTCTGTTCTTGGGACACCCAGCCCACCATTTCGCGCTCGAATCCGACCGACACCCCCCGCCACGCCTCGTCCGCCATGCCTCCACCACGCCCCGGCATTCCCACACCATGGAGCCTCTGTTCTTGGGGCCCTCCACCCCACCATTTCGCGCCCGACTCCGACCGACACCCCCCGCCGCGCCTCCGCCATGCCTCCCCCCCACTCCCCAGCACCCCACCCCATGGAGCCTCTGTTCTTGGGACCCTCACTCCACATTTCGCTCTCGAATCCGACCGCACCACTCCAGCGCCTCCGCATAATGCCTCCACCACTCCCCTGTCAAACGCCCGACCCATGTAGCCTCTGTTTTTGGGGCCCTCAACCCCACATTTCGCGCCCGATCAGACCGACAAGGAACCGAACCCTGCCACGCCCTCCGCCCTGCCTACACCACGCCCCGGCGCCCACACCGTGGGATCCTCTTGTTCTTGAACCCTCCACTCTCACCATTTCGTTCGCGCCCATCCTATCGGAACACCCCCGCCCGCCTCCGCCATGCCTCCAACCGCCCCGGCACCCCTACACCATGGAGCCTCTGTTCTTGGGACCCTCCACCCCACCATTTCGCACCCGAATCCGACCGACCACCCCACCACGCCTCCGCCATGTCCCCACCACGCCCCGGCACCCCCACTCAGTGAAACTACTGTTCTCAAGACCAAACACCCCACCATGTCTCGCCAAAAACCGACCGACACCCCCTACTACGCGCCCACCATGCGCCCACCGCGCTCCGGCACCCCCAACCCATATGGAGCCTCTAGTCTTGGAACTTTCCACCCCGCCATTTCTCGCCCAAAACCAACCCACACTCGCCACCGCGCACCCACGATGCCCCCACCACGCCCCAACCACGCCCAGGCACCCTCACCCAATGGAGCCTCTTTTTTAGGCCCACGCAGTGGACCCGCAACGAGCGACATACTGGAACGTCCCCACGCGTCCGCGCTACTGGCACTTTCCTTTCTTTGTCACCGATTCCCAACTCCGATCGGCGACCTCCTTCCTCTTACGCTCTTCGAATCCGACCGACACCCCCTTCCACGCCTCCGCCGTGCCTCCACCACGTCCCGGCACCCCCGCACCATGGAGCCTCTGTTCTTGGAACCCCCCACTCCACCATTTCGCGCCCGAATCCGACCGACACCCCCCACCACGCCTCCGCCATGCCTACACCACGCCCCAGCACCCCCACACCATGGAGGCTCTGTTCTTGCTTGGGGGACCCTCCACACCCCACATTTTACGCGCCCGACTCCGACCCGACACCCCCCGGCCCACGCCTCCGCCATGCCTCCACCACGGCATTCGACATCGCACACCATGGAGCCTCTGTTTTGGGACAGTCCACACCACCATTTTTTGCGCCCGATTCACCGATCTCCCCCTACCACGCCGCCGTCAGCCTTCACCACGCCCAAGGCACACCTACATCAGGAGGTTTAGTCTTGGGGCCTCTGTTCTTGGGACCCTCCACCCCACCATTTCGCGCCCGAATCCAACCGACACCCCCCGTCACGCCTCCGCCATGCCTCCACCACGCCCCGGCACCCCCACACCATGGAGTCTCTGTTCTGCGGACCCTCCACCCCACCATTTCGCGCCCGACTCCGACCGACACCCCCCGCCACGCCTCCGCCATGCCTCCGCCACCCCCCGGCACCCTCACACCATGGAGCCTCTGTTCTTGGGACACCCAGCCCACCATTTCGCGCTCGAATCCGACCGACACCCCCCACCACGCCTCGTCCGCCATGCCTCCACCACGCCCCGGCATTCCCACACCATGGAGCCTCTGTTCTTGGGGCCTCCACCCACCATTTCGCGCCCTCGACCGACACCCCCCCGCGCGCCCCGCCATGCCTCCAACGCGGCCCCGGCAACCCCCCACCATTGGAGCCTCTGTTCTTTGAAACCTTCCACTCCCCATGATTCGCTCTCGAAATCGAACCGACAACCCTCCACGCGCCTTCCAATCATGGCTCCACCACGCCCGGCACCCCCACGCACCATTGGATACTCTGTTTTTGGGGCCCTCCAACCCACCATTTTGGGCCGCGCCCGAATCCGAACCGACACCCCCCGCCACGCTCCGACTACCTCCACCGCGCCCCGGCACCCCCACACCATGGAGCCTCTGTTCTTGGAACCCTCCACTCCACCATTTCGCGCCCGAATCCGATCGACACCCCCCGCCACGCCTCCGCCATGCCTCCACCACGCCCCGGCACCCCTACACCATGGAGCCTCTGTTCTTGGGACCCTCCACCCCACCATTTCGCACCCGAATCCGACCGACACCCCCCACCACGCCTCCACCATGTCCCCACCACGCCCCGGCACCCCCACTCAATGAAACTACTGTTCTCAAGACCAAACACCCCACCATGTCTCGCCAAAAACCGACCGACACCCCCTACTACGCGCCCACCATGCGCCCGCCACGCTCCGGCCCCACCCCATATGGAGCCTCTAGTCTTGGAACTTTCCACCCCGCCATTTCTCGCCCAAAACCAACCCACACTCGCCACCGCGCACCCGCGATGCCCCCACCACGCCCCAACCACGCCCAGGCACCCTCACCCAATGGAGCCTCTGTTTTAGGCCCACGCAGTGGACCCGCAACGAGCGACATACTGGAACGTCCCCACGCGTCAGCGCTACTTCCACTTTCCTTTCTCTGTCACCGATTCCCAACTCCGATCGGCGACCTCCTTCCTCTTACGCTCTTCGAATCCGACCGACACCCCCCGCCACGCCCTGCGGCATGCCCCCACACGTCCCCGCACCCCCCGCACCATGGAGCCTCTGTTTCTTGGACCCCCCCTCCACCATTTCGCGCACCCGAATCCGACCGAACACCCCCCAACCACTGCACTCCGCCATTGCCTCCACCACGCCCCGGCACACCCCCACACCATGGCGCTCTGTTCCTTGACCCTCCACTCCCCCATTTCGCGCCCGCACCTCCACCCGAACACCCCCGCCACCCTCCGCCATGCCTCCACCACGCCTCGACATCCCACACCATGGAGCCTCTGTTCTTGGGCCAGTCCACACCACCATTTCGCGCCCGAATTCGACCGACTCCCCCCACCACGCCTCCGTCATGCCTCCACCACGCCCCGGCACCCCTACATCATGGATGTTCTGTTCTTGGGGCCTCTGTTCTTGGGACCCTCCACCCCACCATTTCGCGCCCGAATCCAACCGACACCCCCCATCACGCCTCCGCCATGCCTCCACCACGCCCCGGCACCCCCACACCATGGAGTCTCTGTTCTGCGGACCCTCCACCCCACCATTTCCGCCCGACTCCGACCGACACCCCCCACCACGCCTCCGCCATGCCTCCGCCACGCCCCGGCACCCCCACACCCTTGAAGAAGAAAAAAAAATAGTATAAAAAGGCCTCTGTTCTTGGTAAAACACCCAGCCCACCATTTCGCGCTCGAATCCGACGACCCCCCCACCACGCCCGTCCGCCTGCCTCCACCCACGCCCCCGGCATTAACACACCATGGAGCCTCGGTTCTTGGGGCCCTCCACCCCACCATTCGCGCCCGACTCCGGACCGACACCACCCGGCCGCGCCTCCGCCATGCCTCCACCGCGCCCCGGCACCCCCACACCATGGAGCCCCTGTTCTTGGAACCCTCCACTCCACCATTTCGCTCTCGAATCCGACCGACACCCTCCACCGCGCCTCCGCCATATGCCTCCACCACGCCCCGGCACCCCCACACCATGGAGCCTCTGTTTTTGGGGGCCCTCCACCCCACCATTTTGCGCCCGAATCCGACCGACACCCATGGAGCCTCTGTTCTTGGGACCCTCCACCCCACCATTTCGCGCCCGACTCCGACCGACAGCCCCCGCCACGCCTCCGCCATGCCTCCACCACGCCTCGACATCCCACACCATGGAGCCTCTGTTCTTGGGCCAGTCCACACCACCATTTCGCGCCCGAATTCGACCGACTCCCCCCACCACGCCTCCGTCATGCCTCCACCACGCCCCGGCACCCCTACATCATGGATGTTCTTTCTGTTCTTGGGGCCTCTGTTCTTGGGGCCCTCCACCCCACGATTTCGCGCCCGAATCCAACCGACACCCCCCATCACGCCTCCGCCATGCCTCCACCACGCCCCGGCACCCCCACACCATGGAGTCTCTGTTCTGCGGACCCTCCACCCCGCCATTTCGCGCCCGACTCCGACCGACACCCCCCGCCGCGCCTCCGCCATTGCCTCCCACCCCGCCCCGGAACACCCACCCCATGGAGCCTCTGTTCTGGGACACTCCACCCCACATCGCGCTCGAATCCGACCGACACCCCCCGCCACGCCTCCGCCATGCCTCCACCACGCCTCGACATCCCACACCATGGAGCCTCTGTTCTTGGGCCAGTCCACACCACCATTTCGCGCCCGACTCCGACCGACACCCCCCGCCGCGCCTCCGCCATGCCTCCACCGCGCCCCCAGCACCCCCACACCATGGTGAGCCTATCTGTCGTGGGGAACCCTTCCACTCCACCATTTCGCTCTCGAATTCCGACCGACACCCTCCACCCGCGCTCCGCCACTCATGCTCCACCACGCCCTGCACCACCACACCATGGAGCCTCTGTTTTTTTGGGATCTCACCCCACCATTTCGCGCCGAAAACCGACGACACCCCCCGCCACGCTCCGCATGCCCCCTTTTTCCCCAACCCCCCCCCCACCGCCCCGGCACCCCCCACACCATGGAGCCTCTGTTCTTGGAACCCTCCACTCCACCATTTCGCGCCCGAATCCGATCGACACCCCCCGCCACGCCTCCGCCATGCCTCCACCACGCCCCGGCACCCCTACACCATGGAGCCTCTGTTCTTGGGACCCTCCACCCCACCATTTCGCACCCGAATCCGACCGACACCCCCCACCACGCCTCCACCATGTCCCCACCACGCCCCGGCACCCCCACTCAATGAAACTACTGTTCTCAAGACCAAACACCCCACCATGTCTCGCCAAAAACCGACCGACACCCCCTACTACGCGCCCACCATGCGCCCACCACGCTCCGGCCCCACCCCATATGGAGCCTCTAGTCTTGGAACTTTCCACCCCGCCATTTCTCGCCCAAAACCAACCCACACTCGCCACCGCGCACCCACGATGCCCCCGCCACGCCCCAACCACGCCCAGGCACCCTCACCCAATGGAGCCTCTGTTTTAGGCCCACGCAGTGGACCCGCAACGAGCGACATACTGGAACGTCCCCACGCGTCAGCGCTACTTCCACTTTCCTTTCTTTGTCACCGATTCCCAACTCCGATCGGCGACCTCCTTCCTCTTGCGCTCTTCGAATCCGACCGACACCCCCCGCCACGCCTCCGCCATGCCTCCACCACGTCCCGGCACCCCCGCACCATGGAGCCTCTGTTCTTGGAACCCCCCACTCCACCATTTCGCGCCCGAATCCGACCGACACCCCCCGCCACGCCTCCGCCATGCCTACACCACGCCCCAGCACCCCCACACCATGGAGGCTCTGTTCTTGGGACCCTCCACCCCACCATTTCGCGCCCGACTCCGACCGACACCCCCCGCCACGCCTCCGCCATGCCTCCACCACGCCTCGACATCCCACACCATGGAGCCTCTGTTCTTGGGCCAGTCCACACCACCATTTCGCGCCCGAATTCGACCGACTCCCCCCACCACGCCTCCGTCATGCCTCCACCACGCCCCGGCACCCCTACATCATGGATGTTCTGTTCTTGGGGCCTCTGTTCTTGGGACCCTCCACCCCACCATTTCGCGCCCGAATCCAACCGACACCCCCCATCACGCCTCCGCCATGCCTCCACCACGCCCCGGCACCCCCACACCATGGAGTCTCTGTTCTGCGGACCCTCCACCCCACCATTTCGCGCCCGACTCCGACCGACACCCCCCGCCACGCCTCCGCCATGCCTCCGCCACCCCCCGGCACCCTCACACCATGGAGCCTCTGTTCTTGGGACACCCAGCCCACCATTTCGCGCTCGAATCCGACCGACACCCCCCGCCACGCCTCGTCCGCCATGCCTCCACCACGCCCCGGCATTCCCACACCATGGAGCCTCTGTTCTTGGGGCCCTCCACCCCACCATTTCGCGCCCGACTCCGACCGACACCCCCCGCCGCGCCTCCGCCATGCCTCCACCACGCCCCGGCACCCCCACACCATGGAGCCTCTGAACCCTCCGCGCCGACCGGCACCCCCCACTCACCCCACCATTTTGAAACCTACTCCGTTCTCAACGCACCCGAACACACCCCACCATGTCTCGCCAACCAAACCGACCGACACCCCCTACTACGCGCCCACCATGTCTCGCCCACCACGCTCGCGGCCCCACCCCATATGGAGCCTCTAGTCTTGGAACTTTCCACCCCGCCATTTCTCGCCCAAAACCAACCCACACTCGCCACCGCGCACCCACGATGCCCCCACCACGCCCCAACCACGCCCAGGCACCCTCACCCAATGGAGCCTCTTTTTTAGGCCCACGCAGTGGACCCGCAACGAGCGACATACTGGAACGTCCCCACGCGTCAGCGCTACTTCCACTTTCCTTTCTTTGTCACCGATTCCCAACTCCGATCGGCGACCTCCTTCCTCTTACGCTCTTCGTGCTCGAAGCACTTATTGCACCGTTGCTTCCCATTTGATTTCTTCGTCGTCCGGTTGGCCAACCAGCGACAGAAGTTTGCTTTCGGGAACGCGTCCTTGCAGGCTATGCATTTCCAACATCCGCGCTGCACCCTCGCCCCCTCGATGCAACGCATGCACTTGCGGTCCTGATCAGACACTTGCGCCCACATGCGACCCGAAAAGAACTCACGTCGCTGACTTTCCCCGCAATGCGCGCAAACTTTGGCATGCACCCGCGCCCCTTCGATGCAACGCATGCACTTGCGGTCCTGATCAACAACGTTGGCCCACATGTGACTCGAAAAGAACTCGCGCCGCTGGCACTCCCCGCACTTTGCGCAAACTTTGGCAGGCACCCTCGCCCCCTCGATGCAACGCATGCACTTGCGGTCCTGATCGGCCACGTTGGCCCACATGCGACCCGAAAAGAACTCGCGCCGCTGACACTCCCGACAACCCGCGCACATCTTTTCATTCTTCGTAGATTGTGCGTCTCGCTCTGCAGCCTCAGCGTCGACGCACGTAGTACACACTACCGACTTTCTGACAGTGTGCTGCAACTTGTGAATGGAAAACTCTGTCTTGGTCTTCGACTCGCCGCACTTTGAGCATGCAACCCGTTTTTCGGCCTCGGCCCGCGCGTTCTCCTCCTTTCGCAGCAACTTCTTACACGACTTGCAGGTGGGTGTGTCATTCACCTGCTCCGCTTTGGAAAATTCGACCCGCATCTTCTCCTTGTCACACTGCGAACACTTCAGATGCCTCTTCGGCTCCTCGCACTCGAGGCACATACCTCCTTTACATCGGGCGTTCCCTGCCTTCTCCCACTGCAAATCCACGAACGCATCCTCGTACTTCCGATCCTCGCATACGCAACACTTCCGCCTTTCAGGACAGTCCACGCAACGCCGTGACGTGAGCTTCGAGCTGTGGTGCTGGGATGCGTGGAATGCATCCTGACCCTTCCACAGAAAGCACTCCATGCACTGCCATGGCGTGCCAATGCTCTTTTTGCCTTCCAAGCACAGCTTGCACACGCGGAGTCCGTCATCCCGGCTCCACTGCCCGAGCCCATACTGGTTCTTGTACTTCACCGCGGAGCACAGTGCGCACTTCCCTGCAAGCATGAACTCCTTCTCGATTGCATGCCAATCCATGCGATCTCCGCGCAAAGACTGTAAGAGCAATCCAGGACCCTTCCGCTCTTGCTGAGTGTACGGCGCGCGGTCGAAAGGCCGAAATATGAGCATGTCTTCGCGGCGACGCACGCGCGTCAGAGCAACATAACTCGACAACGGCGACGTGCCCCCGCCAATCCTCAGATCCACGATGACACCGTGCTTAAAAGTCTGGCCCTGAGCTGAGTGGGCTGTGACTCCAAACGCTGGGGCCAAAGGAAACTGCCGCCGCTTCACTTTTAGACGCGGATGCGGCCGGCCTTTGTCCACGAACCAGTCTTTTCTCTGCGGGCTCACTGGGTGCAGGCCCGGCGTTTGGAGACCCGGGATCGTCCACTTGCATGGGATTACGTTCCCTGCATCATCGAGACCCTCGTCGAAAAGGACGAATCTCACTTTCGGCGTCTTCTGCAAGATGGTCTCCCCTCCTCGGGACACGCGACCCGCTCCTTCCTCGCCATCGCACACCCATGAGTGCACGGTCCCAACGCGTCCGCGGAGCAGATACTTGTCCTCGCTGCGATCTATGTGATCTGTGAGGGACACGGGCATTCCCTCCGCGACGGGCAAAAACCCGTACAGGTCCCCGCTCTCCTTGTCGTGGCGCTGCAGCCAGGCCATCTTTTGGCACGGCAAATCTGGCCGCTCGCGAAGCGCGTCGGGCGTGGGGGTGTCGCGTGCAGGGATGTACACCATCGGCTTCTCGTGCAGTCGGGCATGCAGCGACGCTCGGAGTTTGTTCACCTCATACTTCACGTCGTTGTTTGGGAACACTCCTGGAGCACACCGAAACTTCACAGAGTGCACGCGCGGGTCATCTGGACCTGCGATGACGAGACGGCGCCGTTCGCGCTCACGCCTGCACTCTCCACATTCCTGCCTGCGGATGTCTTTCGGGGTGATCTCTGACGGCGTGCACCGACGGCTACCACCTCCGAAACCCCTGCGCCGTCACTCAAAGCCAGACATCTCGAGTTCCCACATCCCACCTGACCATGGAGCCAACTCCCCGGGACTCCAGTATCACGCCCGTGCAAAAAGGCATGCGTGTCTGCCGTAAGCGCTCCTCTGCGGAACTCCTCTTGCACGGATTTCAGCCAGGCGTCGTCGCAGCGCTCACATTCCACTAGCTCTGTTACTCCCTGCGCGCCCTCTTGACCACCACCCCACAGGAGAGCTTGCCCATGCAGCACTGGCGGGAGCGAGGTATACTTCCGAGCCTCCGCGATGCGCTCTGTTGGCACGTCTGCAAGGAACCCACCCTCCGGAGGGGCCAGCTGCCAAAAATCACCGCTCAGCACGACGTTCAAGCCGCCGAAGGGCCGCGGCACTCCGTCTTCCCCGCGCTTCTGGGTGCCCACGTCCCGAATGACGCTGCGAAGCTTCTGGTCTACTTCGGCGAGCAGCCGGGCGCTGACCATGCTGATCTCGTCGATGAACAACCACCTCCACTGCAGGACTCGCTTCGCTGTGTCGTACTGAAGTTTCACATCCTCACCTTTGTCGTCGCCGCGTTTCACGGCGGGAATACCGCATGCGTGATGTATGGTGTCCCCACCGAGCAGCTGCGCCATAACTGCTTGAAAAGCCGTGATCTGAAAATGGACGCCAATCGTCCATTTCATAATGTTTTCGAACAGCTCCTTCCGCAGAATGCGCAGCACGTGTGATTTCCCTGTGCCGGGCCCTCCGTGCATGCACCAACGCAGCGGGTCACCCATGCCCGCGCCCCCTCGCGATTCCCCTTCCAGCTCTTGCATCGCCCTCTCTGCTACCTGCTTCACCATTTCGAATTGCTTCGCGTTGACCACGCGCCGGCCTGTGTCTTTGTCAGTCCTCAACTCCAGCTTCCTGAGCCACTCAACCACCTGGCCTGATGTCACCCCTGCCTGCGCCTGCACCATGCCACTTCTTTCTTCCGCCGCCACTCTGTCGGCCATTGACTTGTCCTTGTTGCGCGACGCCCTTGCTGCGGCCTGCACGCCTTCCAGATCGCAGTTGACCGCTCTCGGCCACGCGCTCCGGACCTCACTGAGCGACTTTTCACTCGGGCGCTGACCCCGCACTTCCTGTGCCACGGCCATGCCTGCTTTCGAGTTTGCGTAAGGGGAACATCCACCCAATCCACTCTCCGGCCCGCCGTCTTCTTCTCCACTGCTGCTGTTACCGTCTCCATCTTCTCCCTTCCGACCACCAACGCGTGACTTCAGAGCCTCGTCCAGCTGGTCGAATCCTACCTCCAACTCTTCGTCGCTCATGTCCTCATCACTTCGCGCGGCCTCGTGCTCCGCATCCCTCGGGCGCAGGCGATACACGCTGAGGAAATTACCCACGTACCGCGCAGCCTCTTCCGACTGCACGCCGCCGTCCAACCACGACACCACGGCGTCCACCCACGATTTCGCGCCTCGACGCAGTCGGCCTGCAAACACCACGTGTTCGTCTGCCTCGGACTGTCGCAGCGTCCATGGATGGAAGTAGGACATGACTATCCGCGCGGATCGCTCTGCTTCCCCATTTCGGCTCCGAGGCACTGGAGCCCCGAAAAATGTTGGCGCCAAAGGCCTCTTGTTTCTGACCAGAACCCACGTGTGCCGCAGATGGCGGCATCCGTCCGTGTCTGGAAAGGCAACCCAATCTGTTCCTGCGTCGCCCTTCACCATGTAGTCAACCCCAGGCACAAGCTCTTCCGCCTGCTCCCGATTGCGACCCCGCTCCTTCACTTTCTGCTCACCTTCCGTTGTCAAGAACGCGTGGTGCCTGTCCCGATCGGCTTTCGCGTCCCTTATACTGGTAGGGTACGCCACGAGCACGGGCCTCCAATACGTAGCAAATTCGTACGGCGACAAGTGCCACAGGCCCTCCCGACTCGGGCGAAAACCGTACAACATGGCCACATCCCTGATAGTGACTTTCCGGCGCCTCGGGTTTCGCATATCCACCTCCGCGAACTGAGCTTTGCGCCCTCCTGTTGTGCCATCGGACAGCCTCTCAACCGTCTCGACGTATTCGCGCCCGTAGAAACAGGTCGTCTCACAAGTCTTGATCGACTCTGCCGACGTCACATCGTTATCCTTGGCATACGCTCGAAGATTCGCACACTCCACCTGGCCGCGAACGATGCCCTTACCGTAGGCGTCGCTCATGATGCGCGTCGTCATCCGCTTGCCGACGTAGTTCGCATTCTCCCCGCGAAGCTGTCGGCTGAGCTTCTCGATGCCTTTGGAGCACTCCCGGACTTCATGGAACGCCATGGGCTGCCGCTTCGTGCAGTAATCGCACGCATACCCTGCCTGAGCGTCCTGAGCCATCTGGACCACCTTGATGATGGCTGCGTCGGTTTGCTTCTCCGAACACCCTTTGCCGCACGTGCAACTCTCGCTTGTGATCGGCAACCGGTACGGCAGCTGCACGTCCGAATTGAAACGTTGCGCGGCAAGCATGCATGGATGTGTCCCGTTCAGACTCTCATGGTTCATGGGCCCATGCAAACTCCCGACGCGGTTCCGCCTCCCTGCCTTCGGCATATCCAGCTGCGTCGCCAGCCCTGGGCAGATCACCACCGGATGGTCGATGAGCTGCGCCGTTCGCGGGAAATCGGCCTTACAGAGATTCGGATTGTCCTTCCGACGACACGCTGGCAAGGGCACCCTCACCCCCGTCTCTGGGTTCTCAAGATGCACGTGGTGCTGCTTCCGCTCTTGAAGGTACTGCACGTCACCGTCGAGGTACCTGCTCTCCCAAACGCGCGCTTCCTCCGCCTCTTCCAGCTGCGTCACTCCCTGCCCCGCCCTGCGAGTCTGATACGTCGGACGGCACACCAGCCCAAACTCATTTTTATATTCTGGCCACGCGGCTTCCGCTCCCGCCAGATTCCCATTCAGACCGTCTGGGGTCACGCGCGCGGAGTACTCCTGCCGGCAAACCCGGCGCTTGTACTCCAACGACTCCTTCACGAACGCCCGCCCCCATCCGTCCGCATTGTTCCGGACGGGTTCGAAGATTTTGTCCAGCGGCGTGTGCTGGTGCAGACACTGTACGAACACCTGACAGTGCGCGTGGAGCGCGCCCGTCGACTTTTGCGCTTCGATGGAGACATAGCACGCGTCCACCCTGCCGAACACCCCGCCTTCCGGCGAGGCGTTGCTGCCGAACAAATCCTGGCACGGCGACATTCGCTCGCCATGGTTGCATCCCGGGCAGTTCGGGCAGCTGCGCAACCCGAAAAGATGCCGCATCGTCGCGTCTACAATCACGCGGAAACCTTCCACGCTCGCCATAGGATCCCGCGCGAGTATATTCCTGCGCTCCGCCCAAGTAGGCACTTGCGACGTGATCGCCGCCAGCGGTAGTTGCAGGCGCACATCGTCAGTCTCTGGAGCGACCTGCGGCCACTCTCGACTACCAGCTGCCCGCGACGCTGCCGCATCGCTCACCGCATTGTGGACGGGGTCACGACGTCGTGTGCGCGACAACCGTACCATGAGGAGACTGTGTCCTTCGTCCGGAGAAAAAGTGACAAAGATCGGTACGCCGTACCGAACGCGGAGAGCGTTGGTTTCGAACCGCATGACCCGTCGTGTCTCTTGCGTCCCTGGTAACCGCCGAGACGTGTGCTCGATGTTCGCGAGCAACTTGTGGGCCGCTCTGCCGAGTCCCGGGACGTAGCGCACTTTCGTCATGTCTCCCATCACTTTCTGCTTCTTACCGTTCACGTCCTGGTATTTCCCCGCCAATGCACGGTAGATCTGCTTCGCCCCTTCGCTGATCTCCTCGGGTGTGATTTGCGCATCCACGTCCTGCGGGTTCGCGGATACGTACGTAAACCACGTCCTGCTCAGGTTCACCGCTGAACGAAATACCAAGTTCCACGACACGAACCCGAAATGCCAATCGCGCGACAACTGGCTCTCTACGCGACGACTCATGATGCGAACCCACAGCGGCAACTCCACCCGCGGGGCTCCTTCCGAACGCCGATACCGCGGACGCTTCAAGAAGGCCGGCATGTCGGGCATGCCTGTACAATACTTGAAAATGAAAGCAAACGCTACGCCGAAATACCACGGTTCGAATTGATCTATCATTGTGTTCCCCGTACACACACGCAAACGATCCACTCGTTCGTTCCTCTCCAGCGCCTCTGTCAACAATCTCGCCTCTTCCCGTTCCTTCGCCGGCGCGAAGTCGGGCTCCGTTGCTAGCCCGCCTTCGCGCGGGCGCTTCGCTCGTGTACCTACTTGCTCCGACTCGCTCTCGCTGTGATCTGTGCGCTCGCTGGTCCCATCGTGTTCGCATTCTGGCGACACCCTCTGTACAAAATTTCGTACGGCTTCCACGCGCTGGGCATTGATATCCCCGTCATCGAAGCTGCTCTTCTCCAGAACCACGGCGTTGCCTCTCGTCGTTTCCAAGATCTCCGCCGCCTCCTGCAACCCATCCGGGCGCGGAACTGGAGTCGCCGCCTTCTGCATCTGTATCTTGTCCAGCTCGTTGTCCAAAGGCACCAGACGCATGATCTCGGGCGGCACCTCACCATCAGGCAGCTCCGCAGCTTTTTTTCGCACCTGTTCCATGCAAACGTGCTGATACGCTCGGTGCCCACGCTTCTTCGCCCCCTCGATCAGCTTTACGACCACGTCCCGACGGACGACTGCCTGATGTATGAACTTCGCCATGCTCGCTGCCGTATCGTCGTCTCCTCCGGACTTCAATATCACCGACACTATGTCGGCCAGTTCTTTGCCTGTCCGCGGCACCGACGGCGGCCTTGCCTTCGACGCCCCTTCCTCCAAGGCGGTCAGCTGCGCGAACATGTCCGTCCACGGCATCGGGAAGGACGTCGCGTTCCCGCGAGCAGCCATACGACGCGTGTTGTTCCCCGCCTCCATGTCAAAAGATCGTTCGTTGCGATGCCGCTTCTCCAAGGTGAAACATACCATCGAGGTCACGCACACGGACGCACAAATCATCTCGAGCAGCGTTACGTTTCCTGCGAATAGCTCCTCCGGTGAGTAGAACGTCATCATGTCATTAGCGAGAGCTGCAGGGGGTACCGCCGCCTCGCCTCTCGGGCCAGACATACCCGTTCGGCATTCCTCGCACAGCGGCGCCTCGCAACGATCGCAGGGCTCGTTCCCTTCGTGCCGCGATGCCGTGCTGCAGCGCATATCTTCGGGGCAACACAACACCTTCACATGTCCATCGCCCGACGCGATGGTTGCTTGCCAATCTTCAAAATCCTCCGCGTGATCCCGCAGATGCACGTCGCTGCCGACCTGACCGTATCGACCCACATAACTTTCTACGGACAAATGCTTTCTGACGAACGAGCCAGGCAGTCCGAAGATGCCATCCAAATCAGGCGACACCTTCTGCCAAGTGATTGGATTCCCCCGTCGCCCTTCCACGTGAGGAAATTTCCGCGCACACACCATGCATATCAGAGAACAAACTGACTCGTCTCCCAGCGCCTCCGCATATGCACGGAGACATCGCCGGTCAATGGCAAGTGCGGCGAGAGGAGCTTCTTGACGGACCTTCCATGCCACGACCTCGTTGTACGCGGACAAGTAACGCAACTCTTCGCTCTTCTCTTCCTCGGCAGACGCGCAAACCAGCGAGCCTGCGATGTCCTCGAGCTGCGCCCGATGCTCCTTCAGCAGGTGCGCGCCCAGATCTGCATCCGGATATCCATGCCAGAGGCAAGGCGTCCAGTCGCCCTCCCACCATCGATTGAAGGCACAGTGTTTCGTCGGCAATTCTACTGCTCCAACCGATGTCGGGCATCCGCCACATAAGGCAGCCCCATTCGCCGAGACAGCGGGCAACGTGGGTGCGCCCTTCAAGTGCTCCGTCGCAACTCTTTCCAAATGCTCCTCCCTTTTCCGTCGCGGGTCGTCCGACACTTTTGCAGCGCGGACCCGATGCACGTGTCCAGGCGCGTCTGAAGGGCCCTCGCGGTCACCCGCTGGGGTAGCGCTGGTGCTCGACGTGGTGTGCGTTGGCACCGCTTTACCGCCTGTGTCGGTTGGGCCGCCGGTCCCTGGCCCTGCGGCGTCACTGCGCGTCGTCTTCCTTGTGATTCGCGTTCGCTTCGCCTTCGAGTCGGCTTCGGTGACCTCCGTCTGCTTTGCATTGTCCCCGCTTCCGGTTCCGGCTTGGGCACTCGTCTTGTTCGGCGCGGCCACCAACGAGTCCTGCTCCACGCTTTGCCACACAGGTTTGTATGTCGTGCTCGCAATGTCCGCCCCGGTTTCATTGTATACCTCGACTACGGCAACCTCGCCCTCAGCGCGCACCTCCTCCTCGCACGGCCATGCGCCGAGCGCGGGCCCATCCCCCTCGAGTTCTGCTCGGGTAAACGACATTGAAACCCCCAATCCGCTTGCCCCAAGGAGCCCGTCAAAGCGGGAGTACGTGCGAACGATGATCTGGCAGGGCAGCGCTATTCCGGCCGTGCCGTGCCGGGCCAACGCGAATCTCATGATCTCACCAGCATGGACGCCGCGTCGGAGCTCACCGTCATGCGACCCCAACGCCAACCATATATCTCCGACGGTCCGCAGATGATCCATACACGCCTCGCAAGCGACACGGCGCCCCTCGTCTGACGCCAACGCCTGGTCACACCACCCCAAACGGGCCAACAGCTGAAAGATACTGTCCGCCAGGGAAGCGCCAATGCCGTGTCCAAGACTGCAACCCACGCGGCGGCCTGATAATGCCATGTCCTCAGCTCGCTCATTGTCGGTCTTTGCTTCGAATACCAACGCCCCCATAAGAAATTCCATGAATTTAACCGTGCGGTCTTCCAACACGCGACGCCGATCCTCCACGTCGCGCGCGCCCAGCAGCTCCTCCCGCGCGACTTTCCACCCCCGCCAGTCACGAACCCATTCCTCTTTCATGACACGCAGCAGCGGCGCCGTTTCACCCCAAACTCTCCACAGGTGCGCGTGCAGCTCTGTAGGCACAAAGTCCAGGCCCGCAATCACCCGCGCTTCGGGCTCTTCACACGCATTCCGTAGAAGACGCAATGCGCGCCCATCGGCTTCTCGGATGACGCGCACTGGTGCCAGGAGATCATCAGGGAGGACATGCACTGCCCGCTCACGTCCAGGTCTGGCTGCCACGCCCTCCATGATGGGCCTTCGGGCGCTCCCTTTCGCGGTAGTCGCCGTGCAACAGGTCGCCGTCGCGCTACCACTGCCTTCCCTGCTCTTTCTCTTACCGCCGCCGGCCTGGCCAAAATCCGTTCGGCGCCCATCCCCGCGCCCACCTCGACCTCCGCCACCCGCCGTCGCAACCGGGCCGGTCCCACGGGCAAGCCCCGCCGGCTTATCTTCTTCCGCGCCCATTGCTCCGTCGCCCACATCAGCGTCTGCGACGTTGACACCGTCTCCTGCGCACTGACCGCCGCACTTTGCCCCATCGCTGCATTCTCCCGTCTTCCAAGCAGCCACTAGCACCTTCTTCCCCGCCCGACTTATATTCCCCGCACGAACGTCCGATGCATCAGGCAGTCCTCTCTGGGTTTGCGAAGCCTCCGAATGAGTAGGCAGAGTCGGCGGAACTGGCGGCGGCGGCACAGCTCTCGACACGCATTCCAGACGCTCGTAATGTCCGCGCACAGCGCTCCTCCCAAAACCAGCGTTTATACCAATAAGAGTGATGCTCGCCGAGTCGCCGGCAGGCAAGACATACTTGTGCAGCTGAAAGACTGTGCGATGAGGCCAACGCTCCTCCCGAACCTCCCGCGCTATTCCCGCGTTCAGATTTGCGCACTCGCACAATAACATGAGCTCTAAATCACTCAGATAATACCCATCTGAGCATAAAGCCTCCAAATAACAAGGGTACACAAGCGAGAAGAAGTCCTCGAATGGCTCTCGCACCAAAACAGACTCCCCGGCGTCGACGATGGGCGCGTGCGTGCGGGCCTCCTTCACTACCTCTACAAAGTCACCTACTCCAGCACCGACTGCTCTGTCTACGTGCGCGCCCTGCAGGTCAGCCACCGTGTTACTCACGTGCTCCAGGAAAAAATCAATGTTGTTCATGCCGCAGTACTCTACGATGCCGCGGCAGTAATGTTGTCCGAGCTCTGTGTCTGTGCCAACGACGTCGATCTCCCTCTGCCCGTCATTGCCTATGCATTCGTAGTCGTCAAGAATGCCCATGTGAGTCAACAGCGGGCGCAGAAAAATGTCTTTCATGTCGATCCCGCATAAGTTTCCCAGCGCACTAGCCACGTCGCGCCGCTTCTGCTCGAAGACGGACAACGCTTCACTCTCTCGCTTCACGGCGCACACACAGGCATTCATGACATGGCGCTTCCCCTTTATCTTCTCCCACAATCTCTTTTCCTCCGCCAGCATGCCGAGATTGCGATCGTTCAGACCAGCATGCTGTTCCGCCTGCGGCTTGATCACATGCTTCCACGCCGAGTTCATCAGCTCATCCAGTGCTGGAGAATTGCGGGAATTTCGGCGCACTTGGTCTGCTGTCTCGCCGAGCGTCCATCGCAAGAATCCTCTCCCATCGGCGTGCCGCAGCCCATTTGGGCTGGCCGAGCCGAACGGCGCGTTAATACCACAAGCGCCGCCCTGGCCGCTGGTGAGCATCTTTCGATACCGACAGTTTTCCAGTGCCTTCACTCTCACGGCAGAGCACGGCGCGTCACCAATGACGACTGGGCACCCGTCACGATGCAGCCCAGCATTCGCGCTCGCGCTATGGCTTGCCGCCGACGCTTCATTTTTGCCGACACGACTGGCACCAGCAACGGAACGTCGCCATGGGGCCCGCACAGGTTCACCCTCCACCCCGCTTAATACGCCGTGCCCACGAGCGACGCGAACTACATGTCCTTCGGACAGCCAAATGGCAGACCCGACGCAGCGGCCATCCGAATCACCCAGCCGCCACCTCCAATGGGCTCCCTCCTCCAGAAGATCCGCAAGTTGTCCTGCCTCGTAGACCCACGCGAAAGCCTTCTGCTGGCACAGCCACCGCTGGACCGCGTCCACGTTCCTTTGTGGCACCGGGCCCACCCCGCCCGCACCCGAAAATGCATTGTTAGGGCACTCTCGCGAAAAAAATCGCAAAGCTTCTCGGCGCCAACGACCGCGCTGCATACGCGCTACGGCATCTTGCAAGCACTTGTTTTCCCAGGGCCCCACGGTTGCTTCGTCTGCCGCGAGGGTCGCCACAGAGGTCGTCGGCGCGCAAGCCACGTACACCGTCCAAGCGACAGCAGCCCGTAGCATTCCATCACCAAGTGTCTCGACCGGCACGCCACCGCACCTTCCGCACATGGCGACGCACTCGCTCCACTGGTTCCTGCCCCGACCCTGGTGGAGCACCTTCCGGTTCACGCCACTCCCCAGCGTGCGACGCACGCGAACTTTGCGAGCACTCCCGGCACGGCGCGCTTCGCGACCCGACATCCACGCCGCGATACGCCATAACCCATGCGGATTCGAATCATGCCCGAGTGCAACGAAAAGGACTGCGCGCAACACGTCGAAGAACGAAACGCCCACGACGTCGTCCGTTTTTTTTCGGAGACACTCCTCCCGATCGGGGCTCTCTTCACAGCCGTGCACCTGTCTCGCGTCCAAGGAATGCACGCGCGGTTGGTCATCCGCGTACCGCCGCGCGCCGTGCGCCCACTACGCAGGCCAAAGCGTCGTGGCGAGGGCCGCAGCACGGACCAGCGCGCTTGTGAGTTCTGGCACGGGCAAGCCACTCCCCCGCTCCTAATGGAAGCTCCGACCACGGCCATGTCACGCGTTCGCGTCCAATCATCCGGCGTCTGCGCCGCCGGGGCGCGACGGCCGTCATCTCTTCCTCCTCCCTCTTCTTCCCTTCCGCCCCCGATTCCTCCTCCGCGCCCAACTCCACCCGCTACGCGGCCCGCTCTCGCGTCGAGGCTACGGCGCTCTCGATTCCCACCCGCGCGCGCCCTCAGAGCCCGCAGCACGCGGCTCCGAGCGAGCAATCGCTGTACTCCGTTCCCGAGATGCCCTCGGCGCTTGCAATGCCTTCTCTCCTTCCCCGCGTCTCGCAGACGGTGCGAATCCCTTTGCCCATCGACTCGCTGCACTCCCGCCGCCGCCACTGCTGGTCGAACTAGTTCCGGAGCCGACTCCTCCCCCTCGTGGGAATCTCTGGCTCGATAGACCCCGCGGCAGGTTCGCGAGAGTTCCCTCGTTCCATCGTCCGGAAGCCCCCCCTGCGATGCAACTCTCTGAAGTTTGTCCTGTCTGTCGTTCGGGGCGCGCGCCTTGCGAAAGGGACGCGGTTGCTCTCCCCTCCGGTCGCTCGGAGGACGAGCCTGGGCGACGAAACGTGAGAGTTCCCCCCGTCGACCGATCGCAGGAGGCAAGTCGGAGATCATGGCCCAAGGCCGGCCTCCGCCAACTCGCGGTAATCTCCTCTGTCCATCACGCCGACTGCAATAGCCGGGACATTGGGCACACATCCGACAGGCGCCCTCCGGCAATCTCTGGCCCACTCCACTACCGCAAGCGCCGGACAACTCAACGCGCGCCCACCTCTGACCTGGTGAACGCCACCCTTGCGGAGACCTTCGGCGGCGACATGACCCTTGCAATGTTTTCTCCCTTCGACCAGGCGCGCGCGCGACTCTTCCGTGGCCGCCAGGTCTACACAGGCGGAACGGCCTCACCAGTCTACAGAGTCTGCACGACACGCCTTGCGACAGGTCGCGCCGACATTCCCAACCGTTTCGCGTGGGCGGCCATCTTCTCCGAACCCACTCGCCAAAGCCCAACGCCCTACGGCCGTGAACAGCACACCGCCCTCCGCTCCTCCTGTGAGCGAAATGATCAACCGGTTGTGCTCCGCGAAACCAACCTCGAGCGTCGAAGCAACATGTTGCGACAGAAGACCAGCGGTCGCGATCTACGGATCAGCGGCGCCGCGGCGGGACATATGATGCGACGGTTTCCCCCTGATCATGCTACACTCTAGATACCGTGGCGCGACCGCCCCGACAAGACTGTTCGACGGGCCCTGCCCGCGTGGGATATGGCCCCCAGTGGCCCGCGGTTTTGAGGTCAAACCGGTAAACCCACGGCTGATGCCAGGCCTTACCCCCGAAGGGTGCCTGACATGATAGTGCCAGCTGGTCAGCACCACGGTTGTTGAGGCACAACCGGTAAAGCCATCATCTAGGCACGCGCGGAGCCTCATCCCCAGCGGCCGAAGGAGTACTGGGCGAGCTCACCCCGCCGAAGGGCTTGAACTTCGCCACGCGCACTCCCCCTGCCACCAGAGATAGCCCTCCTTGTCGGCCGGCCCTGGCCCGGCGGCCCCCCGATGGAGACGCCAGGAGGGGCCCTGCTGCAGCCGCTCAAACCAGACACGGCTTGAGCCGAAGCGCGCGGCGTGCTCATCTCCTCTTCGTCATCGTTCTCCTTTCCTCCTTCCATCCGCTCGACATTTCCAGCCCTCGTCCCTCGCTCTTCTTTTCCACGGCCGACGATCCCACCTTTCCGCGTTCCGAGGGAGTTCTTGACTGCCCCAATCTCCTCCTCCTCTTCTTCATCCCCCCCTCCTCTCCTGCTCCCTCCCGCTTTCGTTCAGTACCGATGCCTGCCCCTGCAACCTCCTCCAGTCCTCCCATGCGACACCATAACCACCCCCTCCCAGACCGCCAGACGTCCTCACAGCCCAAGACGTCCTCGCAGGCCCTCACAGCCAGAGGTGGGCCTACAGGGATCAAAACAGCCCCATGCGGGGTCCGGCAGAGGACACCGCACGCATGTTCAAGCCTGCGAACCGAATTTACCCCCATGATGCCTGCAGAGGCTCCGGAAAATCCCTGAAGATGCTTCCAACGAGGCTGACAAACTTTCTCCATGAACTCCCCGAAAAGCCTCCCACGAGATCCCATCGGCCGTCCGAATGGTCTCTCACCTACAACCACAGCACGGTGTCGGATAGGCCGAAGGCCACTAGATAAAGCAACACAATCACCACGTCACATGGTTCAAGCGAATGCACGGACAGTGCTGGGCAAAGGACAATGAATGCAGATTTGCCGTCTGGGTGCGGGACCAGGTGCCATACTGGAGAACAGCTCCCTACCCTCCTCCCGCAGTTCTTCTTTCTCCACCTGCTCATTCTTGGATTTGTATTCCACAACCTCCTCAATGTTCCTCCAAGCTCTTCCATGCTCGTCGTCGTCGTTGTCGTCGTCGTCTTTCTCCTCCTCCTCTCCAGCTCCCTCCTCCCCTCCCCTCCCTCCCCCCCCCCCACTTTCCTCTCTCCTTCATGATCGTCTGCTTTCCCTTCTGTCTCTTTCTTCCTTCTCCCTTCCGTCGTTCACATCCATCCTCCCCCTGCCCTGCCTCATCTCTACTCTACCTTTCGCGCGCTCGGCCGAAGAAAGCTCAAGTCGTCCCGAAACAATCCCTCCGAGGCCCCAGCGCGTCCGCTCTGCCAGCCAAGCGCGACCGCGAAAAAAAAGCCTTCCTGACCTAAGAAAGGCGGCGGTGGAATTGTTCTTTTCCTCCGACGCGCTGGTGGAATGCAAGTGCGCGACTCAGTTGCGGGCGGTCGAGACTCGCCCCCCAGGAAAAGACAGCAGGAACATATTTCGCGAGGCGCCAGAAATTGGCTGCCCATAGTCTAAGCGTTCACATTACATGACTTCTCACTCCCCCTTCTGCCCTCCCGCATCCTCGGCCTAGACTGCCCTCTGCTTCTCGCCTGCGCTGCCACAAAATGAATTCGCTCGTCCTGCATAACCCCCCCTTCCCAAGATAACATCCACCCCCCGCTACGTGCATGTGAGTGTCTGGATCCCCGGCGCCACACATCGGCTGCGCGGGGCAAAGGCGACAAATTCGGCCAGGCCGGCCGAGGGGAAGTTTAGTGCAAGAGAAGGTTGAGGGAGACTGGCTGTCCAGAGCGCGACACGGCACAACAACATTGGGATTGCACTTCAGGGCGCCCGGCGCGCTCGCCGAAGGGCCAACGCCGGCGGCCTGGGCCGGCGGGAAAAAGAGGCCGGCAGCAACGTAGACGTCGAAGGCGGAAACGACGCCGACGACTTCAAGCCACCCCTCCATCACTCTTCTCCCCCCTGTCCTCCCCGAACCGCATTGCGGCCGCCCGGAGCATCCGACAGGGCGAACAGGGCCGCAGACGCCCTTGCCATCGGTGCGCCGACGCCCTCAGGGCGGCCACTGCCTCAGCGCCGCAGGCCCGACGAGCTGCGCCAGTTGGCGGCGGAGTGCGACATTCGCCTCCGCCAAATCGTACGCAAGTGGCGGCGTATTCGGCGCCGGCAAAGGCGCGGCTTCACAAGCTGCCACGGCTGCCTCGCGCTCGAGCATCTCTCGGGGCAAGCTGCCTGCCGCCCACAACCGCCTGTTTGCGCGCCTCGTCGCGGAAGCTTCTGCAAAAGCACGCCTGTAGGCGCGCTCTGCCTCCGCGCCGGCATGGTCCAACAAGTCTAGCGCCTGCCTTTTGCGCGCCAGGGTGGCGCGGATTTCGCGCTCCTGCACACCGAGGGCCCTGATCTCGCAGCTAAGAGCCTCGCGCTCCCCACGGCGGTTTGCAATGAATTGCGCGAGATCAGCACCCTCTGACATCGCGACCACACCGTTGTCGCTGAAATTCCCTTCGTCAAGCCCGCTCTCCACGTGGGAGTCGCCATCTTCCTCCTGGTGGCTGCGTGCGACGTCGACGGCGGAGGTGTGCTCCCAGCTCTGAGGGCGCCCGCCACTTGGACGAACATGGCCCCTTGACCTGCTGCGTGGACGGGAGCCCATTGGCGGCATGCTCGAGGCACGAAGAGCGCAGCTGACAACTGGCAACTCATGCTCGACAGACGTAATCACCTGGGGCTCCTGCATCGACGCTTCCTGCGACATGGTCGGCTTCCCGCAGCGTTCGAACGCGAACTAAACCCCGCGCAGCTTGAGCCTGATATGCTGCAAGAACGCGCGGAGGTGCTCGTCGTCGGCAAGAGGTGCCCAATAATTATGTACCAGCGGGCCCCCGGTTGGTACATAATTCCTCGGCTCCTCCTGGGGCTCTCTCGGAGCTCTCTTGGGCCCCTCTTGGGGATTCCCGGTGCCCTCCGAAGACTCTTTTGGAGCTCCCTCGGAGCCCGAGGATGGCGATGGTGATGATGATGATGATGATCGTGAGGATGACGATGACGCCGACGATGGCCTTGTTCGTGACAAGTTGTTGGGCCCTCTTGCGGAGGCTATTGGAGCCCTCCTGGAACGCTCTTGGGTACTCTTGGGGCCCTCCAGCTCTTTCGGGCCACTAGGAATCCGAAGAACCCCACCAGAGGACTCCAAGATGGCTCCAAAAGGGGCCAAGAAATTCTGTACCAGCGGGGCCCCGAAGAGTACATAATTCTTCGGCCCCTCTTGCGCCCCTCTTGGAGCCCTCTGGGGCTTCTCGTGGGGCATTCCGAGGTTTTCCAAGGGAACTCTTGGGGCCTTTCTTGAGAGCCCCAGATGATGATGATGGTGATGATGATGATGGTGATGATGATGATGACAACGACGAGGATGATGATGAAGATGATGGTGATGATGACGATGACGATGATGTCCAGATTCGTGTCAAGTTATTCCGCCATCCACGCGGGCTCATAGAGCTATGCTGGAAATCTTCGGGGTACGGTTTGGAGCCCACCAGCCCTCTGGGAGCACTTTTGGAGCCCCGAGAAGCTCGCTACATGGCACCAAGAAAGCCTCAAAAGGGCGGAAGAATTAGGTACCAGCGGGGCTCCGGTTGGTACATAATTCCTCGGCGCCTCTTTGGACCTTCTTGGAGCTCTCCCTGGCCTCTCTTGGGGCCTCCCGAGGCTCTCCTGGCGCCCGTTTGGGGTTCTCTTGGAGCTGTCTCGGATGGCATTTGTCCGTCTTGGGCCTTGGAAAACTCCCCTGGGGAAACCAGGCCCTGGAACCGCGAGCTTTCCGAATGACGAAAATTTCAATCCAACTCGTTGTCTGACGACGCAGGGCCCGTCGAGGGCTCCCGGAAGCCGACGACAGCCGAGAACCTCCAGAACCCTTTTCCTACAGAACTCCTTCCCTTCATGACGCGCCTACGAGAGAAGTGCGTGAACGCGAAAAAAACCAAAGGCAAGAATTGACTTTCCCAATGACGCGCGGGTGGTATACAAGTGCGCGATAAAGTTGGGAAGCGTTGAGGCTCGTCCCCATGTATAGGGGGCCGGGAACAGTCCTCGCAAGGCGCCACAAGTTGGCTGCCAGTAGTCTACAACCAGGGCGTGCATGCCTTCTCACTCCCTGCACAAAACCCTGCCCCCTTTCCTCAGGGACCCCCTGCACAAGTGAAGCCCAACCCTCCGCAACATGCACGCGGCTCACCCGATTCCCGGCGCCACACATCGGCTGCCGGAAGCGAAAGACAGCACTGTCTGCACGGCTGAGCTCTAATTGTCTAGGACCTGCGGCCAGCGAGCTACTCCTCGCTGTCATCGCCCTCGTCCACCTCTCGCATCCTCTTGATCCCTTTGCTCCTCAGCCCAGACGCAGTGATGGTCGTTGCCTTCTCTACCACAGAGCTGAGTGCGTGCGCCAGCCGCCGCTCCTTCTTGGTCCCCTTCGCGAGCGTTGCCATGTTGGACCCGAAACGTACTGCTTCGGCGGACGTTACCATGTCGCTCTCTTTTTTCTCCATCGTCTTCTTGAAATCGGCTGCCCTCTGCAAGCCAACGTCGTGCGCTGCGTGATCTAGCACGCGAAATGTGCCACCGATCGCTGCGATGGCTGTAGTGAATGTCTCCACGGCGGACAAACCCGCAGCTCTCTTTGGAGATTGAGGCATGAGAGCTAACCTCTTCTCGTATCCCCACTCCCAGAGACACCCGGGCGGCCAATGCGGACGACGCAGAAAAACTCACTCGCGCGCCTGAAACACGTTCCCCAGGAGTCCCGCGCGGTTCCCAAAGGAATCCGAACAGCTGGACAGAAGGCCAGGCATGCCACGAGAGAAGCCCGGGAGCCGTGCAGATCTGCCAGGAACATCTCCTGGAGACTTCCAGGCATCGAAAACGCACAACGACGGCCCCAATGCACTCCCAAGACGGCTCCAACACGGCCCCCAGGCACGCTGCAACGCGCTACATACCCTTTCTCCCCACCCACCTCCACTCTCCCCCACCCCCGCCCCCTCCAAACGCCTACCCCCACCACGCGCACACACACACGTTTTCTGTAACCAAATCCCCGACAAGTCCCAGAGACCTAGTCGAATTGCCTAAGGGAATCCAAAACTCTTCCATTGCCCTGGTATCTCCACCAGCAACGCACCCAGGCGACCGTTAGGCAACGCCCAACCCAACGTATAACGTCCCAGGACATTGATGATCGTTTTTGCTGGACCGCAACCAATCTCAAATCATCTGAAGGAACTCATGCGTTAGCGGATGCGGCACAAGCCTTCCAGATCATTCAAAACCACCTCGACATGTTGGCTGCTGGGTACGACTTTGACGATCGAGCTCGCCACGGCCGAGGCCGTGCGTGTGATGAATTTGTAAGCCGCCTGGCGATTTTTCACCGACGCGAGCAACGGCTCGGGCAAGGTCACGTGGATGGTCGCCATGGCAGAATCGGAGGTTCGAGGGCTCTTCTCGCTTTGGACTGCGCGCAAAATCCACTCCTCTTGGCTAGCTGAAAAGCTGCAGAATAACAGGACGTGAGCACGCGCGGGCGGGCGGCGACAACGACGAGGAGGAGGCGCGCGCCTCAGAGGCAGGATGGAGGAGGAGCGCGCCTTAAAGGGAAGAGGAGGAAAGACGCGAGCCGAGCGGGCCGAGCGCGACTGATCGCGACGCCGGCCGACCAACAGAGCCGTGCACGCCCTCGAAAAGGCCGTCTGGCGTCGAGACTTCATCGCGACGTGAGCGGGTTCCTGGTTTCTACATAAGTCCTGGGCTTCTCCTGGAACGCTCTTGGAGCTCTCTTGGGCCTCTCTTGGGACTTCCTGGTGCCCTCCAGAGGCACTTTTGGAGATCCCTCGAAGACCAAAGATGATGATAGAGATGACGAGGATGTTGATGATGATGATGACGATGATGGCCTTGTTCGTGACAAGTTATGCACCAGCGGGGCCCCGATTAGTATATAGCTACTGGGTTGCTCTGCAGTCCCTCTTGGAGGCGTCTGGGGTTCCTCCGGGGGCCCTCTTGGGGCTCTCTTGGAGGCCCGAGATGGTGATGATGATGATGATGATGATGACGATGATGGTGATATGACAATGATGAGGGTGATGATGATGATGATGACGATGATGACCTTGTTCGTCACAAGTTATTGGGTTCGAGCCCTCCTGGTACCCTCTTGGGGTACTCTTTGGAGCTCACCAGCCCTCCGCAACTACTTTTTCAGCCCCAAGAAGCACCCCAAGAGAGCTCCAAGAGAGCCCCAAGAGAGCCCCAAGAGGGGCGCAGGAATTATGTACCAGCGGGGCTCCGGTTGGTACATAATTCCTGGGCCCCTCTTGGGGTCCTCTTGGTCCTCTGTTGGGCCCCTCTTGGGGCCTCCCGAAGCTCTCAAGAGGTCTCTGAGAGCCCCAAAATGACGATGATATGATGATGATGGTGATGATGATGATGATGAAGATAATGACGATGATGATGATGGTGGTGATGATGACGATGATGGCCTCGTTCCTGACAAGTTGTTAGGTCCTGCGCGGGAACTCTTCAAGCTCTCTTGGGACAGCCTTGGGATACTCTTGGAGCCCTCCTGCTCTCTGCGGGCACTTTGGCAACCCGAAGAAGCTCCCAAGATGGACCCAAGAGGGGCGAAGGAATTATGTGCCAGCGGGCTCCCGGTTGGTACATGATTCCTGGGCCCTTTGAAGACCCTCTTGATGCTTTCTTCGCGTCGGTCATCGTCGTCGTGGACGCCGCCGCCGCCGCGGCCGTCGTCGTCCCCCACCGTTGTCGAAACGATGGCGCGCGAGCCCGCTTGGGTCCGTTCCCCGCGGCCGCGGAGGCCGAAACGGTGCCCGGATGAGGAAAACGACAAAAAATGCAAGGCATCGACGACGAAGATGACGTCGACCAAGTAGTCGACGACGAAGGCGCCGTCGATGCCGTCGCGCGGAGCACGGGGGCGGGAAGACGAAAGGGTGAGAAGGGGGGACGAGGAAGAAGATAGAGAAGGAAAGGGGGGGAAGGAGGAGGATTCATGGAAAACGAAGAGAAGGACGAGTGGGGTAGAGCAACGGCCACCGCCCCCAGCGATTTCCGGGACGACTTTGTCCCGTCGCTGACGCCGCCAGAAGCTCCGATGTTGACTTCGGCTCGCGTCGACAAGGCTCGCACTCCCCCATAATTGGGAATTGGATTACTAGTTCTCGTGCTCCTGTGCTGCTACTGTTACTGCTGGGACTGCTGCTTGCGCTGCTGCTGTTTCGCACGGCTTTGGAAACCCTCCGGGGCTGTGGAAAGGGGCCCTGAGGGAAACCGGTTTTTGAAGCGGAAGCTTTCCGCATTACCACCAATTCAGTCCGAGTCGTTGTCTGGCGATCCTAGGGCCCGTCGAGGGCCCCCGGAAGCCGAAACCAGCCGAGAACCCCCAGAGTTCCTGTCCTACACAACACCTTCATTTCATGACGCGCCTACAAAAGAGATGCGTGGATGCGACGGAAGTGGAGAGGAGCCCCGCCCTCTCTGCCCCAAGGCAAGAATTGACTTTCCCAGCGACGCGCGGATGGAATACAAGTGCGCGAAAATAGTTGGGAAGCGTTGAGACCCGCCCTCGCGTATAGAGGACCAGGAAAAATTCCCGCAAGGCGCCGCAAATTGGCTGCCCGTAATCTACGACCTTGGTGTGCATGCCTTCTCCCGCCCTTCTCTTCTCCAGCTTCCTCGGTCCGGACTACCTTCGGCTACTCGCCTCACCCTGTGCAAAATCCTCCCCCCTTTGCACAGAGGTCGCCCTGCACAATGAAGCCCCACCACCCCGCGACATGCATGCGGTTCATCCGATTCCCGGCGCCGCACATCGGCTGCCGGAAGCAAAGACACCACAGTCGACACGACTGAGGGCCACAAACTCATCCTTGCAGTCGCCGTCCTCGCCCACCTGTCGCATCCTCTTCATCCCTTTGCTCCTCAGCCCAAGGGCCCCGATCCCGCCGCCGACCTCCCGCGTCGTGCAACGCCAGCAAGGAAGGCGGCGAGAAGTGCCGCGCTACTACGGCCACCGCATAGAGCGGCGCCTGCGGGGGGGCTGGCCTATCTCAGGGCAATCGCAAATGCAAGCATCTCCGTTGATGACGACGCGCCCGCCCCCCTCGAAGCGGTCGATCTCCGCCCCTAGCACCTTGATGGGGCTGTCCCTACGGAATGCCCACTTCGTCCCCTCGCCCCATATGGTGGCCTTCACAACGTTCCCCATGGCGCTGACCAGGTCCACCACCATTCGAGCCGACTTTCCCGTTGATGCTGGAACTACGTCGCCCACCGAATGAACGAACGCAACCACATTCGCCCTCGACTTCGCTGGCAGGCCTGCG
This sequence comes from Prorocentrum cordatum, assembly GCA_963575745.1. Lineage (NCBI taxonomy): Eukaryota > Dinophyceae > Prorocentrales > Prorocentraceae > Prorocentrum > Prorocentrum cordatum. The sequence goes on from CAUYUJ010012780.1 coordinate 1,236,073, forward strand.
ACGTCCTCGATGGTGGATGGAGGTGTCGTGCACTCTGGGCCGCAGAGAACGTCCAATCGTTTCATCACCGGCTTGTCGCGGAGCTCCATGGATCCGTCGGAGTGGACGTTCACGGGGCCAACCTCATGGGCGCGAAATCTCGCCCCTTCCTTCCCCTCTCCCCCTTTGCACTCGCAGAGAATCCGCGACGTCGGACCTTGCCCTGAGCCGAAGATAAACATCACCGGAACCCCGGAGACACCGCCAGAGGACGCTCAACAAACAGCACGGGGATGGAGAGGTGCACCGCGAGGCCCCATAGGAAATAACCCCACAACCTTCGTCGGCACCACTCCTGGATGTCCAAGCGGACATCCAGGTCGGTATAAGCAATGCACCCTTTCCCACCTCCCCCACAGTGGCCCTGAGCTGTCGGAGAAGTTCGTTTTGCACTGCATCATGGGCCCCGGGCAACGTGAAACTCCCGCAAAAGCACGTACACTACACAACTGCGTTCTGCCGATGCGCCCGGCCCAAACTGACAACACAGATTTACGCCCGCCAGTCCTCAACGGCATCTCCAGGAGAGAAGAACTCCGAGCAAGCGCGCAGCTGCTCGGCCGCCTGCCCCGAACCTGTGATTGACGACGAGACAGATTCGCCCTCGACATTCGGCTGCACGACGTACACTTTGTACAAGCTCTTCGCGGTCCCGTACCGTGTCTTGATGCTCGATACCTGCAAAGACTTCCCAACTAACACGCAGGTCACGTGTGCTCCTATGGCCATTTCTTCCGCCAGGTCGTTGAGATAGTCGTAAGACATATCCTGCAGCCGGACCCGACCTTCGCTGCTGTCCCAGCCTGCGTTGTAGTGCGAGACCTGGCTGCCTTCGCGGCTGTGTTCAGTCCCCCACGTGACGGAGTGCCCCGACCACTGCTGCCATGATGCGGGGTGGCCAGACGGTACGCGCGGATCATGGCTGCTAGCGCGATCCGAATCGTCGCGCCAATCAGCCTCGTACATCCGGTCGTCGCGCCAGCTTTGCGCCGCGCTGTCGCCATACTTGTCATGGTAGCTACCCCCTTCGTCAACGACGCAGGTGTGCTCCCAGCCCTCCGTGCGCCACCACCCAGCGTCGTGGTCCTCTACGTCAGGCTCCACATGTTGCCACTGAGAGCTCCACCCGTCGTCGACGGACGAGGTCTTCCCCCAGCTCTCCGTGCACGACCAGCTGCCGCCGCAGCCCCAATCCCCCTGCGAGTCCTCCCCATACTTGTCCTCCTGGAGCTGGCTCTCCACATCTGACTCGCCATCTTCCCTCTGGCGGCTGCCCCGGGCGTCGACGGCGGAGGTCTGTTCCCAGCCCGCGGTGCGCCACCCACTTGGACGAGCATGGCTCCTGGATCTGCTGCGTGGGCGCGCGCCCATGGGCGGCGTGCTCGGCGCGCGATGGGCGCCGCTGCCGGGTGACGACGCCTGCGCGACAGGCTCAACCATCTGCCGCTCCTGCATCGTCGCTTCCTGCGACTTGGTCGGGCGGACTTGGCACTCGTTCACAAACCAAACACCGCGCAGCTTGAGCCTGGTATGCTACGGCGCCCTCACCCCCGCACTCCGTGAACCTGCGCTGGAGACTACCGTCCGTGGCACGACCACCCGTTTCGACCACCAAGCACGACCACCAAGCACGACCACCCAGCAGAACCACCAAACACGAACACCCAGACGACCACCCAGCACGAGTACGACCACCCAACACGACCACCCAGCACAACCCCCCAACACGACCTCCCACCACAACCACCCAGAACGACCTTCCAGCACGACCACCAAGCACGACCACCCAGCAGAACCACCAAACACGAACATCCAGCACAACCACCAAACACGACAACCCAGCACGAGCACCCAGCACGACCACCGAGCACGACCGCCAAACTCGACCACGCAACACCGCCAAACACGACCACGCAGCCCAGCACGACCATCGAGCACGACCACCAAGGACGACCACCCAGCGCGAACACCCAGCACGACCAACAAGCGCGACCACGCAGCACGACCAACAAGCACGACCGCCCAGCACGATCACCCGGAACGACCGCCCAACACAACAACACAACACGACCACCCAGAAGGACAACCAAACACGACCACCCAGCACGAGCGCTCCACCACGACCACCCAGCACGACCATCCAGCACGACCAACCAGAACAACCACCCAGAACGACCTCCCAGAACGACCACGCAGCACGACCACCCGGCACGACCACCCAGCACGACCACCCCGCAAAACCAAGCATCACGATCACCTTGCACGACCACCCAGCACGACCACCCAGCACGACTGTCCAACACGACCGCCCAGCACAATCACCAAACACGACCACCAAGCACGACCGCCCAGCACCCAGCACGACCGCCCAGCACGACCACGCAGCACGACCACCCAGCACGACCATCGAGCTTAAGCTTTTGAAATTTTTCACTGTTGTTTAAGCACTGTTGAGGGCCAACTCGGGGGAGGGAGTTTCTTATCAAATTGCATTGAGTGAGTGCTGCAGCGCGGCAGACAGCACCTGGAGAGCTCTGGGATGAATTCCACCAGCCCTCTGGACGCACGTACTCTCCCATAATGATCGACGAGCGCCCAAGAGCGCCTCAAGATGGCCCCAACAGAGACCCAAGAGGGCGGCTCTCGAAGTCTGAAGGTGCCCCAATGGAGGCCGAAGAAACCCCAAAAAGGCCTCAAGACCCACCCAGGAATTATGTACCAGCCGGGAGGGCGCTGGTACATAATACCTTGGCCCTTCATAGACCCACTCTGCGGCCTTCTTGGGGGCTTCTTGACCTCCACCGTCTCCTCCCGCCGCTGTCGCCATTCGCGCCAACGACGACCGCGACGACGACGCGTCGCCGAAAGAAGACAGCGGAAGTCCGACAGATCCCGAGGCGTTCCTGAGTCACCAACCTTCGGGCCCCAAATCCGCCCAAAGCGGACTCCCGTATCCCCCCCCAGGGCCAAAAAACACCACCTTATGTTGCTGGATGGAGCCGCGGCGACGAGAGATGCCCCCGAAATGCAAAATTTCGACGTCCATCCTCGAAATTCGACGGCCATCCCCGTGGCTCCCCCGAACATAGGCAGACGCTCTGAGGAGACAAAGCGAGGATGGAGCGGAAGGGGGAGGTCGAGTTCGTTTCGCCGCCGTCGGGGCCACCGTCATGGAGGGGCTCTATTCCCCGCGTCCCAACAGAGAAATCACCCGGTAATCGAACGAACCGTGGCTGTTAACTTGCGCCAGAGTTGAAGAGCCATGGTCCCCCCAAGAGATTGTGTTGCTCTTTCCCAACGGCGCGCGGGCGGAATACAAGTGCGCGAACGAGTTGGTAACCGATGAGACTGACTTCCATGCATGGGCCACGAATGAAACGGGCGGCAGTGTCTGAAACATACGCATCTGCACGCGAATGCAGAACTTAAAAACTTGCCTGGTGTCCGGCGCCGCACGTCGGCTGCGCGGGAAAAAAAAGCGTATACGTATACAGCAACGAGAGGAATGCATTAAAAGGAAGTGGAACACCATGGTATGTACACACTAGAATTACATCGCCTGAATAGCGCACGGCCAGGCGAGAGCAGATCACAAAGGATCAGACAGACGAGCTCCCACGGCCCCGTCGGGAAGCGAAGCGCCTCAAACACGGCGACGCACCCCGGCCCGCGACCCTCGCGGCCGCCAGGCAACGGCCGCGTGGCTGAAAGGGCACCGGTCAACATCTGGACAATGGCCGCGCTGCGCCAGCCTGCACTGGCGGGGGCGAGGATGCGGAAACTGAGCGGGCGGGGCTGGCG